>OY987255.1:119593966-119928065 GCA_963920725.1 Rhamphomyia laevipes
GGGTAAGGTGTAAGCTGTAAGGTCTCGTTTGTAGTATCAAATTAAAACCCTTATTGGGCAGAGTATGAAATGAATCTGCAAAAATCATTAATTTTGGTAATATAAAACAAATATTTCTGATATTTAATATGAAAAACTGAAAATGCCATCACTATTTATGTATGTAAATATTTAATATTATGTAAAATATTACTAACTAACTACGAGTTATCTGGTACCCCTAATTTATATAAATTTGTATAAAGTTATAGAATTTGAATGTATGTATTGCAAAAATTTATTTGTGTATAGCGCGAAATAGTTTTCTATATTTATTTCATATTTCATTCAAGCTGCTAATTAGGGGTACCAGATAACTCGTAGTTAGTTAGTAATATTTTACATAATATTAAATATTTACATACATACATAAATAGTGATGGCATTTTCAGTTTTTCATATTAAATATCAGAAATGTTTGTTTTTAATTTCCAAAATTAATGATTTTTGCAGATTCATTTCATACTCTGCCCAATAAGGGTTTTAATTTGATACTACAAACGAGACCTTACACCTTACCCTCTTCACTAAGTAATCCCATACAATTTCAGGGTCCTATGTAGTCATATAGAGTGCCGACCTCAACAAATCAAATTGAAGTCAATTTTTTTTACTTCAAAGTCCGTCACAAAACACTCTTAATTGATTCCATAATAACTTAAAATTCTAAAATATGAAAATTAAATTTTATAAAAATAAATTGAAAAAGTTGGCCTTGAAAATTTCTTGTGAAAAACAAAACAAAAAATGCAAGAAGAAACAATATAGGTTAAAGACGCATATATGGTTCAATATTATAAAATATTTGATATTTCTTTCCTCTTTCTCAACATGTTTTTTATCCCTTTCTAAAAATATATAACGAAAAAAAATTACCGAAAATAAAAAATATTTTGTGTTAAAAAGCACATTGAAATATCTAATATCAAAACCATATATATAATAATTATTCTTCTCAAACCATATTTATTGCAAAGCTGTTTTTTTGGCTAAAGACCCTCCCCAGTTTTTAATGAAAAATAATGTAAAAATATATTACTGGCCATCTTATTCATTATATAATTTTTGGTATTATTTATTAGTTTTTAGTCGCATATTACTATTTATAAAGGAAAGTATTTTTAAAAAATGTTTTTTTTATTTATTTATTATTTCATACTTTTTAGTCGGTCAAATATTTTAAGTTTTACACAATATATTTGATCGACTAAAAACTGTAGAATTTTTATATTGTTTATATATTTTTACTATAATATAACATATTATAGTAAAAAATATATATTTGAGCGGTTAAAAATAAATAGCTCTAACTCATGTTTCGCGAAAAGTCACTTGCAAAATTAACGGCTCATATATATATATTTTAATATATACATATATGTATATTTTTTTATTTTTTGGCCCCGTATGGCGCTCCTTTCCGTGAAACATGACCCAACGAGATGTACTCATCGAGACCTTTAATTTCATACCCCACATGTTTTTTTGGGCCCCATTTTCCAGGCCCCCGCATGGTTCTTGTTGCCCCAAAAATATCTGTTCTTCCAGATTTTTAATTTGATGCCCATATGATTTTTTTTCATTTTTGACCCCATTTTTTGGGGGCCTACTTGGTCCCAGTTACCCGAAACATTACCCAACGTGACGTACTCATCAATGCCTTTAATTTGATACCCCACATGACTTTTTTGAAAATAGGTCCAACCCCCCGCCCCCTCGCCGGGTCCTGAAAATTATGTGGCACCGACTGGGTAAACGCTGGAGCTTAAGTTCCAAATTTGCGTTAAATCGGTTAAGCCGTTTAGGAGCTATGCCCAGGTGAGGAAAATATGAATTGTAAATTTAATAAAAGGAAATTAATAATAATTTCAGGCCCCACATGACCCGCGTTGCCCCCAAACACTTCCTTTACTTACCTCAAAGATATCTACTCTTCCAGACCTTTAATTTGATACCTTTCATGATTTTTTTTCATTTTGGGCCCCATTTTTGGGGGGCCCCACTAGGTCCTAATTGCCCGAAACACTACCCAACGAGATGTGCTCATCGAGACCTTTAATTTGATACCCCACATGACTTTTTAGAAAATAGGCCCAACCCCCCGCCCCCTCGAAGGGCCATAAAAGTTATTAAAGTACCGAGTGATTAATAACACGAGCTTAAGTTTCAAATTTGAGTTAAATCGGTAAAGCCGTTTAGGAGCTATGCCCAGGTGAGGAAAACATGAATTGTGAATTCAATAAAAGGAAAGTAAAAATAGGATAAAATTTAATTTTCATTTAAAATAATAGTAATACTACCGGTAACCGGTGTATCTGGACATGTATGATTTATAGATGTATTTTTTTTTATAAGTTGTTTAATAATATTTAAATAAGGATTAGTTTTTCCAGCCAAAAATTCACAGACATTTACTGTAAAATTGCTCATAACCCAAGGTTTCCAACCACTATAACATCTAAATACATTGGAAATAATTTTTTTTCATAAAAAATTAAATAATTTAATATACTAATTTATATAAAAACTAATGATTCCTTACATAAGCATTTTTTATTGTTTTCAATAAATGTAACTTTATTTCAGAAGTTCGTTTTACACGACTATGAGATTTCACTTCATAATATTCACCTTTAATCCATGTTTCATTGTATTCACATATCAAATTTTTTAATTATGCTGGTGCCTCAAACTGCAAATTAATTAAATAATTTTTGTAAAATTAATGTACCAATTTTATTTTCCATTTGATCCTTATATTGAATTTTGTAAAATTTATATGGTTAGTTGATTTACAAGGTGTGACAGAATCAAAGTCCCTCGCGCACTTGAGCCTATTGGCCCGTTGTACTCAGGCGTCGACGGCAGATTAAGTAAGTTTCTAGCACGTCGATTCATCCGACAGATCTAACGAATGAGTTAACCTTAGCCGGCTTAAAGGTACCTGCTTCCATCAAGTCTGTCAAGAAATAATGATCCAGAAGTTTTAACCGTTTATTATGTACCGCAGTGCATCGGCATAGGAGGTGCTTTACAGTTTCATCAACCACAGCACACCCTCTGCAACAGGATTCTGCTGATAGGCCTAACCGAGAGGCATGTTTTCTCAACAAAATGTGTCTTATTGCAATGCCCGTGAAGAGTGTAATCGATGGTTTGGTCATGGAAAGGATTTTATAATTTTATTTGTTTTTTTTTAGAATTAAGGGTTCCCCAGAAGTTTGGTGTGCGTACATCCTACCGAGTTCTGCCATCTAAGAAAATGTGTTTCTTGTGCCCAGGTCGCAATTAAATATTTTGCGAGTTTTAGGGGGTAGCCAAATGTTGCAGGATCTATTACAGTGGGATTTATATTGACTCCTTGACGTGCTGGTTCATCCGCCCTTTCGTTGCCTTCGATTGATTTATGACCGGGTGACCAGAGGAGTTTTACTATGTTGCGGCTTCCTAGTATATTTAGGTTTGTTTTACAAATCTTAACTAGCTTCGAGTCGGTAGAAACTGAGCCATCAGCGCAGTTTGACTGTGAGCAGAGGACAACTGTGTGTTCAATAAGGTTTTTATCGTTTAGAATTTCTACTGCTTTATTGATTTCAGCTAATTCTGCTTAAAAAATCGAGGTATGTTCTTCAAGGTTAAGACTTAGATTTATATTTAAGTCTGCCGAACAGATACCCACCCGCAATTTATATACTGTGTAAGTAAAATATATTATATTGAAAACGAAATATTCATTCGTAAAATGAACACTTTTTTAATTACAAATAAGAACCAAGCGATAATTTATTAATTTGGAAAATATTGTGAAACTCAAGCCATACAAATATCCTAATATACTAAGTTACTTGTTGTTTGATTATTTTAAAATGTCTAATTGCTAGTGTAGTTGTCTAATAATATGTTTAAAGGTTAAGTAAACATTTTTGTTTTAAATAAATAAAAATATAATTTAAATATACATTTAAAGCAATAAAATTAGAATTTTAATATTTACCAAACAATTAACTTAAATTTATTTAAAAATGAATCCAAATTATACGTTAATTTTGAAATATAATATTGTTAATTTTCTTATTATTTAGAGTCTAACTAATAACAAAATTAACAATTAGAGTATAAGATCATTATAAATTGACTAATATGGAACCACTCCATGAAGTAAATAATTCCTAACAAAAAAAAATCGTAACAAAAAAAATGAATTTTGTGTAGCTGCTGTAATATAGATTATTTGAGAGCAATATACAGATAAAACGGTCGATTATGCTTCAAATAAATGTTCTGAATTGTGATGCTTCGCTGCAAATTATATAAACTTTAATTTCTATACCCGTATAAACATATTTAAATATATTATTTAGCCAGTCGGTATAAACATATTTGTCAAAATTCGGAGCATCAAAAACACTTTTTTGGGAATTAATAATTTTTAGGCTCTTATAAAATCAAAAACACATTTTTTTTAAATATGTCTAAAACAAAATATTGAGAATATATTTCATAAATTAAACATTCTTACTTTTCCACAATGAATAAAATTTATAGTTACAGATAAAAATAAAACCAAAATTAAATTCATACTTGATTGTTTTACTGAACAATTCCGACTGGCTTAAAAAATATTGAAATGAAATATTAAATATTTTTTGATGGTATTTTATTTCTACTTGTAATTTAGCTGAATTAAATTATTAAAACTGTAGATGAATTCCTGATAATAAGTCCAGTTAATAATTTGCAAAGTCAAAGTTCGTAATTTGTATATAAGCCCACAACATTTTTTCGAGGGGAGATAAATATTAATATTTACAATTGATGGTTGTCAGAATCATGTATTTTATAGAATTCTTAATTTTGATAGGGAACCACTAAAACTACCGACCCTAAATTTTATAGGCAGAAACTACATTACAAAACTAATTTGTTTACTTAATTTCATTAGAATCGTATAATATTTATCATAAGATCTAGATCTAGAACATCAAATACTTTTCGGAATTTTTTCTCTTTTACTAATTTACACTCCAACCAAAAACAAGATTTCACTTAAAAAATATTTAATATTATTATTATTAATTAAATTTTTATTGGCCTTTCAACCTTTAAGATTATATAAAGCCCAAAATTACAAAAATTACAGTTTTCTTAAATTATATTTTAAATTTATGCTTACAAAATTTTATGTAATAATACATTAAAATTAACAAATTTTCTTTAATTTTTCATTGATTATAAAATATTTAATATTTAAGTTGAATTTAAATGAAAAGGATATATTTTTTTTTTGGATTAAATATGAATCAAGAAACGTTAAAGATTACATGATCAAAAATTAAAGAAACAATTTTAATAATACGGACGATTTTTTTTTCTACTGATGTAAGAATTTTAATTTTTTATATTTCAAAATCAACCAAGTAGCCACATCTATTATACTATTTTAACAATGTTATTACTTTATAAATATTTAAATTTAAATACAATAATTATAAAACAAATCTTTGTAATAACAATCTTGTAGTTGAATAAAAATTGGGGAATAAATGTTCTGCTAGAGTCGAAATATTTACAGAGGTAACTTCACTGTAATAATAACTTATGTGGATTGAATTGATTAATATAATAGAAAGTAATATTTTATATCTGATTTGATATGGTTTCATTGATTTAATTCTATAATTTTATGGGACATGATAAAAATCATTAACATAATATTTTCCTGGTTATATACATACTTAATAAAAGCATGCTTGAATTTTTAAGAGTAATTAAGAAATAACAGAGAAGTATATGCATCGTTTATATATTTAAATTCAACTGTTCGTCAGTCGACACTATTAATGTTTTATATTCTCTTGTGTCTTCAGTTGGAGAAAAAATGGCCATAATAATGCTTCTCTTACTATCATATTATAATATGATAGTAAAGTAAAGGCAGATTCATCGTTGTGGATATAATCAGTCGAACTGATTTCTTTTTAGAACGTTCATCGTTGCGGCTGATATCAGCCACAAGCCACACAAAAATATTTTATGACTTTATAGAGAGACATTTATTTGACAAAAAAGTATTATTTATTTGGCAATTAACGATGAATTTTATTTATAATTAAAAATGTGCCGCACTAAAGTTCAATATAAATCAACTTTTTCAGAGAGAGAAATAATTTCGAAAATAAAAAATTCAAAAATTGAGAATTTGAAATTTTCATATAAAAATTGCAAGCACCTTTAAAAAAAGAGCCCACACGAAGGACGATTTATCGCCAAAATCCTGTACAAACAAAGAAATATAGGAATAGGAGAAAGGAGACACAGGTGTTTTGCACCAATACATTTATAGTATAGTTATATTAGTGATCCAAGATACAATTGATACTCTTGAATTATCTTTAAAATTTATACGGAAATTCAAGCAAAGCGGAATAAAATTAAACTTATAGAAATCTTGTCGAAATTCCGGTAATATATTTACATTAACGAGTTGGGTGTTAATCTGTCTGCAAAAAGTTTGTTTCATTAAAGAGATAATTTCACTCGATGCAATAAACATTTATAATTTATTAAATTCAAAGAAATTATTTTTCTAATTTTTGGTTAATGTTTCGGGACATATTAAAAATAACAACTGACAACATATTTATAAACAATATATAAAAATAAGAGAAAAATATACAATTAAAAGCTGATATGGTTGTTGGTTTCTATATGTTTCAATTCAAGAAAACAGACATATTAGAACCAAATTCCATTTCTCCAGAGCTGATTAAAAATTTGTTTTATATTCAGCACAAACTCTTTAATTGTTTTAACAATTTTAAATATGTAATAAATTCATAAAAAAAAAATTCAAAATTACTCACTCTCTGATTAACTCAAAAATTGACATTCATTATTTTATCTGGATAACTTTATGTGTATCTATGTATCTTATAGATACAAACACTTGCCTAGACTATCTCAAAACATAAAATATATTTAACCAACACAAACTTACCAAGATGGGGAAACAAACTTTATTTGAATTTCATTCACAGTACAGTAAAATAATAGTCAGTTTCAATTCCGCTGCGTTCATTGTCGGTATTAAATGTACTATTATAACAACCAAATGCTTTTTTTATAAATAAAAACTATCTTGGTGGAATATTTTATATGTTAAAACATAAATTTATGTTTGGTTAATGCAGTAATGCAAAATTAATCCAAAAAAAAATATTTCAGAAAATACTGCTTTTGAAAAAAAAAAATTAAATATTTAAAAGTAAATATTTTGGAATTATAAAATATATTCCTATTTGAAACATGGAATTTATCATTCACGCGAGCTGCTGCTAATTGCACCCGATTGTATCAATTATCTGGTATAAACTATCAATAAAATTTGAAAATATTTGTTTACATTTTTCAAATTTTGAACTCAATTTTTGGTCAATTTAAATTCCCTTCTTTTTTACTTTTCTGTCACTGACGTGGCAGTTCAGATATGCACATAGGTCTAGAGGCCTATCACAATTAAGTTAGAGTAGCAAAATATATTCATTATTGAAAGTATCACAACTTACCAAAAAAGCACTATTTAATGTGTTATGCGGAACGTTGTTTTCTATACTCTACATAGCTAGCTTATTACGCAATCCATTTTCAGATGAATAATTTTCATTTTCAGATGAATAATAATTGGAATCTTCCAATTTATTTTCTATTGAGTAATCTGCGCTTTCAACTATTAAATTTTGTGAAATTTCATTCTGATGAAGTGGCAAAGTTAAGGCTTCATCACCTGAAGCAACTGCATCGTTGCTTTCTGCTTCTCTTATTCTCTTAAGTAAGCGACGAAAATGTCGTTTGCTTATACCACAAATTTTATTCATTATTATTAAACAATTAATTTATTTACTTACATTAATATATTTATTAAATAGTCTTTATTTAATAAATGTCTGGATGCCGACATAAGTGACACTTCAAATCAAAATTTATTTCACTTTGACACTTAATTAATTGACAGCAACATATGATTAATAAGAAATAAGCAAATCAGAAAATGATTGTTGGGTATTAAGGGTATTAGTGATTTGTAATTGATTAAAAATTGATTCCTTGAATCATTTCCTTTGGTTACAAATCTTTCGTAGCCAATCAGAAGATGATTACTAGAATCAATTATTAACTGCTAAATAATTGATTCTCAGTTAACAATAGTAATCAATTATTTAAATTTTAATAGCACGTGTCAATAAATGACAAAAATGGCTATTGATGGATTTCTGATTGACGGAATCAATGGTAAATATCTTGCTGGGTGAAGTCGTTATCTGATTGTAAATAATATATTTTATGTATGAAGTGCTTCTTTTGTACAAAAAAAGGGTTTTTGCAAATTTTACCTAGTGAAATATAGTAAAAAAATAAAGTTATGATTGATTGGAAAATATTTAACGAACACGGATAACAATTTTTTCAATTTAATTATAATATTTTATAATTTTATTTGGTAATTGTTTTTGCTGTTTTTGGATTTCTAAGTTTAATACTTTAGTATTGAACATAAACACGGGATTTGGATAAACTTTCATAAAACTTGGACATTTTTAGAAGGATATTAACAAATTTTGTGGTAAATTTTTATATAATTATTTGAATTGTAAATAGATTTTCAAAAATATATAAAATATTAAAATTAATGTTACAAGATCATAAAATGATAACATATTTTTGTACTCATGTTTCATGTATCAATTATCCGTCTAGATAGAGATTTCGAGAAATTTTATTGCAATGAATTGGACGTAATATTTTTCTGTAGAATCCGAATGCGAGAAATTTTTGGCGTCATCAAACATTCCGGTTCCGATAACATTTGTTCCATTAGGCTTAATATCAAAATTTTATTACGCTGGTATTATTTTTTAAGTTGACTCAACTTAAGAGCGACATCAACATCAAAGTGATTTATTAAGAATTATATTAATTCGTTCGATAATATATTACGTAATAATAACAAAAATTCATAAATTTATGCTGATAAAAAGATTTGAATAAAATTTCTTTTGTGATCATTCACATATCATTCATTATGTAGAAAATTGTATATTTTATGTCGTGATTTATAATTTAATTAAATTTTTAAGTCTCTAATGCTATTAAAATATATTAAACAATCTTTGAAAGAAATTAAATTGACTATACCGAAAAGACCTAATAAAAAAGTTAATTGGAAATTTAAAATAAAAGTTTTTTTTTACATAATTTTAATTGGCATTTTATGGCCTAGTCGAAAAATTAGTTATGATAATATTATCAAGGAAAATGTGAACATAAATTTTATATGTAGAATTATTGATGGTTATCCCATCAATACAGATCGATGGATATTCTGGCTCATGAAAAGGAAATTAAATTATTGTGTTTTCTTTTTTATGTTCTAGAGAGCATGTAATTTTTATCTGATTTCGATGATAATTGGTACACACACACGTTGTGTTCATGAACTTTTTGAAGATTATTGATCCGTATATTGAGTGGGTTTATGCTAACATGACCAACTTATATTTATTTCATGTGTTGTAGATCATATAGATATTGTTACACGAGTTCAATGATATTTTACACATTAATTTTGTGATCTTGTTTGCTCTGATGAAATTTGGAGTCTGTACATTTAGGGGGCTCTTAGATAGTTAGTTTTAGTTTCCAAATTTTATATATAATTATGTGTTTTATGGAATTATTTATTATTATTATTATTATTACAAGCTTATAACACCCTGTTAATATAAATTCAAATTTTATATATAAAGAAAAAAAAAAGTTCAATAATACAATTCATTCTTAAAATTAATTTAATTAAACTTGTTTAAATATTGGGTTAAAAATAAAAAAATAAATTTGATTTCATAGTATACTTATATCGAACCATTTAACAGTGTCGGGTTAAAGTCTCTCCCAGGTTTTTCCACTCCAACTTATTTTGAGCTAGTTGCTGCCATTGACTACACATTGAATTAATGTCATCAGCCCATCTTTTTTTCTGGCTTCAGGAAGTCTATACTAAAATTTCCGATAAAAATTTCATATGCTCTAAAGTTCTAAAGCATATGGTATTTATTATCTGATTTGGAGGACATTTTACACACATTATAGCTTCCTTATGTACTTACTGTCGGCAAAACAAAGTCGGTAATTCAGTGGGTCCATGTTAAAATTTCTACTTATTTTTCATAAATTCAATACTCTACATCTACATCATACAGTAATTAGCACCCAATTACAATTATATTTCAATACCCCGAAAATTTGTAGCAGGTTTGCAAATAATATTTCATATGTTCTTCTATACCATATAGTAATTATTATCCCTTTTCAATGAAATTTAGTACGCAAGTTGGATTCGCGATTACGCATGTGCTGGCCAAGGTAAAAGGTTTTAGGGGTTCCATGAATTTCTGATTAATATTTAATATGTTGTAACATCTGTTAATTATATTATATAAAACATTAAAGTGCTAAGAATAGTTATTAGTATTTTAGATTTATATACATATCTCAAAACACCTGCAGATGCGGGGTGGGTGTTCATTTTCGACTGTCAAACTAAAATAAAGAAATTTTTTAATATCATGCTTTTTATGTAAAAACAAACCCTATTTTAATAATAGGAATATATTAGCGTTTCTAAAGTTTTAATGAAAATTTATCTTAATTCGATATAATCACCTAAGCTGATTTGAAATTTGTAAAAAAGTTGCTTTTGTAAAATGGTTGTTTTTATCGAATTAAGTAGTATAAAATAATTAATTTCAAATAATTAGCGGAATTTTTTTAATTGGATATGTATAATTTTTTATTTTATAAATGGTAAAATCGTAAAAGTGTTAATGAGAATTTAACTTATTTTTTTCAAATGCAGACATTTCGCGTATCCTTCTAAGAAGAAGAAAATCTTGTACAGCAAGGTTGACACTCTCTGACCACACGATTGCAAGATTAAAGAAATAAATAACGGTATTAATGTTTAATGATCCTGCGACTTTCGACATTATTAACTTGACTTAATTCTTCTTCGTATTCGTTCTCATTACGAACATCCATAGCTGAATTCAAATCATAAACATGATTGTTTCCATTTATTCCGCCAGGCGCAGACCATGATATCAGTTAAACTTGCACTATATTCATATAATATTCAGTTGAAAAGGGTTGCTATAAGTAAATCATCGTTATATTTATTTTTACAGCATTTTCACCATCTTTTTAAATTTCCAACTTCTGCTGTATTGTCATCGATTTCCTCATTATGGCCAATTCATTTAATTTTTCCTGTCGCAGTGTTGAACGCAGATATGTTTTTATTAGTTTTAACTTCGAAAAACTTCTTTCACCACTAGCCACGGTTACTAGAATAGTCAGCAGAATTCTTAATGCAATTGAAATGTTCGGAAATAGTTCCTGGACTTGATTGTTGAAGATAAATTTTCAGGCCTTTTCTGTACATGTGCTTTCTGGGATTCTTATTGAAAAAGATTGTAATTCATAAAAAAGATCAGATCCTAATAAATCTTTCGATTCTGCATTGGTAAGAAGTTGTTCCATAATTTTCCTTTTTTCCATCAAGGACTGATCAGAAATTTTCGAAATTTGATGGATGTAAAAAAAGAATTTAAACGGCTCCAAAACAGATTCCAAATTTTCAGTACCGTCTTTTAATGCTTTAATGGCACAATTAAAAATTACATCAAAAAATTTCTTTTTAAATCTCAGTCGTGGGTCATTTTGCGTTTCATTAATATCGTCAAAAAACCGTTTTCTTTTTCTTGATCTAATCGCTTTCAAAACATTCTGGAATTTCCAGTTATCTTGCTAAAATTTTAGCTTCTTCAATTACTGAATTAAATTTATTCGCAGTGTTGCAATTTTCCAAAAACATTAGTTTCGCATTAAGACTTGCAGCTGCTGCACTTACATTAGAGGAAACTGATTGTAATTGTTTGCTTGTTATATTAATTTCAGTAAGTACTTCATGCCAAATTACAATTCCACATAGAAATTTGAAGGAGGTCAATTTTGAAGCGATTGATTCAGCAGTGATTTTAGTTAGTGTATTGTTTTCATTTTTAGCAACTTCTTGCAGGGTCTCATATTGATTCCTAATCTAATAGGCCGAATTGTATTTATATGACTTACCCAACGAGTGTCGCTAATAAGTTTTAGTGTCAAAATAGGTCATTTTGCTTGAAGGATGTTCCAAAGTTTTGTAGATACAAAAAAAATACATATATTGATTGGATTTCCGTGAAGAATACCACGATTTCTAAGGATGAAGTCAACCAAAACTAAATTGAGTGTATGACAATTGCAAGGAACGAAAAATGCTAAAGGGTTTTTGTTTAAAATATGTTTTTGTAAGGCGTTTTTTTTTTTTTGCTTTTCATATTGGAACCATTATCTTAGCCTTGGCCACGAATATCTTTAATTGACAGCCCAAAGCTGCATATCGCTTCAATTATGACGTTTGTCATCCCAGCACCAGTCGAATCACCTATGTTGACAAATTTGAGAAAGCTTTCACAAACCTTCACTATTGAGGGTTTTTCATCCGTTTCATTTTCAGCAATGACGTAGCGCAAAACAATTGACATTTGTTCTCTGTGGTAGACATCAGGCGTACAATTAACAATTATAGAATAGTATCTAGCAATTTTAACCTTTTGATTTCTAACTGCAGATCCAATCATTTGGATAATTTCATCTTGTATGTTTTTTCCCAAATAGTGTTAAAAATTTTCGATTTTGAATTTGACCTCGCATTACAATTCTGTCAATAATGCACTTACTCAGAGATTCTGGCCAGTTACCTAAACCATCGAATCGATTAGTTGATGTATTTGGTTCAGCATCGGTGTCATTTGCCTAGCATAGCAATTGTCATTTTCGGAATTTTGTTGAACTTCGTTGAGATTATCATCGACGTGTTCTTCATGTTGAAAATTATCTGTATTCTTTGCTGTATTTTTTTGGAAGCTATATTAGAATCGTTATAAACATTGGTTTTTGTAATAAAATTAAACAACGATAACTGATTTTTCACACACTGTTGTTCTTTTACTTTTTTTATTTGCTTATTGTCCCAACCTGATAGCTTTCGTTTATCCATTATTATAAAAGAAAGGTCTTTCTTGTTTAAAAATGTACACAATTATGAAAATGAATAAACCACAATAAATATTTCAAACTGATTTTAAATTGAAACAGAATTTATTTCCCGCGACCTGTTGGCAACCATATCTATAATCCTAATTCCAAATTAAATATCAAATTTAATCATATTTTAGATAGTCCTTAAAAATATTGATACAAAAATATTTATGTACTTTCTTCTTAAATTCTTATTTGTCGCTTTAACTATTTGTAAAGTTAAATTTTTGTTTAATCTTTTATATTCCATATTTAGATTATCCTTATTTAAAAAATATATCATTATATTTAAATACAATCTGCAACACTATATCTTTAAATTTCTGTAAATAAATACGAAAAGTTTTACTTATTATGTTATCTTTTAACTTGTTATGTAATTATTAAAAGGAAATGTGTCTCGCTCTCTATATGTGTAATATTGTCGCATTGTCATGTATACCCTAAATATTTCATTTCTTCTGGCCTTCTGTAGGAGGTTTGTTACCACTGCTTCAATACACATGTTTTCACATCAACAGAAACAAATAACATTTGTATATATTCATAAGAACTTTTGTTATGGTTTTACTTTTTGTATAGTTTTTGAACAGCCGTGACAAAACCCTAACGCTCTTTTTTTTTGTTAAATATATTTAAGATTTCACATAATAATATAAATTATATAGAATTTTTTTATGATTATTCTGCAGAAATATTAAATGTTTTCATCCCCAGAATATTTTATTATTTAAAGTAAAATAACTTGACTTTAAGACAAATAACACGAGTTTCTATAAATGTTAAGTGGGCCAGATGATTTTCGAATTTAAATTTTTTGATTAGTTATAAAAAATTAAGTGTCCTAATCGAAAAATAGTTTAAAAAAAATAGTAATTGCTTAAATTAAACCGGCAAAGTATTTCAATATTCCTTTATATCATTTTGTCATAGTTTGCGATCGACTGGTACTAACTGAGATTTATTTAGAAAACTTCAAAAAATTCTTTTTATTTTACTTTTCTGGCCGTCCGAATTCTTGTCCTTAGCAATAATTTTCAAATTATGTATATATATGAAATATATTGCTAAGATCACATATACTTAATAAAAATGCTTGAAACTGCGTTATTTGGACTACTCTTCAACTTTTTTATTTTGAATACAAACAATAAATGATATTGTAATTCCGGCAAAAATTGATAAAATAAAATCGAGGAATTAAACAAGATTATAATATGTAAATAATAAAATATTTTTCAAGATATGTAATTTACATATTTATAACAAAATCATTAAATTTCCTTCATCAGATTTCCAGTTTGTATCTTTTTTAGGTAATTTACATTCATATAAAAATTTTTATATACCTATAGTTAAGGAAGAATTATTTTTTGCAAAGGTATAGAAAACTTTTTTAATGAGATTAATACTTCCAAAATTCTTGTATTCGGTTTCTAAGTTTAGTTACAAAGTAAGCAAACCTACATAATTCTTGGTGTAATCTTTGTATTAGTACATTTTGCATTAATCAAAATTACTTTTGTAAAAAATAGTTTGGGAAATAATTTTGTTTCTCAACATTTTTCAACTTTATATAGTGTAAAGTTAATTACTAAAAACTAATTATTTTAAGAAATTTAAGCAACTCGCGACTGCACCCTTCGGTCAAAGGCGGAAGAATAATCATAATATTAATCTCCTTTCACCACAGTCGCGAGCCCTTTGTTCTCTTAAAATATAAGTAGGGAAGAATTTTACTAATGACGTTTCAAATGCAAAGCAATTAAGAGAAAAGGGTAATTTTTATTCTCTTGTGCAAAATTGCGTTACTTCGGCCATCCTACAACATCATCGTCCCGATGATAAACATTTAGTTTTATATCATATATACATCTTACCAAAAATTTTACAACATATAATGAATTCCAGAATGAAATCCAAATAAAGTTTCAATCCCAATGACAATACATCTTATTTTTTTCATCGTAGATTACAGAATACGGACACACAGTCCCAACTACTAATAATTTTATATACCATAGTTCTATATAGTACGCACAGTAATATTTCAACCGTAAACTATATATTATATTATATACACACACTTACATTTCGCTCGTAGATTAGAAATGAACACACAGTTACATTTCAAACGTAGATAATATTTAGGACACAGTCTCTATAATTAGGACACACAGTCTCTATAATTGGGACACACAGTCTCATATTTATATAGAAATGAACACACAGTAACATTTCAAACGTAGATTATAATTAGGACACACAGTCTCTAAATTTATATAGAAATGAACACACAGTAACATTTCAAACATAGATTATAATTGGGACACACAGTCTCTAAATTTATATAGAAATGAACACACAGTAACATTTCAAACGTAGATAATAATTAGGACACACAGTCACTAAATTTATATAGAAATGAACACACAGTAACATTTCAAACGTAGATAATAATTAGCACACATAGTCTCTAAATTTATATAGAAATGAACACACAGTAACATTTCAAACGTAGATAATATATAGGACACACAGTCACTAAATTTATATAGAAATGAACACACAGTAACATTTCAAACGTAGATAATATATAGGACACACAGTCACTAAATTTATATAGAAATGAACACACAGTAACATTTCAAACGTAACATTTCACAGTAACATCTTAAGATACCAAATATTAAATTAATCAAACCAATTCCAATGGCAACATTTTAATTATTAAATGTTATTTTTTTAATTATTTTCTTTATCTGAATTCGTCAAAACTAATTTCTAAAAATGATATATCTTCGAAACGACACCATTGTTTTATCTTTATTATTTGCTTCACCATCATATTTTAAATTTTCCTTAACTATTTTCCTACGTTGTATTATCATTTGATGGTTAACAACTTCTTGCGAATGTCCTTCATTAATAGCTTTCTCATTAATTACCTCACATTCAAAATTTCCTTCCGTTCCTATTCCCGTATAACAAGGATCTAATTTTAAATCTAAAGTACCCCAGCGTTTCACAATCATAACCGCAGGATGATTCAAAAAATTTCTTCCAACTAATAATGGCACATCTTGTATGTTATCATCCACAATTATTAGATCAACTAGCAATTCAATATCATCCACTTTAACTATTTTTTCATTTTGCCTAAAGCATGGCATACCCCTCCAGCGAAACCATTTAATACCATCTGACATGGTTCATATATCCAATTAAATTTTTTTGCAACATTTAATTGTAGTGTAGTACAATTACTACCCAAATCCAAAAATGATTTAATTGTTTGATTATCAATTGTAGCTGGTCGATAACATTCATTTTCGTGATTACATTGGTTCACCAACTGACGCATATTCTTTTGATTCTGGTCATTCCCTTGAATCTTCTTATTACAATTATAAGAAAAATGACCATAATTACCACAACGGTAACATTTTTGCGAATTTATAAGGTTTCTCCGATAAGGAATATTGGTATTCACAATTCTAGAATTATTTATGTTTCTCGAATTATTTAAGTTTCTTGGATTATTGTAGTTGCGGTCTGTATAATTATTATATTTATTATCAAATGGTCTTTTTGTATGTAAATTATTTTCGTAAGGTTGGCGATAATTATGTAAATATGGTGTTGACCTAGAACTAAATTTCTTATATTGCTCTGAATTTGATGAATATGGCACACTTTTATTTGATTTTTGAAATTGATTTCTAATTTTTCTATGAGCATTTATACTTTCAATAAGTTTAATTTCTTTCAACGTGTCATGTAAAGTAATCGTTTTAGCTGCATCTAAACGATTAATTAGATTTTCGTCTCCCAGTCCAGAAATTATATAACGAATTGTTTCAAGTTCAGACAAATTTAATTTTTTTTGCAAGTGCTACAACATTATAGAAATATGTTTCGATTTCCTCAGCCGGTTGTCGTTGTCTTACCATAAGTTTCGCGAGTAGATCTGATTTATTTTCAACTGTAGGAAATGCGAGAATAAACATTTTTTTGAACATTTCCCAATTAACAATTTCATTTCTATGAATGTCATACCACTCCTTGGCAGACCTGCGCAATTGACTGCCTGCATAAAACAATGTTGTTAACTCGTTCCATATATATATACTTTTCAAGTTATCAATATTTGTTAACCATTCCTGAGCAGTAAGTAGTCCTTTTCCTGGTTCGAAATTCGGAATCAGAGTTTGAGCTTCCACCAAAGTCATTCTAGTAGTCGTTGGCTGTGATAATTCATTAGATGGTTCTAAATTTAAAGAACTAGGATTCGACACATCCGATGAAGTACACGGTCTACTAGAATTTAAATTTTGTTCTCGCAACATTTGATTTTCCTGCCTTAATCGAATAATTTCCAATTCCATTTCATTTGGTCGAGTACCACAAGAAGTATCATCAACCCTAGAATTAACAGTTGCCGAAATAGTTTGATGTTCTACCGTCTTTGATGTTCTTTTACGTTTATTCATGATTTATTTATTTTAAATTTATATATATATTATATTATAGCAAAATATATTGTATACTTCAAAAAATAATTGTAATAAAAATCAAAAATATAATATTATTTAAGTCCTATTTATCTTTTTATATTTTATTTTATAAAATTAACATTTATTTATATTTATTCTATACCTTATTCCAATATCTAGAAATTACATAAATACCTTAGCAAAATACTATCGAATTGTTATAAACATCATTTATCAAAATCGTCAAAGTTAATAATTTAGTTCTCACACAAATTTTTTTTTTTTTTTTTTTACACTGTCTGTATTATTTTTTTTTTTAAAACAAAATTAAATTTTTCCTTCAAAATAAATATATCAATCACACAGATAGATAATCATGCATACAAAAAAATATTTTAATCACACAGATTAATTATTATTATTTTTTTTTTAAATATAAAGTTTTACACTTTTACCAAAAGACACTAACAAATTATATTCAACTCCAAAAAGTTTTCTTTGTTTTTCAAATACGCAAAAATACAATCATTATCAACACGCAATTACCATCATTCTATAATTTCATACCAATATAACATTCCGTTACATTCTACATTCACACAATTACAATTACCACATCAAATTATACTCAAAACAAAAAAAAACTAAAACACCAAAATCCAATACAAAATACCAAAACTAATTTACTTTTAAAGAACTATGTATATTTTTTTAAATCATCCAAAATTCAAACAAGCATCATTACATATAAACACAATGAAAAATATTACGCACTCATTAACACATTACACCAAAAACATAATTACAGTTGCATTGCATATTCATTGAATCAATTTGCGCATTTTATTTTCATAGAAATATAATTATTTCTACAAATGAGCAACGCACACACTTCCAAATATTATCTTTGTTTTTCGTATTGTTGGGCAAAACCACTATTTATTTATTTTTATATATACACAAACGATTTGGGATTACCATATATAAAATATTCTTATAAATTTTAATTAATTAATCTTTTTTTTTTTAAGTATTTTTAATCAAACTTCACTATTTAATATTATTTATTTATTTTTTTGCTAATATTCTATTTATTATATATTTTTTTTTAAAACTCTTCCATAAAAATACTATTTTTCACTAAAGACCAAACAAAAAGACACAATATAAAACACTGTACAAAATTTTTTTCTTGTTCATTCTTGTTTTTCTTTGACAAAAGGACAAAATTTTGAATTTCACAACTACGTACATATATACATATATTAATTTCGCGTTTTATATTGATTTCACAACTTTATACACTTTTATATTAATTATTGTTTCTATTTTAATTATAACAATTTTTTTTTTATTATTAATACACATGTATATTTATTATTATTTTCAAATTAACAAATAACGACAGGCAATTCGTATCCCACTTCTGATATGTAAAGTTAATTACTAAAAACTAATTATTTTAAGAAATTTAAGCAACTCGCGACTGCACCCTTCGGTCAAAGGCGGAAGAATAATCATAATATTAATCTCCTTTCACCACAGTCGCGAGCCCTTTGTTCTCTTAAAATATAAGTAGGGAAGAATTTTACTAATGACGTTTCAAATGCAAAGCAATTAAGAGAAAAGGGTAATTTTTATTTGTGCAAAATTGCGTTACAATAGGACTAAGTTAATTTATTAGAATTTTTCAATATATAATGTTCATCGGTTTACTGGTATGGTTATCATTATGCCAGTGAACCAGTATCATATTGTGAGGGTATGCAAGTTGTACACTTGACAATCAGAAAAATATTGTTATGATTAGTACTCGTATATAAATGGAAAATTAGATAATTCTGTCTCATAATTTTATGAATATTTGGTAAAATATTTTATGTAAAATTAATATTAATATAAAATTACTAATCACATTAAACATATTTATGAATTTTCCATTGAAATATATAATTATGAAGTAGGATTATCTAAATTGATAACTTAGTAATCATTATGTGTACTTACTATCAAATATCATATAATTCCCTTTACACTGCTTAAACAAATGCCAAATCCTGAATGGTACTATGTCTAGGAATGACCGGTGTCATTTTCTTATTATATCAGTATAGATTATACTTTAATACAATTATAATTAATTAAATAAATTAAGATTATTTAATTAATTATAATTAACCTAAAAAAAGTTATTATAATGTGTTTTGAAATGACTAAAATATAATTTAAAATATAAATTCTGAAAATTTTTCTTTGTACTCCCGCACTCAAATTGATTAATTGAATTTTTCTTAATTATTTGGTATTAGTAATTCCCGCCAAAAAATTATGTTAATTCGAGTAGTACGGTATTAAGAAATCTAACAATTAAAAAATAATTGTTACTATCTCTAAGACTCAATTAATCAATTTGTGTGTGTGCATTTCTAGTTAACTTATTGTTAAATTAGTATCTCATTCTCATTATAAAGTTATATTTCTTTAACTTGATAAATAATTGCACTTTCTATAAAAAATTACTCTTATTTTGTTCATAGAGCCAGATGGTTGTGCGGTATTAAAATTCAATCTTCTAAATTAAAATTCAATAAAATAAATAGTAGTTAATGTAAATCTTGTAAATTTAGAATAAATAATTACATAATAGTTAGTGCAAATCAAGCTTGTAAATTTTAAAATAAATAATTAAATTGAAATCTAAAACGGACAAAGTTAAATAAAATGTTGAAATATAAAAAAACATATTAAAATCGTGTACAGTCGAACAATTATTTTGTAGTTATAAATAAAATTAAACTTACAACAAACTTATTTTCAATAATATATATCAATTAACTTAAATTAAATAAAGATTATTATTATTAAATAAAGATTATATTAAAATTTGAAAAGTGAAGTTCTTATTTAATATAACTTCTGGTCCTTCAAAAAAAAATAGAATATTCCAGAACATTTTTGGTCCAAATTCGAACCGGATAAAGACGCGGATTAAAGTTAAAAGTTAAAATTTGTATAAAGTTAATTGAACAGTGAAAAACATAGTTAATTGTGTAGTAAAAACATTTTTTTAAAAAAAAAAGAAACATTATCATACATCGGTATACTTTCAACATTTTCATCACTCAACAATCGTCATTATCATCAATCAAGATACAGAAATTTTTGTGGATCGTCATTACAAAAAATAAATAAATAAAAAAAACATTTTTTAAAAATACTTTCCTTTATAAATAGTAATATGCGAATAAAAACTAATAAATAATACTAAAATAATATAATCTTTCATTCTTGTATCTAGAGTTTCAGTAATGGTCAATTGTAGTAGGGTTAACTGCAAACGTACTAGATTAGAGATTCAGTAAAGGTAAAGTATAGTAAAAGCGAAGTAGACCGAGACCCCTTATAAAGGGAAGTATAACTGATCAAAATTAATTATGAGAATTAATAGAATTTGTCAGAATGATATTTATAAGGGGTCTACTTCCCTTGGAGCTATGCCCAGGTGAGGAAAACATGAATTGTGAATTCAATAAAAGGAAAGTAAAAAAAAAAACCATAATTTACAATTGCAAATTGCATAGTTGCTAACCAAATTTATATTTAAAAAAAAAAAAAAAATTCAATACAAAATCAAAAATTAAAATTCGATTGATTTATATGTGTGGCACTGAGAGAAAAAAATTGGTATAGTTTTAATTTATAGTGTATGAAAATTAATATACTTCTATGCATATGTAAACTACTTCTATGCATATGTATTCCATATTGAAATTTAAAAAGTGCACACTGAGAAAAAAAAAAAAATATATAAATAAAATTATTGGTATTTTTTTAAAAAAAAGGACAAACAACATTATTGGTGCCACAAAATTTATACATATAAATTAATAAAGTATATGTGAAAATTTAAGATTTAATAGTAATCTCAAATCTATATTGTACTAATATTATTTTATAAATATTTCATTAAAATATATTGACTATAAAAATAAAAACATATAAACATTATTTATTTTGAAAAAAAAAAAACAAATTTTATATCCAATATTTATTCAATATCGTTCTATCACGCACCGGGTGCTTTACTAATTTACGATATTAAATTAGTTATTTAAGAAATTAGTGCGCATAAAATAAACCAAATATTAAGTAGAATATTTACAACAAATCAAAATATTAATTAAAAATATTTTAAAATTCGAATCAAATTATTCATTGTTCGTGTCAATCTGTATTTCGGAAATAATACTTAAAAGAACTTAGATAGTCACGTTTTATTTGGTTTACGTTTGAATAACAATAATTAGTCAAAATGCAATCATTAACAGTTCGTCGTGGTCGCGTAAAAGGCGCGTTAACTCGCATTCTCGCGTATGCTACGGATATTCCCGTTGAGGCAACAATGACAGATATAGATTTAAAAAGACAGAAACTTGAGGAAGTATGGTCAGATTATCATAAAATCGATCAGGCGATGATCGACACCGCAACTGACCCGAACACAGTTAATGACGTTGATTTAATAGAGTTTGAAGAAAATTATTATCAAACTATGAAATTATTAAACGATCACATTAGTAATCTTTCACGTCAAGAAACTTACAATAACACCGCTCAAGCATTAAATAATACATCAGCCTTAAACGCATCATCATCAGAAATTCGCACTGAAAGACAATTACCCAAAATCCAAATTAAACCGTTTTCAGGTGATTTAACAGATTGGGACACATTCCGTGATCTTTTTATTAGCACTGTCCATAGTAATCAAAATTTGTCACCCTGTCAAAAATTTTACTACTTAAAAAGTTTTTTAGTTGGTGAACCTTTCAATCTATTAACCCATATTTCAGTGACAGATACCAATTACACAGAGGCATGGGAGAAGCTGGACAAGCGATACAATATTAAGGGTCACATTGCCACCGCACTTGTGAAAAAATTTATAAATTTATCTAGCTCCACTCAATCAAACTAGTGGTTTACGAAAATTAGTTGATAATGTGGATGAAATTATTAGAGATTTGCGTGCGTTAGGTTCTGAAGCTGAAACCAGGGATATTTGGCTCATTCATTTATTACTAACAAAATTAGATTTCGAAACTCAAAATGGTTGGGCTAAGTTGACGGTTGATAACCAATATCCGAAATTTGCTGAGTTCCTTGAATTCCTTGAGAAGAAATGCGATATCTTAGCAACTAGTTATTCCACTGATATGCACCGCAAATCATCAACTAATACGCCACGTACAGGTCCACAAAATTCTACTAATTTTAAAAGCTTTCATACCGCTACTAATACTGCACTATCTTGTTTGAAATGTCAATCGGCTCATGAACTATATCAATGTACTCAATTCGCTAGTATGTCGCCTCGCCACAGTTACGTCGTACATTTGCTCAATCAATAAATAATTGCACTTTCTATAAAAAATTACTCTTATTTTGTTCATAGAGCCAGATAGTTGTGCGGTATTAAAATTCAATCTTCTAAATTAAAATTCAATAAAATAAATAGTAGTTAATGTAAATCTTGTAAATTTAGAATAAATAATTACATAATAGTTAGTGCAAATCAAGCTTGTAAATTTTAAAATAAATAATTAAATTGAAATCTAAAACGGACAAAGTTAAATAAAATGTTGAAATATAAAAAAACATATTAAAATCGTGTACAGTCGAACAATTATTTTGTAGTTATAAATAAAATTAAACTTACAACAAACTTATTTTCAATTATATATATCAATTAACTTAAATTAAATAAAGATTATTATTATTAAATAAAGATTATATTAAAATTTGAAAAGTGAAGTTCTTATTATAAAAATAAAATATTCCAGAACATAATGCTTAAAAAAAAAAAAGTTTACTATCTTGTCCACTAAGTCTAGGAATATGGATATAGTAAAATATGAAAGATAAAAAATTGTGTTTTTACTACGCCACTGTTATTATCATTGTTATCACTTGATAGAAATACTATTATAGAATGTATTTATAAATTAAATAAATATTTAAAAAATCTTTTATAATTTCTAAACTATGAAGTTATGAAATTACATCTGAAAATTTTCTTTTTTTATATAACTTAATTTGTAGTAAATGTTAACTTCTGCTGGAAGTATAAATTGATTCATGAACAAATTAAGAAAATTATTATCGTTTTAGTACTAGTACTTGTATGATTATAGTTTTTATAGTATTATAAGGTTTCATATTTAGATAATAATAGATATAAAATTACAAAGATATATTGAATTTTTATAAAACTTTTAATAAGCTAAGTTATATGCACGGAGACATACTGTATAATAAATGCTGCATGCTGTATTAGTTTACTACTAAGAACTGAGGCCACCTTAGTAAGAAATTTGATCCTTATCGTCTTCAGACATTAAAAATAAATTGTTGGATTATGTGATATTCAAATAATAAGAGACTGTCTATACGTAATAATTGTACTTATTTTCATTCATCTGTGGTTTTAATATTTAATACACATTATTGACCTTTCTTGATGTAGTCTAGGAACTTAGTGATAACCTTAGAATTTTTAAGTAAATAAATTAAATATCCTCTGGTGCTACCATATCACAAATAAAATTAAATAAATTTTACCTGTTTAAATCAATCCCATGACTTCATCCAATTATCTTTAGTTGCGTGTACAATCATAGTTATGTGATGTAAGCCACTCGCATTCTCTGTGACCTTAAACAAAAAAACGAACCTGTATATTAGATCCAGTAAAACACTCTAAAAAAACTTTATAAACAATGAATTTTATGAATAAACATGTATTTAATATTTGAAACAAACACTTAAAAATTTGATCTTTTAAGGACAATAACTATAAAATAAATCATATTTAGAATCTAATTTAAGAATTCAGTAGAAAAACACTTATAAAAAATTCTTGAAACTGTTACAACAAAAAACTAATCAAAAAAAAGAACGCGATGATGGAGGACGAAGCTATTTTGACAGTCTACTTCCACACATTAGAAAATTAGAACACGAACAGAAATTTTTGTGCCGAATGGATATTCAAAATAATATTTATAAACATGTTTATAACAACACAAAACATGCTGATTCGGTTAGACAGGTTCAAAATATATTTCATACTACTTCAGTTTCCAGTAATTCACCAATATACAGTCGTATCATCACCAGTTAGTGTTATAAGCCAATATTCGGATAATGATTATACATTGGATTTTACTGCAGCTTCAACAAGTAAACCAAATATAGCAATATTCAGTATTCTTCTGAACCAGTTGAAATATTTTAAATCCATCATATGTTACAGTTCATACAAGTAATAATAAAATTTGATCACTACATAGTACAAAACAAAATATTATACGAAAAATTATCAAAAAAAAAAAAATCACTAAATTTATAACTTTATATTTGAATGTATAATTTTTATGTTTCTGTTTTCTGTCATTGAATAAAAATTAATTAAAATTGTGTAGTTTTCTTAACTGAGAGTTAGAATAAACTGTTCACAAGGCAAAATTGGTAATAATTCTATTGGTATTAAGTCTAAATTCTATTTTAGTCAAAATATAATCGAATGTAGGAATTGTCATTCGAGTATATTTATAACATTTTTCAGGGTAATTTCTCAATTCTTTATAAAGATGATGAAATTCTCCAATTTTCTTTCTTTTTAAATGTAATGGATGGACTCCACATTGCTTTTCATTAACAAAAAGATTATTTAAAACAAAAGTTGAAATAAAAAATTCCTCATCGGATGAATCCATGTTTTATATTCAACACCAAACTAGAAAATAAAAATAATAAAAACTCGCATGCACTGACTGGAGCATGTTCTAGCATTGCTTCTCGCGTCTATCAGCTCCGCTTTCAGTTCGGCTCGGCTTTTCGAGCTTACTATGCCAGCACCCTTACTCTGTATAAGTATGGAAGTTTGGTGTGGTTTATTAGGTTATGGATTCAACTCTGTAAGTCGCTTTAAGCTGACAGCTTTAAATGAGTACCAGTATACCAATAATAAAATTTTGTAATATGTTTGTAATTTTCAGACTGGGAAAAGGAAATCTATTAAAAAAGCCATTAGGTTGTTGTAGTATATGCGACAGCTCAGACGTGCTCTTAGATCTTTTATTTCTAATAATATTGGTTTCATGCAAATGCCATTCTAAATGCAATTTGAATTTTGTTAATTTTATATATAGATTCCGAATTGTAAGTTTCTTTATACTGAAGAAACTTTAATTGCAAAAGCTAATATCAGCATAGCGAGAAGAAGATAAATACACCCAACTAGCAGATTAGTTTTGAATTCGTATAGCCCTACTTAATATTTAAATCTTTCAAGCTATGCAACTACGAAATTTAGTAGTTGGAGTTTTAGAGTGTTAAAGTTTACACCGGACGGCCGGGTAAAATGTAACTAAAGGATTATTTAGCCTTAAAATAAAAATCCCTACAAAAAGTTTACGTTCGGTTTGCTTTTCTATACAGATTAACTTATCTAAAAAAAGCAGACTTTATTGTTGCGCAAAAAAAAAGTTTCGATTTGCTTCTGGTTATTAATGCACATAGTAAATATTTCATAAATTATGTTTAAATCATACTTTTTTAATAGACGTTTCTGAATAAAATAACAAGATAAAAGTTTAATTGGTGAGGGCGACTTTTTTTTAACTAAAATTGTTTAATTTAGTTTTGTGAACGGGTCAAATATATTTTTGTTTAAGTAATTTTAAATATAATAATAAACAAAAAAAAACTTTTAAAAATCATGTTGTTTTTCGTTTTATTTTAATATATTTTTTAAAGCAATGAAATTAATTTATATAGAATTTTAAATTAAAAACAAAAAAAAAAAATTGTTGAATAAAAAATTCTTTAATAATTACTCTGCATAAAAAAATGTAATGATTAATTAGTAATTATATTAACAAACTTTTTAGGTTTTTATTTTTAAGATAAAGGATTTTTCAAAAAGGGATCGTTATTGTTTAATTTACTTTTTTGTATAGTAACTAGCAATATGGGTTGGTTTGAAAATATGGTAGAAGATAAAAATAAAATTTACTTAATTTTGTAGATTTGCGGTTAATAAATTTAAGTAATTTCCAGCAAAAAAAAGTAGAATTTATCATAATTTATCACTAGTTATAGGAATTTATCATAATTAATCACTAATTATAGCTCAAATAGCTCACACGTTAAATACTGCATTAAGTGAAGATAAATGTCATATATATCTTTTAATGATTTGATTCTAACAAAATTATATTATGATTAAATATTATGCAGTTAAATTTGAAATTCTAAGACCCATAGAATGAAAATCGTATGATAGATACACAGTGTTGACGACTATATCTTTAGTTGCATTTAAGATGTCTGCTCAGTTTTTGCCAAGAGTTCTGATTTTTCGTTTGAATTAAAATCATGATATGGATTGGAATTCTGGATAATATGTATAACCCTGGTTCCAAAGCAGGCAACTAAATCATTTTTTTTAAATTAATTAAACTTAATTTCCAATTACTGGTTTGTTCGTCAAAATAAAATTATTGAGAACATTTTACTTTTTAATATAAGTGCGATAATAAAAGTATAAATTATAAATTGTAAAATAAATTACGAAAATTAATGTTAAATTGATGTAAAAGAAAATCATGATAATTATATTTATTTATTAGTATAAATAGTGATGAAAAATCTCAAATATATAATGAAAATTATTATTTGGAATCTTTCCCCATTTAATGATATATATTTTTCAATCATTTTTTAAGTAAATTTGAAGTTTAATATAGTAATTGAAAAAAGAGAAAAAATGTTGGATAATTTTATCCTACGTATATATGTATAACTTTTACTCAATTCGTAAAGAAGTAAAGAATGACATGTTTTCAGACAAAATTTGAAACTACCGTATACTACTCAATCTCAATATAATTTTCTGAGAGGGATCAGATATATAGTAAATTTGTTTTTCGTTTGAAATTTGGGTATAATTAATTCATTTTCATATATAATTTACAGAGTATATGAATATTTTTTACTGTAAAGTAAATTAAAAGAAATGCATAAATTTGAATTCTCAATTTCTCCATCGAATTATGCATTCTATAGTATATTAAAAACTTTTGCGATTTCCTTTCTTCTGTTTTTATGATGCTTGTTACCGTTTAGTCCCTTCCGAACTTTGCATTAATAATTTTCTAAGTTTTTCCTTTTTTATGTTAATTTTATTTTTTGTTAATATCTTCAGAAAAACCACACACATAAATATTTCTATTAAAGTTTGGCGAATAAACCTCTATATAAAATCTTTGATATTCATATCACGATTTTATTTTAACATTACATGCTTTAGTAAAATACGAATAAATACATGGTTTTTGTTAAGATATATATTTCGAATAGTATGTAATGAATTTAGGAATGTTACTACATTATTTTGAGGATTTTTATATAACATTTTTTACGACTAAACGTACTATAAGGAATCATCTAAAACTTTGTTTATAGCGGCAAAACAAAACAAATTTAGTCTACCAGCAAAACTGAAGATTTTCAAACTAAATATTGTTCAAATATTTATTTTATTTATTTGATGGTGACTAATAATGTAATCCTTAACAATGTGATTTATAAAGGTTAGAGTACTAAATATAATAATTTAGTCAAAAACTTTTGTTATTTAGTTGGGGAAGAAAAATTATATAGGCTTTCAAGAAAATATTCAATAAAAATATTTTATAATTGAAATTGAATGTATATATTTTTTGTTTTTCTGTAGGTTGCGAGAAAGTAACATTTAGTATGGAAATATAAATAACTGTGTATTTAATAAATTCGAAATCAGAGACTTTATATAAGCATCAGGTAGATTAAATTAGCTTCTACAACACCATGTACAATGAACATTATTTCGAACACAGCTTCTTTCTTTTGCTATATTCTTTGCGTTAAGCTATAAAATAATGGCTTTTAGTTGAATACCAAACTATATTTTGAAATATAGTGTATTAAACATTATACTATTTGGAGGACTCTAGTCTAAACTATTGTGATGATAATGACAATAAACCTCAAATCAAATTAATGTATAAATAGTTTAGTTTTCAGATATTTATATAAATTTATACGAATTACTGGGTAACAACCAGTAAAGATATATTAGTGTTCACCACCATTATTTGGTAATAGAAATTCATGAATAACTGTAAAATTCATAAAATGGTAAAAGACTCGGGTATTATTTATATACATAAATATTATTTTATTTTACATTACACTATTACACACTTAAATGTATATTTGCTATTTTGAAGAAGGTTTGTTTGCAAAGAAACTCTAGAATTAGGTCGTGCTACGCGCCATTTTATAAATTTTACAGGGTAAGCAAAATACAGTAAAAACGTTCGCATTTGTTGTGCTTACAAAATTATTCTATAAATTTTTTATAGAATATAGACTTTATTAATGTGATTATTTTCAAATAATTATTTTATGTAATACTTTTCCAGATTTCCCACAAAAAATAATATAAAAAATAAAATTAATTTGTAAAGAGGCTATATCCGCACTTTTAGCAATTTATTTTTTATTTAGCTTATTCATATAGCATGTTTCAGTTCTACGTAAAACGATATAATAATGAGAAAAAATTATAAAAAATCGTATAGCACTGTATAATTCTAAATTTTTGCGAATTATTTTTTATAGTGTTTGTTGCCATGTTGACCATTTCATTATTGAACAGATAATTAACTAAAATGTATAGACCACAATAGTTCTCAAAAATTAAAAACTATAAATAAATTGGATGAATTCATTTTAACACATGTATGTGAGGACCAGTATAATTTTAAAAATTATGCTAAAAGTCGGATATAGCACTTATTCACTCTGAATATCTCTATATCCATCCATTAAACGTAAAAACTAACCACGGAAATGGATTCCTCGTAATTTTTTACATAGAACTAGAACTGCATATTTAACTCATTTTCGCCCTATGTGGCGTGTAGCACGTTCTAACTCTAGGGTAGCGACTTGTCTAATTTTCGAAAAAAAAAATTTAAAGGGATTTGTCTAAAAAAAATGCTAACTAGGTGTATTTACAAAATAGATATAGTGTACTGAAATGTGTAAAAAACATTACCTAGTTAAAAATTTCACATCTTTTTAAAATGTATTTTATATAATTTAAAACATAGGGACTCATAAATTATCATGACACCACTGAGCTACCAAATCGAAATAGCACCAACTAGAACGAAAACTAGGTGGATATGACAAAATTAACCTGTGCTAAAATTTCATTAAAATCGGATGGATCAAATTACTGTATGATGTAGTGTAGACTGTAGTGTAGAGTATTGAACTTATGTAAATTATTGACTTCAAATTTAATTGGCACTAACTTACATAAGGAATATTAAATTAGACAGGGTCAAATGTAATTCAAATCAGATAATATGTATATTATATGCGTTATATAGATCATGAATTATTAATCGGAAAATTTATCATGGACTCACTACCGCTACAGACCTCTACATTGGTAGGCACATTCACAATCATAAACAGCCTGTGTGCCGATTTTTAACCAAATCTGAGATATAATTTATTTTGTAGAGGAAAAAAGGTGTCTCTCAACATAAAATATAGGAAAATTCAAATTTGTACTAATTTTCTAATTAAAAATTTCTCCTTTCTTTTTCAGATTTTACATCAACAAAAACGAAATATATCATAATGATTGACACAAAACCGAAATAAAAAATAATATACAAATTCAAAACCTCATCAATATGATATAACTTAGGTTGTGTTCTTAGGTTGAAGCCTAGGTTGAAATTTATTTTGGATATTGTTAGTTTGTGCGCTAAGGCAAGTAAATAATTCAATGCATTCGGATAATGAAAGAATAACAGTATTACCATTCCCAAATATAAATATTATTAGAAGCACAAGAACTGTCACAACAACACCGTAATAAAATAGATCATGCAACAATACCAGACAATAGGCTTGGTAAAACATATGCAACATTACATTGCAATCACTATCATCAAATGAATATTGTTTAGGTATTAAAATGATATTAAATTTAAATGTTAAATATTGTTTAGTTAGTGGTTATCATGATAAATTATTTAAAGCTGAAGAACGTTTAGTTGATGATTTTAATTTTTAATAAATATTTTTAATAATTCGTACACTTAAAGGTATTCTTAAATTAAATTGGGAAAAAATTTAACAATGTAAATTAGGTATTTGGGCAACAGCAACATAATTAGGACATAATGGTGAAAATTATGGTATTATCACAGTTGATCCGGTAATTTGTAAAGGCTTTTAGTGAAATCTGTTGAGTTTGAAAGAAAACTATGGAAAAATATATTTTGAAATATCATAGATACCACAAACGTGAAATTTAAATTAGTTTTTGTTAGTTGAAATATTTAACAAGACAATATTTTTTACAGCGATCTGTTTGTTGCAGAAGTATTGTTTAGATAGATCACTGTTGGACATAACACGATTTATTGACAGAAAAAAAAAATTAAAAGAAATTGTATTTTAAAAAATTTAGTAAATTGATTTTGTAGCCATTAAAATATTTATTAATTAGACCTCTAATTATATCTATAAAATTAAATAAAAAATATTAATCTACCAATTTATATTATATAACACATTTTATATACCTATATATAAATAATAAATTAATTGAGCATTAAAACTATAAAGGACAGATAAAAAAGTATAAGGATTTATTCTTCAAAAGACAAAACAACAATTAGATTTATTCCATTTAACATTTTTATGTCTTCCATTTCATCTTTGTTAGTAGTAAATATCTTTAACATTAATGACTTAAAATGTTTAGATACTGTAGTATATGGTTTTAATTAATTTCCATCAGTATTTTCCTATAGTGTTTAATTAATTGTCTTTTAAGGTAATTTGAGATCTTTGAACAGAAATTAATTAATCTTACTTCTATTTAGTACACAAAAAAATCGTAAAGTAAGTTGTTTCTTTTTCCTAATTATCATTTCTTCTTCTGTCACTAAGTAATAAAAGAATATAACAAAATTTATTCATAGTGTGACCAGTCAACTATTTTCCAACCACCCTGTATAAAAGTAAGGGCATTATCAGATTAGTTACATTATTTTTTATATCATTTTATGAAACAAATTTGAAAATTTGATTAAAATATATTGAATAAAACAAATCATTAGATGCAGAAAATATATAGTTACTGTATCGGAAAAAGATCAAATAAACTCGGCGATGAGTTTAAGTAAACTCGACCAGAAAACAATCATCAGCTAAAGTTTAAATCATTGTACCTACAAGCTATAAATGATAATAATTATTGAGAATAACAATAAAACAATTTGGATTGAAGAAAATGAATCAGCTGAAACAATTGTTACAAAGATGACAGCAAAAGATCGTGATTCTGTCGAGAATGCTAAGTGTACATGTTTCGGATTTGGGTGTTGCTAAATTGAATTGATAATACGTATTCGTGATATTAATGATAATTGACCACAATTTGAACGTATTAAATTTATTAAATTTATCAACTCGCGAACAGCTATTTGTACTGAAAGTTTAATACTATCGGCCAAATATTATCATTATTATAAACTTAATCAATTCTTAGTGATTTAGTTTATATTGGTGTTGATAAACATAAACGAGAAGTTAACAATTATTTGGCAATCATTTTTCTGATAAAAATCAAATGTAAAAAAAAAAACAATTTAGGTTTAACTGTCGGTGACTCGTGACATTGTGGTGTTTAGAAGATAAGCTGAAATTTTTGTAGCTGCCCAAAAGAATAATATAATAGTGCTCATGAATATGTGAATTTTATTCACCATATTCACTTTTAATGAATTTATTGTACATATTTCCAAATGATCTGAAAATCAATAAAACCCTTCAATTTGTTGAAGCAGTTGGTTCGAGACAGTAATCGTCATTATGGTTATCATTGTAAATTAGTTTTTGGTGATGCAAGATCCGGGATTGGAAATCCAGATACTGGAAAATTACAAATAATTGGAAATTTAGATAGAGAACGTGAATTTGATCTTGGCAAACTAAACAAATCATTATCAAAATTACCTCCAGTTGTTTTAAATGAAAATGATAATGCACCAAAATTTTTAAAATCAGGAACATAAAATATATTGTTATGTAACCGAAAATGCTATTAATACACAATTTATTTTGTGGTGCTCCAGCTAAAATCCGAAGCTAAAATATTTTTTGAAACAATTAATGTTAATGAAGATCGTTTTGCAGCAGAATTTGAAGAATTTATTTTAAGTATAGAAAGTACTTCAAAGAATAAATCAATTGATACTTATATTATGAATGCTGTTGTATGCTGAACCAAATAACAATTTGTAATTATTTATTTGACCGGTCGATATTGAAAACTAAACGGTACGATCAGTTTTATGAAATATACCATAATTTTTAAGCTTAAAATAGAAAATTTACGTATACTTAATTTCTTTTAACTAATGCTTATTTAATTCTACTATTAAATGAATTTTTTATTAGAATCTGCTACATAAGCCAAATTACAAAATCCAAAGTACAAAATCCAAATTTACAAAATCCAAATTTATAAAATCCAAATAGAACATAATCCAATCTTTCAAAATCCAAATGTTCAAAATCCAAACTTTCAAAATCCAAATTTACAAAATCCAAACTGTATAAAAATCATTTTCCGGCGCCGGAAAATGATTTTTATACAGTTTGGATTTTGTAAATTTAGATTTTAAATAAAAGAAATTCCTAAATTAAATGAAATTAAAGAAAAGTAATAGTTTAATTCATAGTTTTGTTTTTATTACAGAAAAAAAGTTAATTCATTAATACAGAAAAGAGGAAATATATATTAATTTAAAAATTACATTAATTTAATATAGAATAAAAAGAAAATTAGTTAGATAAGTGCAATATGGGTGGCAATAGATTTCAAAAATTGCAATTTATCACATCTGTCCCTTTTTTTTAATATGCGCTTAATTTTTTGATGTCGTAAATAGTTTTTTTTTTTCATTGGGGGATATACACCAGCGTTAATATTATCTATATTATTAACAGAATTTATTAGCTCTTTTTTTAATTCTGCTATAATTTTATATAGCCCACAATGTTTTTTTCCAATTAAAATTCTTAGCCGATTATGCCAGCCTTCTATACTGCATTTTGCGTTCGCGGAAAATGTTGCGAACGAGGATATCCAATGCACCAGAAATTAGGTTCATAACGGGTACTGCCCTTTTTATTGCTACTTATAATATAATTTTTTTTGAACCAGTTAGCTATTTTGATCCAGTCTTTGTCATGTATATTGTTACAAAGTTCTAAGTAATAATTATATACTTCTTCTGGCGGAACAAATGCCAGACTTTTTAGCATCCGTATGTGCATATTAAATTCTTCTTTAGTGCCGTATTTACGCGTCAAGCCTTGTTTTTGCACTTGTCGCCACAATATTTGGCCCAAATGAAAAGTACAACCTTTAAAATCTGTACAAGGCAAGAAACATTTTGCAGCTGATGTAATAGCTATTTCGAAATCTGAAATTATTCTTTCAGGATTTAGATTTATGCCATGGTTACTAGCTAACCAAAATAATTGGTAAAACATTTCTTCATAAGCCTGTTTAGTTTTTTGGGTCATGAGACAAAAAATAAGTGGTACAACGTAACCATCAAAAATACCATGAATACTGAAGAGTTGGCGCATTAGTGTTGGCACAACATAAAATGTTCCATCCATAATCCAGGCAATACAATCGCCAAGTAATTTTAAAGACTGTGGAGTACCTAATATTATTATTTTTTCATTCTCATAATTATGTTCACATAGAACAAATAATTGGCCTTCCACAAATTTCAAATACTCAGGAATTTTAATTTCACTAATATTAGTAGGTTCTTTAATAGATTTATCCCGGCAACGCTGTATTTTTACTCTTTGAGCATTATTATTTGGAAGGTAGCGCCGGCATTCGGGTTCTGTTTCAACAATTATATCCGATATTATTTTGGATGGTGCAAAAGCCGAAGTAGTAGCCATATTTTTAATTTTAGCATTAGCTTTACACACTGATATTTTAGACGCTGCTGGATCATGAAAGTGATCACAAATTTTATTTTTAATCACGTGTTTTCCGTTTGAAATTATGGTATTTAACCTACTTTTGCAATTTTTGCCTTTACGCTGCGAGCAACTCCATCTATAAAGGTCATTTTTTTTAAATCTAAATGATAATCATAACCATTAAGAAACAGTTTTTCTTTTCCTTTATTACTTTTGACAATAGTAATTTGATCCAATGTATCCATTTAAAAAAAAAAAAAAAAATTTAAAAGAGTAATACTACCACGCGCTTCGATTGATGTTATACACAATGAACTAAAATTCGAATTGTATCGCAAATTTCGAATGTTTTGTGAACAATTTTGTACTTTTGTTTGTTGTAATTTCTTTTAAAATCATCATATATTCTTTTGAAATTTTTTAAAAAATTCTTTTCAAATTTTTTAAAAAAACCTTTTGAAATTTTCAAGAAATTTGGATTTGTCAGTTTGGATTTTTTTTTATTTTAATAATTTGGATTTTGTAAGTTTGGATTTTAAAACTTTGGATTTTATTACATTTGGATTCTGTTATATTTGGATTTTTAAATTTGGATTTTTGGAAAAAATTAGGGATTTTGTTACATTTGGATTTTTTTTTTGGATTTCGTGCGTATTCCTTTTTATTATTAAAATTAAAAAAAAAAAAATTATCGTAATAAAAACTTTTTTTTAAATGTACCTAGTGAATAAAGAAGTTTAAATAACTACAAATAGCAAAAGTTGTTAAATAAAATTATAGTTTCAAATATTTTCGTAATTGTAATTGAGGTCATTGCTTGTTAGCACTTTAATTAATAATTTGCATGTGCAATCAGCTTTTTAATTAAATTCATTGTAATAGAGAATTCTAGTTACAGTATGTAAAATTATAAATAAAAAAGCAACGCACAGACAGTCATGAGCCTTTACGTATTTCCGACTTTATTTTTATAGTATTATGTAGTAAGAATTTTTTTATTTGCAAAGTTTAATATCTTTACAGATATGTAAGCAATAATAATTAACAAATAATTTTATTAAAGTCACTTAATAGATTTTCTGACAATGTAAATTCTGTCTGATAAAAAAGATCTGACGTTAAAGAGTTATACATTAAATTCACTATAAATGAAAAAATTTGCGCATTTCAAAATTAATTATGGTTCGGTGACGATATCGAAGTTGCATTAAAATTCCTTTAGTACAGTGAACAACACGATAGTATTCAGACTTTTCTAGTACTATATACATATTAGATTACACTAGTGAATTTAAAGCAATGATAAAATGATAAACACTCACTCGATATTTAAGAATAGATTAAATGATTTTGTATAGTAGAAAGTCAGGACTAAGTATAAATATTTAAAACTATGGCCGACATAATTCACTTAATAAGTATTCCAAATTATGCTGAATATAGTTGCTTATGTATAATAAATAATACATACTTATACTTATAGCAATATGTGAAAATATGTATTTATCAGTGCGGATTGATTTTGTTGTAAGAGATCAGCAGTGGGATTCTGTAAGCTGTGGAATTGATATTGACATAGAGATTGATATAGATATTGTTATTTGCAATTCTATAAATATTTTGACATCGATAAAATTTTATAATTCATACTATGGCGCTGCAATCGTTTGTGGGCATTGATATCTCGTGTTTCCACATTGATATTTCGTATTCTGTAAAGTTACAAATTGATATTTTTCGCCCACACATAGATATTTTTATGGACAGCCATATAGGCTGTGTAAATTAAAAGTGAAGCTAGTAAAAAGTGTTTAAAGGTAGTAAAGGTAGTAAAATATTGGTAAGTACCATAAAAGATTTTTTTATTCAATTCAATTATTAAATATTTATGTTATTTGTTTTTGCTTTAGAATATGAATCAAAAAAGGAGGACGAATGGACAGCTTGAATGCGTTATTGATTTCTTATTTAGTAATAAGGATTTGGTCAGAAATAAGCTGTCCGGGCCAGCAGCTCTTGGAGAATATACGCGAAAGTGGACTCATTAACGCCACAGCTAAATTCTTTGGGTGGGCCAATAAAAAACCCTGATGGATGGCGTCAGAGCAGGTGAGACACCAAGTGCCAGGTTTTAAAAACAGCCAGAAAAAAAATATGCCTCTGGTACGGGTGGTGGACCAAATGCAAAAGATTTAAGTCCGATGGAAGAATTTTTTTTAGAAATTTGTGGCCAAGCAGCAATTGAAGGTGTGACTGAGGTAAGGGAGAAGTTAGGGTTTACATCTGACATCCCTTCATCTCAATCAGCTGAAGCAAATGCTGCTGAAATTGTGGTTGATGTTGTATTGCTAAAAAATTTAACATAACAAAAAAATTTAATTTTTTTTTTAATTTTACGTAAATGAAAATATACCTACCACATCTAGTGCTGTACAAAGCGAAATTGAAATACCAATAATTGTAATATTAATTATTTACAAATTATACAAATCATGTAATAAGTATTATTTTTTTGATTAATTTTAGAATATCGTAACACCACCACCGAGGAAAACGATGAGATTTGGAACTGAATTAGGTAGGAAAATGGACAAGCTGCTGGAAACAAACAGAGAAAAAAATAATTTATTAAAAGAACTAAATATCAATTTAAGTTCAATTAATAACAATTTATGTTCAATTGCTATGTCATTGCAAACATTGGCTGAAAATTCAAACAAAAAAAATAATGCTTAAATATAAATACATGGATTATAATTTAAAACTATTAAAGTGTTTTTTTAATTACAATAACTGTTTATTTCAAATTAATACAAAACATAATTTTAAATTATGTAAATTGGTTAAGTATAATTGAATTTCGTACACGGATACAATTATAATTAAACTGCTAATTAATTAATTATATAAACAAATTTTTGAATTTTTGGCACAATTTTTAAACATCAGAATCCTCAAATATATAGTTCAATAAACATTCTAACAGATGTCGCACAAAGAGCTTAAAAGATATTACAGAAATATTTTTAAAATTGCCAATGTGGTTATAGAATCAACATATTTATGCACATAGATATCTAGCATTGATATATCTCGATGTCTATGTGAATGTCAATGTGCTTACAGAATCCAACTGCAGGATATACGTAGTAGTAATATTTAGAGCAATAATCTAATAATAAACACTGACTAGGTATTTTGCAATAGTCCGATTATTTGCGCATTAAAAGATCGGGACATTATAGTAGTAATATTTAGTAAAGCAATGACTTATAAAAAAGACAATCGATTCAACAATAAACACATATACACATTAATTAATTATTACTATTGTCTTTTTTTATATAGGATCACTAAAAAAGAACATTGGCAGTTTTCGTTTTGAATATTGAAAACTTAAAACAAATCACGCTATTGATTAATAGTTGGGCGATTAGCAACATAAATTAATTTGTCTAAAACAAATAATTTTTACAACTGATAAAATAAAGTTTTATAACATATAAAGAAAATTTCTAGTGTTTTATCTTTGAACTTTAAATAAAAGGATTTTAATTATTATTATCAAAATAATAATTTCGCAGTTAAGTTAATATTGTCTCTAATCATTTGATCCTTGGAAGTCGATGTTGTGTAAAAATAAACTTTACAATTGTGTGAACAAGAAAATATAGTAAAACTTTACTATAAAAACATGTAAGAGATGTAAGTGTTTAAAAGGAGATCAACGGATCATCTATGGTAATCTCTAGAATTCTAAAAATTTAACGTACCATAATTAATAATGCACCTTTAAATTACACAACGCCACCACCGAATAACAAATACAACACCCATTAAATAATAACCATTACAGAGCATTACGTTACATCTGATATGATGGTTCAAAGGTAAAAGTCACTAACTGCATTTTCGTCAAAATTGATATAAGCAGATGTATGACTTTATAATTTACAAAACTTTAGTCTTGCAATATTATTTTTCTATTTTTTCTTCATTATACCGAGATTTTAGTGAAGAAAAACTCACTAAATAATATATTTCTTCAAATTCAAGGTCATTATAATTTTAACATTTAGTGAATTTTTCCAAAATATAATTTTATTCCAATATCGAGTTATTTATTTCAGGTAAAAATCATGACTATGGTAAATTATTTATTTCTTATCGCGAAGTATTTTGTATGGGAAATTTTAATTTTTTCATTAAACAATCAATATGAACCACATAATTGTGCAATAATAAAATTTCGCCGCATGTTCATTTTTTTTATTACATTTATTTAGAATAGTCATTAGTCACTAATTGTAAGAATATGAAATTTATATTTCAAGTAAAACTTACTAAATGTTGTTTTTACCTTTTTTTTCTATTAATTTAAGTTTTTTTTTCCCTTATATTCTCCTAAATACTATTACAGGCATTATCACTTAAACAACGCGTTTGCTATACTAACCCTAAAGATTATGAAAATTTATGAATTTTTTATTATAAAATTAAATACAAAACAACAACATAAAATTAATGAGATATAGTTTTTTAGATAATAATGCTTCGATATTTGGTTCGACCGAAGTAGTTGCAATCATCACTTAGTTCACTTAGATTGCAGATCTATGCATTCCATTTGAAAAGTTGCAGGTAATTTGTTTATGTCGACTGAAAATGGAGTCACAAATATGTCAAAATATTGATGATTTTTCCGGAAATCCTGAAACCTTTTCTCAAATTCATGTACCAAATTGGAAAGCAAGTTTGCATATTTTTTGTAGTTCACAGGAGTGTGTTTAGCCATTGTTTCAAAGTGCATAAAATTGTTAGCCTGAATTTGAATTTGAATAGTTTCAGTTTCATTTCGAACGCTGTTATAGTTTGAAACATTGTATTTATAAGTTATTTTTCACCTTGAAGCCGCATAGTTAGCTCATTTAAATGAGTTGTCAAGTCTACTAAAAATGCCAAATCTGTAAGCCAGCTTTCATCACGTAGCTCTTGTCCAGATTTTGTTTTTCATTCCATAAACGACTTGATTTCATTTCGCAAATCATAAAATCTTTTCAACATTTTATCTCGACTTAACCATCTTACTTCCGAAAAATAAATAATATACCCATAATCAGCATCAAAAAGTCTAAGAAATTCTTGGAATTGGCGATGATTCAATCCTTTGACCCTTATGAAATTTACAATATTTATTACAATATGCATAACGTTATCCATCTTTAAAGCCTTTGCGCATAAATTTTATTGGTGAACAACGCATTGATATATCATCAAACGTAAATTTTGGGACGCAATTGCATCGTCTTTTATCAGTCCATCTCTTTTACCTATCATGGCCGGTGCACCATCTGTAGCTATACCAGATATGTTGACAGTGGACAAAGAAAATCGCTGCAACGTTTTTTTCACAGTTTCATATAAATCTCTTGATTTAGTTGTGTCTTTTAATGGCACTAAAGAAGCAATTTCTTCAGTGACATTATATTCGGCATTAATACCTCTAATAAAAATTGCCAATTGAGCAATATTAGTAGCATCAGTACATTCATCTATTTCTAAAGCATAAAATTTAATGCCATCTATTGCCAAAGCAGCTCTACTCTCCAAACCGTCTTCAATACATTTTCCTATTTCGTCAATTCCCTGGCTATAGTCTGGTGAGGCAAACTGATTTTCGAAAAATCAGCTTTCTCGTCAGGACAAATTATATGTGCCACACTTTCCATACATTGTTTAATAAAATCGCCATCGGAATAAGGTTTTGAATTTTTTGCTATCAGGTTTACGACCACATAACTAACTTTTACAATAGAGTCAGTTTGAGTAGTTATTTTTCTAAAATAACTTTGTTGAGATGATAAACTTTTTTTAGTTCAGCTAGTTTGTCTTTACGAAACATTCCTTGGTACGCACTATATTTTGCAGCATGTTTTTGCGTGTAAAGTCTTTTCAAATTATAGTTTTTAGAAACTGTCACAAATTCCCTACAAATTAAGCACATTACCTTACTATTTTCCTGGACAAAAAAGTAGTCATCAGTCCACTTATCGTTGAACAATCTTCCTTCTTCTATAACTTATCTTTTTTTTTTATTCTGTTTTCTTTGGAGTCACTGTGGAAGCAATGCTGGGATTGAAAAAAAGATTAAAAATTAGAAAGCAACATTTAATAATCGAATAAAAATACTCACATCATACCAAATAATAATATAAGTATCCGTGTGTCGTTATAAATTTTACCAATAATCACTTTGTTTTTTCCCACATATAAAATATTACCGTTAATCACTTCGTTTTACTGACCAAATCGCCAAAAACACATGTGACGTTTTCACTATTCTTCGGTGCCAGTTTGACTAATTACAATTGCACATTAAAAACTTCTTCGGTTGCACTACACAAGTGTACATTTATTATATGTAGAGAAGTTGCATATATAAAATTAATTAACAATGTTTTATGAATCCCAAATTTTTAAAGAGGGTGTTCAATTAAGTAAGGTTTTTTGAGTCGCAATTTCATAAAGTTTGTTAGTCTTTTTTACACGTTGCATAAGCATAGGTACCCTCGTACCCTGTAGAAAAAGTCCATATATTAATTTCTCTATAAAAATAAAACATCTAGTTACCTCTTTTCAAAAAATGTATGAACTTTTTTTTTACAAAATCATTTAAAAAAAATTGTGTAAGCAAAGATTTTGATGTACAGTCAAAGCCCTCTATTACAAAATTTCAAGGGACAAAAAATTAATTATAGAGGGTTTAAAAAATAACAAGTTTAAAATTTTTAAATAATATATTTATTATTATTAACAATGCATAACAACGAAATTGAAAAAAAAAGGATTTTTTTTAAGAAATATTTTTAAATTGGATAAATTATCAAATATTTCATTTGGAACGTTTTCTGTAAAAAGAAGCTTTTCATAAATAAGATTTAAAGCAGAAGTGGTCTCTTTTGGGATGGTATTTGTGTTCACATTGCTTTCATCGTCAACTTCACATCTTTCTACATTACCAAGTACTTCAGATATTATTTCGTTATCTATCGGGAAAATTTCCATATGAGACGATAAATTTTTATCAAGATTTCAAATGTTTCAGTAATATTAAACGAATTTTGCAATAAGCTACATTTTGTTCTTCATTTTCGATATTTAAATCAGTTAGGAAGTAAGCTAATGGAAGATCATCTTCATCATCAATCGTAATTATAATCGTATTTGTACGGTTTTTTCGTCTTTTGTACAATGTACGGTGAAGACATTATCATTGTACGCTAAATGTACGGTTTTTTTTAGAATTCTGGCTCCTTTAAGATATAAAATTTAAATAAAAAGAAAAAGTTAGAAAAAAAATCTCATTCATTTTTTAAAAAAGTCTCTTTCTCACGAGAAGCATTTTGTATTCACACATTATGCTTTACTTCCCACCTTCCCAGAAAAAAAATATTCATATGACTGACTGACAAAACCAAAAAATGTAACTATTACTATAATAAAATGTTTTTCACATCCCTGTTTGCGCGTGCTTAAAAAATCATATGTAATGTTAACGCATCCCTTAATTAATTGACATTGTCAACATAAAAAAAGCTAAAATAAATCTGAGCTTTATTTAAATTTAACAGTTATAGATGATAGCTGACATTTAGATTTATTTTGTATTTAAAAGTTTTACATATTTAAATATTTGTTTATTTGTTAAAAAATTAAGATGAGTGAAATAATTAGTAGTAGTGAGGACAATTTTAGTGAACCGGAAACTTTTTCGAATATAAAAATTCTTAAAAAACGAACAAAACAAAAATATAGAAAAGAATGGGAACTGGAAAAAGATTTTACGTATTGGCTAAAGAAAGATCCAGAATATAAGTTTGGTGCAAAATATAATACGCAAAAACAAAAGCAGATAATGGCAAAAATTTTCGAGACCAAATATTCAAGATACAGCGAAGAATGTAGCTTTTAACGCTGAAATTTTGTTGTGTGGCTTCTTGGCAGAGCCAAATATTGCTTGGCAAGCTATGGATCATCTTGTAGATGTCCTTAAAAAATGTTTTCCAGACTCAAAAGTATTGACACATTTTTTACTTCAATATACTTATATTAAATTTAAATTTTTTGCAGATTTTAGAAAAAGTGTGCTGTAAAAGGACAATGGCAACTGCCATAACTAAACATGTAAGTTGAGTATGTCATAAATTTGATATTATTAAAAGACTAAAAAATACAAAATTTAGTGTTATGATAGATGAGACTACTGATATTTCTTCAAATGAAGCTAGTTGCATAGTTGTTCGATATTTCAATAAAAAAAACTGGAAAAATTGTAAGTTCGTTTTTTGATTTGTTAGACCTTTTTAAAGCTAATATAGAAACAGCTACAGCACCAGTAATATATGATGCTGTAGAAAACAGTCTTACATCGAAAAATATTCATCTTAGTAATGTAATTGGATTTGGATCTGACGGGTGTAATTAAAATGTTAATCGAAATTGATTTAATTTACAATGAGCCTCCTGGTCCAAACAAAATGAACTTAAGGCAAGTTAACATAATGGTTACAGATTTAAAAAATCGGTGCAGAAAATTCATTCAGGCTGCGTGCATTCAAATAAAAAAAAGATATAATTTTGATGACAATATAATGAAAAATATTTACATTTTCAATCGAAATATTGCTTTAAATTTAAAAACGCACAGTGAAATTCCCATCACTCTATTTCTTAAGTAAGCTACTTCCACGTTGCATTAGTAATCTACCTATACAAAAAATTGATGATGAATGGAGATTGGAGACCTATAGATATTTTACAAGAAAAAAGAGTAGACAAATTTTGGAGTAAACTTCTAACTTTAAAAAATAAAGATAATTATTTTCTTTTTGCTAATCTTTCCACATTTCATTTGTTATTAATATATTGTCTTGACCACATTCTAATGCTGAATGTGAATGAATTTTCAGCAAAATTAATATAATAAAAACGAAACATCGAAATCTATTAACAAATGATACTGTTACAAATTTACTTTTAGCTAAACAATGTGTTAATGAATTTTGATAATTGTATTTCTTTTGTACTATCCAAAGATATGCGGTCTTAAAAAAACCATTTATGGCAAAAATAGCGATATAAATATTAACATTTTCTAAAATATTCCTCACATCTGATGTTCTCGGATCAAATACAGTCAGCCAAATTATTGCATTCGACATAGTTTTATTTTATAAGCCGTAGCTTTTTAATTAAAATAAAGATAAAATAGTTTAAAATACTTTTAATAAATACATGAATTCATTTTCCTCTTATTTTTCTAGCAATTATTTTCCTATTAGAATTTATGACCTAATAAAAGGAAATTCATCAGGAAATTTTATGATTAAAAATTATTTTTATCATAAATTTCTGTTAATAATAATTTTTTTTTAAAGAAGCAGGAAAAAGAATTCGTGCCGAAAAATAAAACGTTATTCAACTTTCTTTTCTGAAATATAACTTTCTTTTTTGGTGGAACCGGTGTGTTCGTAAGTTCTCATACAATATGCAAATGTTAATTTGAACTATTTTTTTTTTCTGTAAAGTTTTAAAAAAATCAAAAAATATTTTTATTTTTTAAAATTATTTTTATGTTCACAAAAAAATAATTTTTTAAAGTAAAATGCATAGTGATAAAGAATTTATCTGTTAAATATTTTTGTTCTTTCAGCAAAAATGTTTTATTTGAATCATCATTTTAGAAGACATTCCGTCTGGCAATACTTTATCACCTGTATTTTAAGTGAGGAAGACAGGAGGAAGATTGGCTAAAAATATCAGAGGATGTGGGGTTTTCCTAATTGCATTGGATCAATTGATGGTATGTTTGAATTTTTTTGTAATAGTATATTTATATTTTGCAATTAAATTAACTTTAAGTTAATAATAAGAAGAAGTTTATTAATGTTTGTATCTAATAACCAACATTTGTAATTTTTAGGTAAAAATTGCAAAATAAAGCCTATGAGAAACTTTGGAACAAATTATTGGTGTTACAAAAGACAACATTCATTCGTTTTGATGGCTATTGCTGATGCAAATTACAGACTTTTTTATTCGGATGTTGGTGTAAATGGTCGTATTGGTGATGCTGGAATATAAGTCAAGTCAGATTTAAAATATGCTATTGAAAAAAAAGAAGTATGTATTCCACAATCAGCAAACTTGCCTTCTACTGTGACATCGTCTCAGGCCCGGCTCAAGCTACAGGCAAGCAAGGGCCGAAATAACTGCCTTTACATAGGGCGCCGAAATTACTTAAATATGCCAACCTACATACCAAAAATTGTGAAAATGTTTTTTACTTCTGCGTTAGTAGTTAAATTTGATACTAGAGAATTAATTTTATATGAAATAAATTCTTTAATATTCATAACTTTATTGTTTACTAACTATAGTTAACAATAGTTAAAAAAAAGAACACTCTCCTGAGGTTGGGAAATTAACATTTCTGAACATATAATATGCAAATATCAATTCAAAAAGAAAGCTTTTACAAATTTGAATTTTTATCATTATTTTAAATCTAGTTGTCTCTTGTATTCTCCTCTATTCATTTGTTTTGAATAACAGTATGTATTATAACAATATAAATATTGGCAAATTTCTCCAAGCAACAGTGAATTGAAATAACAAGGTACATACAAAAATTGTTCCATCTTACAAATAAAAATAATTTAACAATCCCTAATCCCTTCTCTATAGTAATATGTCCAAAAAGTTGAGCGGATGCGAAAATAGAAAAAGAAAGATTCAACAACAGATTGAAATAGAAAAGATATGCAAAATTTCATCCTATTTTTACTAAAACTACTGAAATTAATAGCATAGAAATCGATGAATCTGAAACGGATTATGTTGCGGATAAAAATAGTTTAAATACATGTTCCGAGGATGTAAATAGTTTGCGAAATAAAACTCCAGATGATAATGTAATTGAAAGCGAAGATGAAAATATTTTGGATATTGATGTTGGTAATCCAAGTGTAAGTAATTTTAATTCTGAGGATGAAATAGAAAACTATATTCTTTAAAGATATTTTATTGAAGTAACAAACAAAATTTATTATACAATTAATTTGTTAATTGTAATTTTTTTTTTTAAATAAAAAGATTTTTTTGAAATATATTAAAATAAATAATATACACATAAGAATTTTATAAATTTACGTTATTTTTTATTCTGTCTTTCAGCTCATTATTATATTTCATAATAATTTCTAAGATATCATTTTTAGCATCCATTCTTAAATCTGAATCTAATGTCTCCATATCATCTGCAATAAATTCAGCAAAGATAGATGAAGAGTAGCGCACCGATGTATTAGTAGTATATAAAACTTTCTTCAGTTGGTCATTTGATTGCAACAGTTTCTCATCCAATAAATTCAAATCTGATTGCTTATTTGCACTAGAATTTCTAATTTTTCTTTGGCAGTGAGCTGGTTTTTTAATTTCAGATGTTGATGGTAAAAATGAACGTGATGGTGATGACACTAGTTCATTTGAAATAATTTTAATGCGGCTACCTGATGATGGTGCTGCTGTTGTTACTGGTGTTGATGTATTTATCGATGAAGAGGAAATATTTAAAAACTCGCTCCTAAATTATTCATCAGTTGAATCATTTAAAACTTCTTCTTCATAAATATTTTGATGATTGTTCAATATCTGGATTAATATTATTTGTTTATTTTTCAATTAATAAAACAATATATAGGTATTGATTATGTATTTACTTGTAAACTTCTTTTATTAAAATTATTTACAGAAGGCATTGGCTCAACTGTTTCTTTCAAAAAGTCCAATTTGTCATAAAATTTCCACTGTGACAAATTTCAATATCTTCTGTCCCAGTACCAGTTTTTTAAATTTTAAAATTTTTTTGATTTGCAGTACTGTAATAGCTCTTCATGTTTTTCCATTTTTTTAGAACCTCGCCTGTAAAAATAATTATAATTATGTACGAAAAATATTGAATATAAAAAATTACTATATGATACAGACTCCTCTCATTCAATGAATTCCTTTTTTAAATCTTCCACTATTTCGCACCACACTAATTGTTTTTTTCCTTAATTTTTAAAAGCTCCGCAGCTTTGGTTCCATAACAAATCTCTTTCTTTAACTTTTTCAATTAAGAAAATTGTTTTTTTGTCGTTCCAAAAATTTGTTCCCCCCATTTATTTCGCAATTAAAACAATAATAAATATCTTTGACAGAATAAAAAAAAAAAAAAATATTTGACAAAATTAATACATTACTATAGTTGTCTATCATTGAAAAATATTTCTGTTTTATACTGGATTCATAATGTGATTGTCGCTAAGTAAAGCAAAGCAAAGCTAAGTTGCCAAGACGGAATAAAAAAATATCAATTCATAATGAATTATGTTTTAGGCTTTAAATGAAATTACTTTATGTTTTATTTGAAAATATAATTTTCTTAATAAATATTTGTGTCAATTTAAAATGGACGAAGATAAATTAATTGAAGAAATAAAAAAATATAAGTGTTTATATGCTAAATGCAGTGTTGGATATAAAAATGTATCCAAAAAAAGAGATGCTTGGGCGGCAATTCTCTCGAATTACAAGTGGATGGTAAATATAAATACTAAAATACATATTTATAAAAATTTTTATACAATTTATTTTGCACAAAAAAAAAAAAGTGTCAGCAGAGGTGGAAAAGTTTACGTGACAGATTTTGTAGGGAATTTCGGAATAAACAATTACCATCAGGAAGCAGTAGTGAAATTGTGAAGTGGAAATGGTAATTTTATGATTCTATGATATTTCTCAAAGATCATATACAACCTAGAAAGTAAGTTATACATCTTTTTATTTGAACAAAATTATAATTTTAATCACAGGAAATTTTAATGACAACCCTACTGAAATAATGAAACACCTAATGATTCTACATCGTCATTTTCAAATGATTTTCAAGAGAACATTTTTGATGATATAATTATTGATGAAACTGATAATGATACTGATATACAACCAGCTCAAACTTGTTGTTCTACTCCGTTGAAACGAGAAGCTAATAAATATTCAACATCAAATAAAAAGATTAAACAAAATGATAATGTCGAAAATAAATATATGGAAACTTTAAATAAATTTGAAAATTACATGATAAAACCCAAAATTTGTAGTGCAAATTTAGAATGCGATGAGGATGAATCATTTATTCGAGGAGCAGTTGGGAAGTTAACCCAATCTGCGCAGCAAATTTCGTTGAAATCGGATGATAAGAATAATCAACATTAATTAAATATTCTTCGGAACTTAAGCATATATCTAAGGATATATTAGATCTGAATCCACTAAACCGACCGGTTACAGATATCAGGAGATATGTGTATGTGAGAAATATCATTAAAATTGCGTGGCAATTAATGTATAATGTAGAAGAGCATTGAACTTATGAATGTAATTGGGGATTTTAACATAGACTCACTGAACGACCACCTTTAAATTTAATTGGCACCAAATACATAAACAAACTGTGCTAAATTTTACAAAAAATGTTTCAAACACCCACAACATGTGGTGGTAGTAATACCTAATCTCTTTGCATGCTTTCTAAGAATCGCATGTCCCATTTAAATTACCGTACTAAATTTTTCACAAGATCTACATACATATAAATTCGAAATATACTTATAAATATTTCTTATCATAAACAAAACATATTAAGGACTTTTCACATGATACGCGAATTGCGAGCAAATCAATTATTCCATGATTAATAATTTTTTTTAAAATAAATTTATATAATTTTATCATTTTTTTTAAAATTATTTTATGAAATTTATAAGAATAAACTATTTTTTTTCTGCGAATTGGAATATCTGGTCGCGAACTGTCAATCATTATTCGCGATCCACTCGCAATCCACATTGTTGCGAATAAAAAATTCGCTCGTTTTTAACATCAAATTTGTCCTTTATTATTATTTTTTGTTGACAACTTTTAACAAATGGAAAAATAGAAATGGAAAAAAAGGTAACAAAAATTTTATAGTTGCAATAAAATCTTTTAATAAAATTAATATTAAATTATTTTTAGGAATTTGATGAAAAATTCATTTTAGAGATGGAGGCCAATCCAGTTATATACGAAAAATCTCATAAGACCAGAAACAAAAAGGAAGAAGTTTGGATAAATATATCCAAAATATTGTACACTGATGGTTAGTATATAAAAAAAAAAATTAAATAATTTATTTTAAACAAAAAGAAAACGAAGTTATAGAACTCTCAGTAGAAAATTCAGTTATAATTTCACAAATGGCCGAATTTTTAGACTTAACACAAAAAAGAGTGCCGGTACTAAATGAAAATTCTGAAAGTTGTCCAAAAAAAAAAAAAAAATTAATGTATAATTTTTTTTTACTATCATCTAAAAATGATTTTCTTTATAATTATGTTGCAATTCATTTTAGATGATTGAAAACGGTGCAATAATCACTGACCATAAATATTACTATTTTTGTTATAAAATATTACATATGGATTTTATTTTTTTAATAAAGACTGAATTAAACAATATTTATTTAAAAAATTTATATTAACACATTACAGTCCGCGGACAAATAATATACACCAGCCCCTGCAACCGAGGCAAAATATAAAAAAATAGGCTTGAGACCGGGCAACAACAAAAAAAATTATTTAAGAGATTTAAAGTTTTTTCAGTGGTTTTAGCAAACCAGAGATGTAAACTATATGTAATCAACCAATTCGCAAAAAAAAAAAACAACAATTCCAAACAATTCCAATATGAACTATTTAGGGAAAGATCCAGTTTCCATCTCTCAATAATAATAAAAAAAACAGAAATAAGTATAGGAACCATTTTTTAATTAAATAATTCTACATACTTGTATGATTTAATAAATATGTACTACATAAAACTACATATGATTTAACAAATATTCAATTTCTGATTCATCGTCGCTAATAATTATGATATCCTCCTCAATATTATTTTCAACAAAAATTACATCGTCGTCAGAATCCACTACATCTACAACGTCTTTATCGGATTTTTTTTTCGAATTCTGAGCAGTAGGTACTTTCGCTATCTTCAGACATCATAAATTATAAAAGATTTCTTTTCTAAAATTTATAGAGTATTTTGTGTAGTTTCTATATTTATAATTTTTTTATATTACCAATTTTTTTTTATTGTTGAATCCATTTTCAATATAACATCAACTTTGATAGATATTTACAATATTTTTATACGTTTTGTTTTATTTAAACAATGCTTACTGGCGTCAAAGACAAAAACTGCATAGTTTATGTTTCAGTTACCATAAATTTTGAAAGTAAATGTTTGGAATAAATAGTGATAATAATTGAACATAAAAGTTTAAATTATAATAAAATGGAATAGTTTTAAAAATATAATGGAGTAAGATAACTATACTTATAAACGCATTCAATATTCTTTCTTAGAATGATAATTTTGGAAACAGTCTCCTAAATGTAATGGAACTTTACATATTTTGCACATATATAAGTTTTTCTTATTTTATGTGCCGAGCACACACGACAATTTCTTCTGGTTAATTTTTTGGCGTTTTCGCTGTAAGTTTTAATCGCCGAATGTTGTTTAAAAGAACCTACAAATCGCATTTCTGAATCTAAGCGTGGTGTTCTTATAAAAGTTGTGTTTGTTTCATCAGTTGCCATAGATTCTTCAGTATCAGATTTGCTCTGTGTTAGCCACGCTTCTGCGAGTTTATTAACAATTTTAATTTGTTTCGGATTCACTTTGGTTTTTTTGTACAATTTGCATTGGTAATTTCTGGAAAGAAATAAGTAAAAAATTTGTATTCCAATTATATGTAATATTATTTTTAATTTTACTTAGAGCATCTTTTTTTGTAAATTTGAAATCTGAGATGATACCAGATGTTATAGCATCTTTAGCAGCAGTGTCAGCAATTTCATTTAAAGTTAAATCAGGCGTCCAGATGATGATGTTTTCTTCAGTAGTTGAGTTATTGACAATATTATTAGACACAAAATAATTATTTTTATCCTGTTTATTTATTACATGACAACTGGCTAAACTGTCAGTGAGTATTACTAATTTTAAAACATTATTTTGCTTTGCTGTTTCTCTGGTTTTTTTCAAAGCGCAGATAGAGAGGATAAATTACTTTCAATTTTGTACATGTATTTTTTTTTTTTTCGTCATAGATTTCACATCCTGTTTTATCATTTTTGATTGATGCATCAGTTGAGTATATTTCATATTTCTTTATTTTTAGATTTTGTATTTTATCATTATAAATTTGTTTGTTTACTTCATTTGAGATGTTACCTTTGTTTTTACTTAAAAAAAGTAAAGTATTTTTTGTCTACTATTAGTTTATTACTATTGCTGTAAAATTGCATCATATTTATATTATTTAAGATTTCTTTATGTTTATTATAGCAAACATTGTAGCTAGTTTTAAGGTTTGTATTATCACAAAATAAGTTTTTTATATCATTATTTTTAATAAAAACATTTATTAGTTCTTTAGCAGTGAGTAATTCAGCTCTTTCTTTGACTGGTAATTCTTCTGATAACGCATAAAAAATATGAACCGGTGTGGAAGGTGGAACACCTAGATATCTTCTAATTAATTTATTTGGTATACTTGTATTAGGTGTTTAATTTTTAAACTTGAGTTACATGTTGTTGTTCTCGCAAATTCTAATTTAGATTTAATTAAACTTTTGTGTAAGTTGATGGACATTTTTGGGTTTAAACCTCCCTTTATTTACTTAAGTTACTATTTTTAAAATATTTTAAATTGTTTTTTATTTCATTGATTTTTCTTTTGTAGTGATTATTTACTTTCATATTAGCATCTATGTCAACACAATATTTTTAAAACACAGTATTTTAATAATTAAAGAAATGTCAAAATTTGGAATATTCACAATTCGTATCGTTCCTTTTTAACCTTAAATTTCTTTTTTATGATACGAAAAATTTAATAGTTTATTAATGAAAATATTAGTATTTAATATAGTTAGAATTAGAAAAAAAAGTATTATAAAAAGTATTAGATAAAAAATTAGATTAATGAATAAAAATAAATTTTTCGAGTTTCCAGCTACATAATAACTTTGCGAAATTAATGCTCTGCATTGAATTTGGTAACGGAATAGTAGCATTAGCATTACATATGAAGAAACAATAATTATTCTTGATTATTATAATGGTGAATTCGTTTCTAAAAAAAATGTTGCCCGCATTCTGCATTTTTTTCACAGATCAGCATTTTTTCTGTTCGTTTCTCGAAAAAATGTTGAACTGAAAATAATTTCGTGTTCGTTTCTTAAAAATTCTGCCCGTAAATGTAACATTTTCTGCATTTAAATTTTCGACGGTGCAGAATTTTTACTTCGCACAATACGGCAACATAATAAAAAAAAAATTTCAAATGACAATTTGTGGATGATTTTCTAAACATAAACAAAAAATAATAATGGAAGAAAATAAATAGGGATAAATTTAGCTAATTCTCAAGATAATTCTTCATCTAATGATGAGATTTATAATACAATTAAGAAAGAGAATTATGTCATAGTGTTAAAAATTTATAAAAATTAAAAATATAAATTGAATTTATGTAATTTGTAAATTAATATACATTAAACATAAATTTAGCATTTATTATAAGTTCTAAAGTTCAAATTTTTTATTTGCATTAGTAAAATTAAGTATAAAAAATAATTATAAATTTATTTACTAAACAATTATTTTTATACTTTTTCTATTTTCTTAAAAGATAAATTTTAAATAAAAGCTCTGAGAGTATAGTGATATATTTTGTAATTTATTTCCAAATATGGCAATCGCCATCCACATTTGTTTCTTATTTCGGAAGCGTTTTAAAGGTCCAATACAATTTAAATATTAATAATATTTATCGAGCAATATTTTTGTGTCCACTCTATACTAAAAAAAAAAAAATTGTTATAATATGAAGCTTTTTTGGCAAATAAAATTAATATTACGTTCTATGTGTTTTCTTGATACTTGTACTGCACCTGAAGATGAAGGATAAATTGTAATTTGATTTGTTCCATTAAAGCCATCTTTAACTTGTATATATTCTAAATTTAATTCTAAAATTTAAAATATAGTTAATATATTACACACTCTACTCTACACAATTATAAATTATTTTACCTTCACAAAATTGTTCACTAATCGATATTTTGATTTTATAATAATAAAATATTTAATTCAATAATAAATATAAATAAATACAAGGTAGTAAATGTAAAATTTTTTCTGTTCGTTTGTAAAATGAAAAGAGTGCAAAACTCTGCAATTGGAAGGCAACACTGTAAAAATGTAACATTTTAAAATGTAGAATTTATTCTCTAGAAACGAATTCATCATAAGAAAGAAGTAATATTCCATTTTTTCATTATAATCATAGTCATTGTATTTTTCGCGTTCACTGATTTTCAAAACAATAAAGTTAATAAAATTTATAGATAAGCTTGTGAACTAACTAAAATTAAATAATCGGACCTTCAAAACATCGAAAATAATCGATGGTACTATAACTTTCGATATTTTACTTCGATTGTTGTCAAGTTGCGATTATTTTATAAAATTCCGATTATTACAATCTGAATAACAGAAATTAAGGAGCTATTTTTTCTAACGGATAATATAAGGTAAATAAAATTTTTCCGAATAATTTATTTTTAATTTTTCTTTTAATTTTTATCAATCAGCGTGCATTACATCTACATTTGGCTTCAGGTGCAGGGAAAATTAATGAATGGTTTTATTTTCAGATAAATAAAATTATATCGTACTCTTCGATCTACAATATAATTTATGTATTTTTTGTAGGTTGAATCTGTGGAAGATATAATAAACACAGTTAGATTTCAAAATAAATAAATCGAAAGTTTGGATGAATTTCCAGAAAAATTAAAATGGTGAAGGTGCTACACGTAAATTTTGCATAAGTTTATAAGAACTAAAGCAAATTCTGCAAATTTATCTAGCATGTTGAAAAGATGCATTTCATTAAAATTAAAGAAAATATGGACTTAGAGGAAAGTGTTTTATCGAATGGAATGACAACAACAAAATTGATCCAAAAGAGCGGAAAAGGGTAAAATTGAATTATATTTTTGAAGTATCTGGAGAAATTTAAATAAATTCTTTACTTCATCATCAATTATCGGTAATGTGATAAATAAATACAATAAAAAAAAAAATTGATAAAAAATATTTTTTTCTGAAACTAAATAAAAACAAGAAGTAATTTGCACTGTACTCATACCATTACAAAGATATTTGGGAGTTACCGCTCACTACTTAGATAATTTTGAATTTAGAAATGTACAATTGCAATGATAGAGAATAATACAGATGAAAACATATATTTTTTTCTCTTAGGTACTTAAGAGAAAGATTACTAAAATAGGATAAGTAAGCTTTGACTACTAACATCAAAATTCAAGCTACTGTTACTGACAACGCATCAAATATTAAAGCAGAAAATTTTTAATGGGAATCCGCATAAACATCTAAGCTGTTTCCCGCGTACCAGATACCATAAAACTGATTGTATATGAAGATGGAGGAAAGTGTAACACCTCACAGTTCAGTTGACAAATTGCAACTGAACCGGAGGACACCACTTGGCTTTGACATGTTAATTTAAATTTTAAATTTTATTTGTGGGGTGGCAATGGTACCCGTGCACCATAAAAAAACTCCGACCAACAATTAAAAATTTTGGCCCACTCAACAAAAAAATTTCTTCGCCATTGATTTTCTTCAACCACACAAACAAAAAAAAATAATCAAAAAATAGCAAAACCAAGTGAGTCGGGTTACTACCGAAATTGCGGAGGAGACGCGCTTTAGAAACTTCCAAGCTTTTCACATCATGAGGGCGACAGGTCTTGAGTGATCCACCACCCGCGGATCACCAACCGAACAAGACCGAATTTATTAAAAAAAAAAAAAACCTTGAAAGTTTCAAGGACGGGATTTCCTCCTTTTTGCCGGCTTAGGTCGTCTGTGGGGCGTGAGTCAACCAATCGATCCTACCTGCAAATCAAATCATCAAAACCAAGGGAAGGAAATAAGGAAAATACGGCCTGACGTCATCAATCCGTGGTTGGTGTGGTGGCCTTAGCCAGACATGTTAAGCCCAGCTAAATAACCTAAAAGCAATATCTAAATATAATTAAAAACAAACTGATATTTTTTTTTCTCTACGTGATTCACGGTGGTGTTCCGTCTTTATTAAACAAATTTAATTTTTTTTTTTTCTTTTATATAATATGCAACAAAATCCAACATGGATTTCCTTTATTAAGATAGCAGTGGGTCCTTTTTTTATTTATTTAGGTTGGTCTTTTACCAACTATCGATTTTATCATTATATAATTAAAACACATACCATGTTTGGCACGGTGCTGTCCTGACATGATTATTTGATTTTATGAATAAAAAAAACTACCACCATCTACTAATAAAAAGAAATCCAAGAAAAAAAATAAAAAAACTAAATAATTACTACAAAAAAATTAATTACACCACTGAACCAAAAAAAAAAATTAAAAAAATCAAAATCAATTTAAACTACTCTACTAATTATATTTAATTCTACAAAATCATAAAATAAAAAGCAAAAAAAAATAATAAATCCATTTCCAAATTACTCTACTGTACAATAAAAAAATAATTAGATATCATGAATATCCTTTCCACCGCTGCGGGACTACACTTTAATTGTATTTAAATTTAAATATCATAAATATTAAATTTATATTTAAATATTGTATTTAAATTTTCCGGTATATAAATATTTCTCTGGAATTATAGATGCTCTGGAACCTCGAACCTCGCCAACCAGCTTTTCCAACTTTTTCCTCTCGGTCGACCACCAACTCTCGATTTTTCTTCTTAATTTTTTATATTTTTGGCATTTAATTTCAGCAAAACCAAAAAAAAAAAGGTTATATTTTTTTCTTTTATTTACAGCCAATTTGAATACTTTTTGATTTCAATTTACAGGAAAATTATTCATCCGGTTTTTTTTTTTGTTTAATTTTCCGGAATTTTGTTAATTTCCCGCAATTTTAATACTTTCTGTTACATACAGAAAAAAAAATTCAAAAAAAACAATATCCGCCTCTCCGCCCGTCTTCAACCGATTCCAATTTTACGGCCTGCCCAGTGGAAATTTGTTAGTGTCCGTCCCCACCAACAGATGGATTTTTATGCCTTTGCGGCGAATATAGTGGAGATGTCGAAATGACATTTCTAATTGTCATATTAAAAAAATCAAGCCACCATGATGGTGTTTAAATAAAAATAATATATTTATTGAAATAATTATTCGAAAAATAATATATTTATTGAAGGTATTATTTTATTTTTATTTATTTTATAATTTTTTTAAGTTTTAGGTGCTAAGAAGGCTAAGAAGGCTAAGAAGAATCTAACAGGATGAGAAAAATGTACCAACATAACCTGTTCGCTATATTTTTATTTTTATATATATGGATAATCATATTGGAATTTATCCAAGGTGATTTTTCCTTCAACCAAAGTTCAGAGCCTGCAGGGCCACAAAAGAAATGTGAACTGTTAAATTCAATCCTTATAAAGTTAAAAAATATTGTTTAATAATTGAGAGCTTTGTTGTACTAGCGAGTAATGTTAACGATACTATTTTCAATATAGAACGCATCTATATCAGTAACTAGTAACGAAATTTCAATTTTGAAGGAAATAGTTGATATTCTGAAACCGACACTATATAACCACGGAATTAAGTGCGGAGCAAAATGTAACTCGAAGCAAAATAATTCCTATAATATTTTGTTTAAACAAATTGATAGAAGATATGACTTGGGCTGCAGGTACAGATGTCGCGAAATCACTATTAAGATATAATAATCTACCATTCCAGCAAAAAGCTACAAAACCGTCAAGCTCATCGGTATGGAAAATACATTAACAAATTCAAAAACAGACAAATTCTCATAGAAATGAAGATTTAAACAAAAATACAAAAATGAATCTTTATAAAAATGATATTTCGGGCATATCATTGGATCCACTGGAGTAGCGATGGCTTAAACTTTTATGAATAAAAAGCCATAATTTACTATAAAATAATTAAAAAAATTTGGATATAGTACCAACATAGTTTTAGTTTTTTATTTGGTTTACGAATTTCTAAAAAATAAGAAATATTTTAGAAAACTCCGATTATTCTCGTCTTTCGATTGGTTATAACATTAATTATTTGTTTATAACTTTGCCTGCCATCCCTAAAACAAAATAATGTAAAGTTTATTAAAAATAGTTAACTACAATTTCAAACAAATCATGGCATACTATAATATGGAAATTAATATAACAGCTAATAATTTCATATTTTGTTCCCTTTAAGCAAGCTGACTCAGAAATGAGTCTAAAATCAAGTCTGTTATATATAGGAGACTTCATTTTTGAATCGGTTTTTCCACTCTGTTTTAATTCGCTTCCGACTCAAGTGTTATATGCATTTTAGACAGAATTTTGAATTATTTTTATAATTCGTTTTAGATTCAGAAATATGAGTTGTTTATGATTCGGATAGCTGATATAGAATAGAATGGCAAAACTAACTCGGAAACGGCTCGCAAAATGGATTTCGAATAGATTCGTGAAATTGAATTGTTTTGAAATCGGAAACTTTATTTTAATTGTAGCAATTTAATTCTGCCCATAAAGAAAATTAAAAATAAGTGGTAGATGGTAAAAAATATTATGATGGATACCTACTTCTATTAATTGTACCTGTAAAGGAAAATTGAAGGTTAAATTTCACCAAACAAAAATTAAGTTTTGAAATAAATAGTTCCTTATTGATTACTGAAACATTAAAAATTATCTATTCCTTTAAAATTATTAGAATCTCTTTGTTTTATAAATAAAAAAAAAATATATTTATATATAAAAAAATATACATTATGAAACATACACTTTTTCTTTATATATATATTCATCCCGATGTCCAATGACTCTTAATAGTTTCAACTATTGCATAGCTATTATTAAATCTTTCTTCATATGTTTCTTCAATCTTTCTTCATATGTTTCTCCATTCTCACTTTACCATAATGTCCAATGACTCTTTATAGTTTCAACTATTGCAAATTAAAAATAGGATATTATAAAATATATTTATATATAAAACAAATATACCTTATGAAATTTTAATTAGACGACTTTGGATCCTCCACTTTTTAATTAAACATAATCAAATAAAAAATAGGTCTTTAATTCTGCCTATTACAAAATATTAATAGAAAAACTTCAATCTTTCTTCATATGTTTCTTCATTCTCCCTTTACCATAATGGAACCATTTTGTTGCTATTCCTATAAAATCACTGGTTCTTGTGGCTGGATATTTTTTAAATGAACATTCTGGAATAATGTTTAAATATTTAAGTATACAATCAAAATTAGATTGCGAATTAAAATCTTATTAGTATACCTTTAATAATTTTCATAACTGCATATTCCTGTACTGCAGTTTTTCCAGTTGAACCTTTTCCGTACCAGGAATAGTTCAGAGCTACTTCATTAGTCATAACAGATTTTAAACAAAAAGATATGTATTTATTTACAGATCCGTTATCATAGACGTTATTCAAAATTCCTTCCTGTTAGTAGGGTTATTGTGAATTTTATAATATAACTAAAAACTATATGTGTGTTAATATATATTTACCAAAATATTACCCACGCTAGCATCAGAAATTATTTTTTTTTCCAATTCTTCAAATTCATCTATTGTGTTGCAAGGGATATTAAGTTTTACTCTCAGCGATGACGATGAAATTTGATTTTGTTGATTCATATTTAAAGTTTTGAGCTCCTTGACTTCATGTCGGAGATACTTAATTTCTTTTAATAAACTCTCTAGCAATGTTTCCATGTATTTAAACTTATCTATTTTTTGTATTTTTGGTGGGCTGCTGCTGTTAAAATTATTTTGGAGATGGTTATCGATTTTTGTGCTATTATTGATGGCTATTGATTTTTGTGGTACTATTGTTTCGATATTGTTTGTATCGTCATTAACTTTTGTACATTTATGTAATTTATTTTGATATTGCAGCTCCTGACAATCTGGATTATTATTACTAACTTTATGTTCACTGATTATATCCGCATTGGTTGTAGTGTTTTGAGTTTGCATATGGTTAGATGATTTTGATATAATTTCAATATATTTTAATTTCTTTGCAGGTGTTATTGATTGTTTATAATTAGGCAAATGGCGTTTGTTTTCTTTTGTATTATTAACCAAAACATTATTATATTTTTCTGAGCAGGAAAGTTGTGTGCTAGTCGCAGGAGTTATACCGGGATGAACTTTTAAAAATTCTTTATAATTTAAGTTTTCATCAGTCCCAAATTCTGATGCGTAACTCATATAATAATCTAAAAAAAATACAACTTATGTTGGTACAAATTCTTCAAATTTATCATAATTAGCTTACCAGCTGCTGTAATTTGTGTCTCTTGCATGTCGGGATCCTGTTTTCGTCAGTACTCATTTTTCAAAAACTAAATTAATTAATAAAAAAAAATTAAATTTCAACTATTACATAAATAAAAATATAAAAATATTAATAGTGTTAAAATTATTAATGGTTTAAGAATGTTGCATTCTAATATATATATATTTTGTTTCTGCATCCAGTTTAACTATTTTCTTAACAGTATTTATATTGAAATCATTTTGCAAAGGTAAGTAATTTTCGGTGTTACTGCTCCAAATTTGCAAGTTAGATGATTTTACAGGATATTCGAAGAAGTTTTCTGGGCTAGCAAGGACTTGGCCTTTTACAATATCATTTTTGATCTCGGTAATTTTGACAATTTTTTCATCAGCTAAGCAATAATTGTTTGGGTATGTGGTGGACAATGAAATGAATGCGGTATATTTTGGAATTTTCGCAGATTTTTGGTGATGTTCTTTTTCGTTCAAACGATTAACTATTTGTTGAAGAGGAAAAGATCCTTTTTTCACCATTTTCTTCATAGTTTGCATATAATTTTCGAATTTAAATGCACTGTATTTGTTTAAATGTCCATATTTTATTGCATCATTTGCCAAGTGAAGCAAACTATGAACATTGTAGCTAACATTTTCCTCTCCATATAATACTTCGAATTCTTTTACAAATTTTTTTAATAAATGTGCAGCATATTCATTATTTTCCTTACAATCATGTGGATCAGAGAGAATTCGAACACCGCAAACTAATTGGAGGAAATGCTCATAATATTTTTTTTCCAATATGCCTTGGAAGACTGCCATTCCAGTATACAGCAAAAATGTTCGAAACTCTACAGCTTTCCAATGTTCTATTTCATTGAATGTTCGCTGTTTTCGCACAAATTCTGCTGGTAAACATTTTCGGATTGTGTTAAGCCGTTCATTCATTTTATTTATCGCATGAGTTTTTAATGAAAATGGTTTCCTTTTAATTTTTAGAAGCAAGTTAAGCATTTGCCGCATAACTCCCAGTAATACGCAATGCATGTAGTCTATAGGAAAACTAGTGACACATCCAATGTTAAGCTCATCCAATTTTACATCGAGACGAATATGGTGCTCCTTTTGTATCTTCTCTCTGAAATTTTTGTCCGTTCTGAGAGTATAATTGAGTCCCGGGAAACACACACGATTTTCTTTATAAATTCCTTTTATTGTACATTTTGTACAGCTATAATATCCCGAATGTCCTTTGACACCTAGTAAATATATATATTTAAAAAATATAAAAATAATATGCATATTTTGATTTCTAATTCAAAACTTACCCAATATAAATGATCTCGCAGGCGCATCGCAGACGAAATAACGTAAATTTACCGTGAATATTCTATTTTCAAAAATTATACCATTCTGTATAATTTCTTTCATTTCCTCTATGAAACTCGTCAAAAAAACATTTGCGCAAAAAGGTTTCTTATATCCATGATAAATTCCAATAATAAAAACATAATCATAAAGTGAAAGACATCCGAGAATGGGCCATAATTGATTGTTGGAGCTTTTCGCAAGTGGAACACCATCAATTCCAATTTCTAAATCAATTATTGGATTTGAAATTAAATTTACTTTTAAAAAATTTAATATATTTTTGGTGACTCCAACATGAGTATAAAATCCATTTCCCATTGGCACAATTTCACTTGAACTCTTTTCTGTTTTTTTTAATGTTCTGATATCTTTAGGTAGATTTGGATGATACTTTCTTAAAATCTGCAGCAACGAATTGGCAGCTTGGTTGGTTATATTATTTTCTACACTCCATTCAGCAATATCACTTGCAATATTTTGAATAACAAAATTATCCATTTCTGCGGTTTCGTCTGAATTTGTTACGAAAGAAGTACAATCACTTTCAATATCACATTCAACAATAAATTCTTCTGCAGCATTTTCCATCCGGGATTCGCTAATATTGTTGAACCGTGAAATGATGTTTGTATCATAACTTAATGTAGAAGGAGTAGACAATGGATTTTGTAAATCCAAATCATTTTCATATTCATCCAATACAGCATCACTAGCACTATTTACACAACTTTTTTTTGCCCGTTTAAGTAACTCCCGAATTTCCTTATTAACTTCATAGTATTTTTTTTTCTCCATATTTTGTATTTTAATAAATTATTAAAATATATAATTACCAAAATTACCAAAACAAATAAATCACGACTTCTCTTCAAGTTGTTAAAACTACAAAAAAAAAACGTGTTTGCGATTGTGACAGATAATTTAACGCAAGAAAAAGACATGAGATTTATAAAAATTTATAAATATTGTAAGTCTCGTTCTTTCTCCTAAGAAAATATGTTTGTGGTAGTAAAAATTCCGAATCAGAAAGAGTTTAATTTCACCTCAGAAAACTGAGTCAGAATGGTGCTTAAAGGGTTATTGATTGGAAACGTCTACAAATACTTACTAATACATATAAAATCTTATGTTTATTGCATGAATTTTCTTTCTTTAATCTTTTTTTCGTAGCTGTTTAGTTTCGGGCTTAGTGGCGACGGTGAGGGCTTATCATATTTTGTTGTAATTCTTTTGAAACACAAAAATACATTATTATACAGGGTAAAATCAATAACTGAAAACTACTCCGTCTACCGTAGAACGCGAACGACCTTTTGGGCACCCCTGGATATAATATACTAATAATTATTTTATGAAATATTAATGGAAAATTTTAGTACGGAGTGAAGAGAAATCAATTTTTTTTCTAGCCAAGTTTAACTATTCTAATTATACGTAAACTAGCTTTTTCCACAGAAAATTTACTTACTAGGATAATAAAGTCAACAGCAAAACACTTCTAAACATATGTAGGGGTAGCCAAAATTTGTAGTTTGTTATAACAATAATACCTTTAAAAGTTGAAGGAATGTTTACAAAATTCAGCACCTATTTGCTAATTGTATATTTAATATACAATTAGCAGAATGTATATATTAAATAGTTCGAATTTTTTTACATGGACACACTAAACTTATTAAATTTGACGGGTAATAATCTAGATCAGAAAAAAAACATAAGTGAATTTCATTAAAAGTGGGTAACAATAACAACTATGAGAAACTGCTATTCAAATGTAGTTTTTTTTTTGTATTTTTGTAATATAAAGAGTTTTAGTATCTTTGGATTCTGAAGAAACGATATTTCTGATCAATCTTTCGATCACAACTCGCAACTATACATTATTTCATGAAAAACTAGAAATTTACTTTGTCGTACTTTTTTATTTTCTTGAATATTTTTAGGACTTTCTTTAAAAATAGTGTCTTTAAAATAACTATATGTCTATGTTTGTCTGTGTGTCTGTTAGTTATCGTCTGTAACCTGTAAACATTAAAATGTATTGTAACATCTTTGAATATTCAAAACCTAGCTATATATATTTGTTAAACTTCACGTTGTAAATGTAAAAGGATGAATTTATATATTAGAGAGGAAATGATAGATTGAAGTCACACCTGATAGATATGAAGTAAGTATGAACTATATGATCATGAAATAGTCGTCATTATAATTCAAATATTTACCGTAAGGATGTTGTGTCTTATTGTATTTGTATTGAATATTTGTTTCTAGAAAATTCCATATGTTTCAAGCTATTCAAGCGGTAGGAAAAAGTTCATTAGTGTAAATTAATATTTTGGTTCCGTAAACTCTTTCTAAAGATATTAATACAAATATATTTTTTTAAATTATTTTTATAGAAAAAATAGTTTTATAAGGATAATAACAGTTTGTAAAGTAAATATTTGACTGCACCAGAAAATATTTTTCCTGGATGGAGCATTAAATTTTGAAACGGTACTAAAAGTCTTACAATATAAACAACTTAAATAATTCTTCTTCAAAGTGTAGGACTCTTAAAATTTTATCAGTTCTAAAAACTGTATTTTTATTAAATGTTCAATATTATTTTGTAAGTTTTTATTTTTTTTCCCGTTTTTCAGAAAAATAAAAATTACTTTTATAAATAAATATTCGATGGAAACAAAAATAATATACGATATTTTATTTTGTAAATAAAATAGAAGTTAATTTTTTTTTGGTAAAACCCATACCCCAATAATTTGAATCAAGAGCAAAACCAATTCTTGTGACTGAAAATCTTCAAAATACTAAATTTAGCAACAAGATTAAAAACATATTAATAAAAAATTACTGAATTAATTACCAAGGAATATTAGGTACAGTTTGGACAAGATTAATATATAATAAAACCCTGCATCTTACATATGTATGTCATCACTGTGGTAGTGTGGTATTTATTGTAATTGTGGTGTACGGACAATTCGTAGAAAAGCAATTCGTAGAAAAATAATTCGTAGAAAAGCAATTCGTAGAAAAATAATTCGTAGAAAAATAATTCGTAGAAAAGCAATTTTGAACTATTCGTAGAAAAAACAATTCATAGAAAAGCTAATTTAGCTAATTCGTAGAAAAGCAATTCGTAGAAATACAATTCGTAGAAAAGCTATTCATAGAAAACCAATTATCCGGGAAATTCGTATAAAATAATTATAATACTAAAAATATTCTCGTTCTTATAAAATGATAGGTACCCAATCTCAGCGTAACTCAGAGCCAACGGCGGGAACGTGTTGGGAATATGGCCCATTTTTTTAATTTTTTTTTTTTTTTTTTTTTTTTATTTAAAATATAATTATTGTAAGTAGAAAGAAAATAATTCGAAATAATAAGTAATATCAATTCATAGATAAAAAAGAAATTCGTAATAAATTCATACGTTTCTTAAAATTTTATATATTTTTTGTGGTTTTTTTTTATATTTGTTATTTGAAAATATTATATTTTATTTTTAAAATAAAATATAATTTTAATAAAAAGAAAATAAACTAATTCATAATAATTACAAAGAAAATATCAATTCATATATTAAAAAAAATAATAAATTCATACTAAGTAACAATAAATTCTTTTTTATATACTAATATTATGTGCAACTGATCTTATGTATGTAATTTTAGTATCAGAATTGTACGTTTTAACAATTTTTTGTAGGCGCTCATCATAATCGCGATATTTCTTTATCTTCGTAGCAGTTTCGCAACCAGCCAAAATTGTTTCTAGTTTTAATTCATTATTATTTTGTTCCAATTTTAGACTGGACAAAAATTTCCAAATTGTTGGATGTGTTCCAACAAAATTGGAAAATGAATTATGCCACCCTTCCATATTAATATTAGTCCGTGGTTCATTGTCAACAACGGCTTTATATTGATTCCAATGCTTTATACAATATCTTGGTGTTCTTCGTTTACGCAGCCGCAAATCATACCTACCAATATAGGTATCCTCAAGGTAATCACTTGTAAATTCTCCTTCTAGAATTAATAACTCAAAAGCTACGATGACATCTTCAGGTGGTATAAAAGCGGGAGCGGTCAACATTTTAATTTTAAAAGAAAATTCAATGTCACAATCATAACGTTGCTTTAATCCTTCACTGCAAATATTCCGGTATATATTTTGCGAAAAATGAAAAAACAAAACCTTTCTTTATTTTCAGGAAAAACAGATTTCCAACCATTAACAATTGCTAACTCAAAGTCAGACATAATTGATTGTGGCTTGATATTTGGCTTGTTGATTAAAATTTGCATAAAAACAGATGTGTAGGATTCTTGTTTCTTATTTGGAAGTAAAGCAAAAACAACAGGTAGAGAAATGCTATTCTTAATGACGTGGATGGAAAATACTTGTTGGAATAACAACGGTGCAGAATGGAAAGTACCATCACAGTACCAATTTTTGGAACTAGTTAGAACTTGCAAATTCGAATCAGTTGTAAAAATTAAAATACGATTTTCTGATGATCCTGAATCAAACAGAAGGAAATTTACGTTATTGTGGGTAATTTTAAATTCGTTTGGTATTATAAGATTAGTCAAATTCTGGGGATTTGTTGGATCACTTTGTTGCCGAACTCTTCGAATCGTCTTTTTTAATGAATTGGATGAGGGGTGAGGGCAAATGCGGGCCAACTACGAACGATATACTTGTAGATGTATACTTACAAGCAACTGTTGGGGGGTATCCCGACAAAAAATTGCTGCGTGTCTTAAATTTGTAATAATTTTACGTTTTTCAACATTAATAGCACTACCAGCATGATTATGTTCTTTTCTACAAAATACTATTTCATTTCCAACAGTGTGCAACCGCATTTTGCAACCATGTTCATTTTGAGCACATTTCCAATATATTTTTTCCTTATACTCTTTGTCTTTATAAAATGTATAACCTTGGTACGTTAAACATTGTATATTTTTTTCAGTTAAAAAAAATTCTGGTTCCATTTTTCTGTGGTTTAATTTAGGAAAATGTATAAAGCAAAAGTACTAAAGACACAATGAAATTATAATGGCAATATCAAAACTGAAAGTACACAAAATCAACGAGAAGAAATTCATAATCATATCAATATTTGGTGATTACAAGGAAATAGTGATTACTATAATAAAATAAAAAAAAATATGAAAAATACAATTTATTTTCCTGTATACCGTATATAAAATATTTATTTATAAAAATTATGCATTTATAAAAGTTTTATAAAAAATAAAAATTACCTTTTGGTTTTGAATTTAATTTCATCATTTTTCTTTGTAAAAATTATTCATAAACTGGTTAAATAATCAAATATGTATGAATATTGAGTACTATATTTGATTTACTAGTGGAAAATAAATGAAAATCTCACATTAATTAATTTAAATAAAATCTTCACTTGATATTTTAATAAAAAAAATAGAATATTTTAAATTCTTCTAAAATTGATATTCATTTTTACCTTATTAAAAATTAAATCATGAACTGGTGAAGATCTGACAGAACATCCACTTCATTATCTACGTCTAGTAATTCATCTTCTTGTGGTGCATGATGTCGGTGATGTTATATTTCTTGCTTGACGAAATCTGTTTTATTAACTTATTTTTTATTGCGAAATTGCTACTATTTTTTTTTCAGTCTTTTCAATCCATATTGAATATAAAGCACCGAGTTCAGTGTGTCCATTTGCATTTTATTTCTCTTTTTATTTTTTATGCAATTCATAACACTAAATAAACGTTCAATTTTTGCGTTTGAATGCGGTAAAACTAATAATGAAATGACAAACGTTGAAATTTCATGAAACGGATTTTCATTTATTGCATCCTTAAAATTGAATATTTCAATCCATAATTTCGTCGTATCATGTTTTTCTGTCCATTCTTCAAAAACAATGGCCTGCCATTGATTTAATACTTTGTTTACTTTGTTTGGATCATATTCAAAACTTTCGACAATACTTTCTCAACAGCAAAGTTTGATATTTGTTTTAAAATTGATATGTTTGAAGGTAATCTCTGCATTAGTTGTTTAATGAGCTCTTTCAAAAATGTATAAACATTTTCTTTTATTAAAAATTGGTTTTCTAATGTTTGTGTTATTAGCATTATTTGTATCTCTGGCTGTATTTTCAAATTTTCCGAAGTATTCTTTGCATTCATAATTTAAATCCATTCTACCTGTTATTATTCGGATGTACTCTGATATCAATTCACACAGTTCTTTAAAAACTTTTGTTTTATCTGCATTTTCAGCTTCAAACATTTTATTTACTCGCTGTGCTTTTTCGAAAATGTTTTTGTGGTAATAATTTGCTCGCATGTGATACTGCTAAAACAAGTGAATGACAAACACATTTAACGAACCAAAACAATCCTGTTATTATATTCCAGTAATTTTTTGTGGACACCTTTCTTAACTCCTACCATTACTGATGCGTTGTCTGTACCAATTCCCATTAAATTTTCAATTTTTAATTTAAATTCTTTTAATGTATCCAATATGGCCTACAATTTATTTAACGTAAAAGTTAGATTAGATAAAAATTTACATTATTTAAAAGAAATCTAATAAATTCTCAATATGAATAAAGCTAATATTACCTTAACAATACCATTAGCATCACATGACTGTAATTCAACTAATTTTAAAAAAGTTGTATTGAAATTTAATGTATGTTTACTGAAATATATAATTGACAAGCCTGAAAATATTTTTTAATTTAATTTTGTTTCATAAATATATAATTTAAAAATGAACTAACCTAAATATTTTGGTACAGAAACATCAGTTGATTCATCTATTAACAGAGAATATTTTTCATCTGTCATATTTTTAATTAAATTTTCTTTAAAATGTGGTCCAAAAACATTTTTTATTAGTGCTATACATTTTGTCTTGCCTAATCTAATCTTTAGAATTGCTTCTTCTACAGAAAGGCTTTTTACGAGACGAACTATTGAATCTATTTTTCGAAAAGCGCAGTGTTCAGCAATATAAATAGCCAAACGTGCTTCATTAGATAACTTAATTTTATTTATATTTTTAGTTTTTCTGAAGCAATCTTCTATTTGTTTTTATCAAAGGAACATCAATACCATAGTAGTCATTGTTTGATTATGTTTTTTTGTTTTGCTGTGCGCTATTAATACGGAATATTTTGGTATCAGTTGCGTTTTGCATCTGATTCTGTTTGAAGATTCCTCAAATAAAATCCATTTCTTCAACTTTTCATCGCTTTTCCAAGATTTTCGGATGTTTTGAACGTATTATTTATTTTTCATTTTCTTGTTATTAATATTTTCACTTTCGACGATAACTTCTTCATGACTGAATTTTAATAAATAAATTTAATATAGTATATAATCTAAGATAAATAAAATCTGTACGAGAATTTATTTAAAAAAAAGCATTTATATTTAGTAGCAATATGATGTAAAAATATAAATAAATTCAAATTATTAAATAATTACAATAATTAATTTTTCAATTATGTAATGTTAAAAAGTTGGAAATAAAAAACCGACAAATTTAATAACTTTTAACATTTGCTATACAAATTTGTATTGATAGTGGTGATATGTAAATATTTTTGTTTGGATTAATTGTTGAAATTAGATGAAAAATTTCTAAATCCTGAATCAGATGGTTTTTCTAATTTTTTTCCTGTTAACAGCGATTGTTATGGCTATGGCTTCAATAAATTGTTGTTGAATAAAGAAAAACTGATGACAAAAATTATCTATTAATTATATATTAAACTACGACTGTTAGTAATAAAGTGACAATTAGAACGAATACCCCAACTAGGAACAAACGGAACTTCAACAAGTAATATATGAAAATTTAATAATTTACCTAATAATTTCATCATTTTCAATATGTATATTGATTTTCATCATCTTCAATAAATTGATCATATTCGTATTCAACAAGAAGCTCATCATCTCCATCTGTTTCAATAAATTCTTCAGCTACTTGTTCTTGTACATTATTTTCAACTTCAATGTTATTTTCAACTTCAATTCTATTGGATAAAGTTTGAAAAATCTACAGAAAGAAATATTTTATAGATATAAAATTATAAATAATAATTAAATCTCACTTACGTTGTTATTTTTTGCATTATAATTTCAGATTTATTATTATAATTTAAATATAAAATTTTGAATTTAAATTTATATATTATTTCAGATTTATTAAATTGAATTTTAATAGTTCGTTTAATTTAATTCACTAAACTTTGACTTTGCCTTGAAAAATATATGTATATGTATTTGTATATAACAAAATGGAAAAAACCTACAACGGGTAACGGGCGGCCGACTCTAGAAAAAAATGTAAACTGTATTTTTATTTGAATATGAATTTGACATTTTAAAGTGTATGTAAAGTCTATCTAACAGTAAATACAAAATTTGTAAAGTATTTGAAATTATTATATGCACACTGAGACACGAATGTTGACTTTAAGAAAATTAATATAAAATATAAATGTTTGTATGCGGCAGTTTGTAATCTTTCATGTGTTTATTTATATTCTGTCGCATCGCAGGCAAAGTTTCTGTGGCTGTGAAGTTTTTCTGAAATTATAAAAAGCAGTGCTACGGAACAAAAAAAAGTGCTAAGTGCTAAATCAAAAAATTGTAATGCTAGAATTGAAAAAAAGTGTTCTTTTAGCATTAAAAATTTCCTGAATTTTGAATCTTGTCTCCTACCATATAATAAAAAATAGTAACAAACTTAGTTTTTATAACTTTTATCAACCAGATATGACCTTTTATTATTTAATTTTCCTCTTATTTTGCCATTAAAATAAGTGGAAAACTTATTGTATAAAGAAAACTATATACGGAAAAGTGGTAATCGAAAAATTAAAAATTATACTTGAATAGACAATAGACGGCGGCAGTTTTAGTCTTGTTATATTTTGAATTTCATTAAGGTTAGGTTTATTCAAAGAGCAAAGGTATAATGAACCATTTACAAAGTAATTCTACAAAATAAAAATGTTTTTTTCTGTACAGTATTTGCTGAAATAAGCATTGTGTATGTCCTTCTGATTTTTACAGCATATATAAAATAGTTTGCTTTATAGGGTGTAAAATTTTTAGTCTGAGGACCTGGGTGTACCATGTACCTTAAAAAACACGTTGTGAAAATACTAACGCTACTTTCAGTAATAAGTCCAAAAATTTGTCCATCAATTTCTAACATTTTAGTTAAATTCTTAAATTGTTGCTTACGCAAACTCGTAAAAGCTGGCATTTCATATATTTATAGGTTTAATTATAGCTTGAGATTAAGTAAAAACTCATAATTAAGTAGGTGGCTCATTATTTCCCAATTTCAAATTACTTGTTCTAATATTAATTCTTTAAATACTATAAGGAAATTAGCAAGAGACCAAAAATTATTAAATATTATGTAAAACAGTGATAGATAATTTGGTGGCATGACATAAGGCTATAAAGCCATAATGGCTTTATGTCTCATTTAAGTGAGACATAATGCCATATACCCAAAAATCGCGATTATGTCATTATGTCTCACACAAATGAGACATAAAGCCACATGGCCTTATGTCTCATTTAATAAAATGAAAAATTAATTTTCCAAATAAAATTAGAGTTTTTCCAAATAAAAACAATCTCAGTTTATTTATAATATTATTATTTTTATATATAATTTTTATTTTTATTTTATATTACATTATATAGGTATTCTTTTTCTTTTGCTTATTAACATTTTGTCCATATAATAAATCAAATGACTATTTTGATTTGGAAAAAGATTATTTTTATTTGGAAAATGACTAATTTTAATTGGAAAATGACTATTTTGACCTGGAAATGCTATATATTGATGTCATCAAAGTCTGAAGCGGCTTATTAAAATTTAATTATATGGCTTTATGTCTCAAATTTTTATAAAACGATATGGATTTATGTCTCATTTGTGTGAGACATAAAGCCATATACGCAAAAATCGCGATTATGGCATTATGTCTCACTCAAAGCCATTATGTCGTATGGCCTTATGTCATGTCACCAGATAATTTTATACATCAGTTAAATAATAATAAATGATGACAAAAAATAAAAATATATAAAAAACCTTGAAATTAAGGTGTTATTTAATACTTCTTTAGGAAATATTATACTTTGTGTGTCAGACCCTTTACTAATACATCTCTCCCCACAAATTGATTGGCTCTGTGGCCTAGGCCAATAATTCTTTATTTTTTGCTGTTACAATGGGTTTGTAAGGATTTGTCTGAAGTTTAATATCTTTAATGGAGTAAAGGAGTATTGTAGTATTTTCATGGATACTTCTTAAAGAAAAAAAGTTTTGAAACTAATGGTGATGTTATAATTATTGTAATACATTCGAAAACTTCATATTTTTATTTAAATTATACTTTAAATACATACATATACATAATGTATTACATACAACATACTTCATCTTCTAAATTTTTGTGTAATGTCCTGAGGTCAGAAAAACTTTGCGATTTAGGAAGTAAATTGAATTTTATTTTTAATTTTAAAAATAACGTTTGCGATTTTGGTAAGTGGGTCGCGACCTGACTTAAGGTGATAGATGAGTCGCCAAAAATTTTAATACAGGGTGTCCGCCGGGAAGGTATACTACTTTGTTTGTTTATAATTTTTGATTAAATGAAAGAGAATGGATCTTATATTGATAAATGTTTTATTTAATGTCGGCAATTATGTATGGAATACAATATCAGATAAATGTCCGCCTCTGTTAGCCTCACAAATGCGAGCTCTTTTGAGCACATTTTTCATTACATTCTCACACATTTCACGCGGTATTTCATTAATTTCATCACGAATATTTTGTTTGAGTTGCTCAAGCGTTTCTGGTTTGTTTGCATAAGCCTTGCTTTTTAGATATCCCCACAAAAAGAAGTCCGGAGCAGTTAAATCAGGCGACCGTGGAGGCCAATCAACATCACCATTTTTTGAAATAACTTGTTGTGGAAAGAGGTCTCGCAGTAATTCCATTGTAATCCTGGCTGTATGTGATGTGGCACTGTCTTGTTGATACCACATGTTAATCAAGCCCAAAGCATGCAGTTGTGGCGTTAAAAAGTTTTCAATCATATCACGATATCGCTCCCCATTCACAGTTACCGTTACGCCGTTTTGATTTTCAAAGAAGTAAGGTTCAATAATTCCTCCTGACCAAATTGCACACCAGACTGTCACTTTTAATGGATGTAAAGGTGACTGATGAATAATTTGAGGGTTTTCCATTGCCCAGAACCGACTATTCTGTTTGTTCACATATCCATTTAAATGAAAATGTGCCTCGTCACTCATTATGATTTTTTCATGAAAATCGGGGTTGTCATGGGCGAGCTGTAACATACTATTGGCATGTTGGTTTATCGAATATTTTTCCATAATAAATTTGCCACGTGTGTACTTCACGACTGCCAAATATGAACTGTCAAGACTAACATTTACCACAATGGCGGCAAAACAAAGTAGTATACCTTCCCGGCAGACACCCTGTATTTAGTTGTTCGTATTAATTGTGTGTATATTAATTTGTTTTCAATTCATGAAAAATTGGATGTGGTGGATTCTTTAGTTAAAGAAAATAATGAGCTGAAGCAACGAGTTACATTGCAAGATAAAAAAATTGATGATCTGGAAAATGAAATTAGCAAATTACATTTGCTAGCCCGCAGAAATAATCTTATATTCCATAACATCAAGCTAAATGAGAATGAAAACGCGGAATTAATTCTGAAAAACATAATAACAAATGTGATTAAAGTGCAGGGCGAGCCAGCAATAATACGTGCATTTCCTATAGGCAAAAAGAGCAATAAACCAGGAATTTTAGCAGAGTTCAGATCAAATTATACCATAAGTGAAATTTTAAAGAAGTCAATACTGCTCAAACAATCTGGAATTACAGTGTCAAGAGATTTGCCTAAAGTATTCGCCGAGAAAGAAAACAAATTATTAGCAATAAGAAAGGAAATCCGTAAAACAAATAACGATAAGAAAATAATCGTAAGAAATGGTAAAATGATCTTTGATAATGTAACAATGGAATGGGAAAAAAATTGCGGTTTAACTATGAATGGTGGTGGTAATGCAGTAAATAAAATCAAAGAAATTTTCAAGATTGACGTCAGCCATCTTACCTTGAAGCTAATCGAGGAAAATAAAGAATAACAACAAATTGCCGTCTGCTTAGAAAATAGTAATAACAATAGATTAGAAAATGAATTTAGTTATAGGATAAGTAGAAATGAAAATAGTAATATAGTTGAAAATGAATGTAGAATAAATAGAAATGAAAGTAGGTTAACAATAATAAATGAATTTAACTTTAGTATTATAGCATACAATGTATCAGGGCTAGCTAGTAAAATAATATATCCAGAATTTTTAACGTTTTTAAGGCAGTCGGAAATATTTTTAATATCGGAAACTATGGTTATGGAAAATAAAATTGAAAAATTTAAAAATATTTTCCCTGGACACCAACTACAGTGGGTACCTGCAACAAAATTTAACCCAAATGGACCGGGTAGACCTAGCGAAGGATCATTATTTGGGATTAAATATAAGGGATTATCAAACGCAAAATTTTTTGTTTGTTCAGGATATACACTAATAGAATTGAGTCTAAGAGGAGCAAAATATTACGTACTACCAATATATTTAAACGACAGTAAATGGCAGCCAGCATTCAACGGGTTGAAAATTTTTCTAAATGAATTTGAACATGAAAATATACTCATAATAGGCGACTTAAACGCAAGAATAGGTACAGAAAACGTAAATCTAGAAATTGAAATAATGGTAAATCTAAACGAAAAACGAAAATCAAAAGATACTAAAATAGATAAAAGAGGAAAATACTTACTTGAACTATGCTGCGAGTTTGGTTTCAAAATATGTAATGGTTGTATGATAGGCGATGAACAAGGTGAGCTCACTTTTTTAAATGTCAATGGTGGATCGGTTATTGATTTATGTCTAATAAGAGGAAAATGGCTAGAAACAATAAGAAAATTTGAAGTGCTAGACGTAAATTATGCTGAACATTTTCCCATTCGCCTCGAAATTAATGCGCAAAATGCGCAAAATGCACCAATTAAAAATAAAATATTGCCGAAACTCCGCTGGAATCAAGGAAGAGTAAATCAATATAAACATAAAATCAGCACTCTGGTTGCGAAACAATATCTAACATAAACGATTATTATAATAAGTTAATGGATACAATTAAAATATCACAAGAGGGAAACGTACAAAACTTCATAAAAAGAAAAGAAAAGTGGTATAATTGGAAGTGTGATGAAGCCAGAAAAATGGTATTCTCATTATTAAACAAATATAGAAAAACTGGTAATGATATTTTTAAAACATTATATATAGAGCAAAACCGGAAATATAAAGAAATATGTAGAAATAGCAAAATAATATACGAAAAAAATCTTGCTAAACAATTAATACTAGCGAAAGATACAAAAAGTTTTTGGCAAATGGTTAAAAAATTACAAAACGTCGCACACAACGAAGATACTGCCATCACGACAATGGACTTGGCCAACTACTTTGCAATCCAGTTAAGTCCACCACACTCAGATATTTCGATTCAATATGCAGAAAATTACATACATTGTGAATCACTAGATGCACCATTTCAATTAAACGAACTGAAGATTATCTGTAAAAAACTTAAAGATAAAAAAGCACCAGGCTATGACAGAATTTCATACGAATTCTTCAAAAATGCACCAGATGATTTCTTAATTAAACTACTGGAACTATATAACAAAATGTATGATAAGGCTGAAGTACCTGACGCATTTCAAAAATCGTTAATTTTCCCCATTCATAAAAAAGGTAATCAAAATGATCCATCAAATTATAGAGCTATATCATTTACAGATGCTGCAGCTAAAATGTTTTGTAGTTTATTAGCGTCAAGATTAAAAAATTTTATAGAAGAAAGAAATATTTTAAGCAAGTTCCAAGCCGGTTTTAGAGAACGCTACAGCACAAACGACCACATATTTACACTAGTTAATACAATAGAACTATACAAATTAAAAAATAAGAAATTATACTGCATGTTTATTGATTTTAAAGCGGCCTTCGATCATGTTGACAGAAAAGCTTTAATGTATAAATTATCACAATATGGTATATCATTTAAATTTCTACAGATCATTAAATCATTATACAAAGATACAAAATCATTGGTTTGGGATGGATCAGAATTATCAGATGAATTCATGACTCACTCAGGAGTAAAACAAGGTTGTATATTAAGCCCTACACTTTTTAACTTGTTCGTAAACGATATAGAGGATATATTACCAGGAGGAGCGAAGATTGTTGATTTGCTGATAAAAATACTATTATATGCAGATGATTTAGTTATATTTGCGGAAACACCGGAAAAATTACAGCAAATGATAAATAGAATTAAGGATTATTGTGAAAAATGGAATTTATCTGTAAACTTAGACAAATCAAAAATAATGATATTTAAGGGTAATAATAAAATGGCAAAGAATGAAAAATGGTATTGGGGTACAGAAGTAATAAGCATAGTAATGGAGTACAAATATTTAGGGATATGGATTACACCTCAAATTAATAACAAGAAACATTTTGAAGAAAAATATAAGCAGGCTGTACAAATATTAAGTACTACATGGAAAATAATGAAATAGCTAATTCTACCAAATACAAGGTTTTTCAATCTGTTATACGATCTGTGATTTGCTATGCTGGACAAAGTTGGGGCTATAATCAATACAACGAAGTAGAAAAAGTGCAAAAGTATTTTATAAAAAGACTTTTCAAATTGCCGATTAACACACCGGATTATATGATTTACGTAGAGACAGGGTTAGCACCACTTTATTTATATACTTTTAAGCTTCATGCTGATTATATATGCAAAATAATGGAATATGAGTCAGACAGATTACCAAAGAAAATAGCTGAAATAATACTTGAGAAGAAAGTATTATACATAAGAAAATGGATGGAATTAGCGGAAGAAAATGAATCCGTAATTGTGCTAAATCGTACCAATATTTCAACATGGAAGGATCAAATTTATGAATTAATGGCAAAAATAGATACAAATATATGGAAATTTAACTTATTTAAGGCAAGAAACTCAAATCATAGAAATGTTTATATCAATTTAAATCACAACTTGGGCACAAATAGCTACTTTCAGGATAAATATACAACAAACATAATTTCAAATATATTAAAAGTTCGTGGTGAACTGCTAAAATTGAATTATATACCACATACTGATACAAATTCGACAATATGTAGCCTCTGCAATTTAAATAGGGTGGAAGACTCATTTCATTTTGTAGCTGAGTGTCCGATATTGAAAGAAATTAGACTGATGTACTTCGGAAAAAACTCTTTAAATCAACAAGAAGCATATGACTACCTAAATGGAAAGGATTGGCTGAAACTAGGAAACTATATTAAGAAAGCTGTGTGGTACAGAAATATTATAATTAGTGAGCAATAGAATAATCACATTAGGTTTATTATTTCCAATAAAATATCTTATAGTCCTAAAATTTAGTTAGTACATATATAGTTAGAATTAGTTTTTAGTAAAGAAAGCAGAAGCAGACGGTTAGAATCCATTGCTTTATATTAGTATTATAAAAATTATATAATGTAATGAATTTGAAACTAAATAAAAATACTTATTAAATAAATAAAATAATAAAATAATTTGTTTTTAACAAATATGCCACAATATTTATATATATAGGTATATGTTTGTAGTAAAAGCTTGTAGGACATTTTTAGCGGATGAGGAATTGATTGAGTTATATGAAGATAGTGCTGTAAAATGTAATTTTGAGTGTACAAAATTCTTACAGTGTTGGTTGTCCGTTGAAAATATACATCTAAATAATATTTGAAATATATTCTCCCAAATTTTGTTTAATTCTAAAGGATAACCGCAATTTATAGGATTATTAGTTATGTATCTTTCTTCCACGTCATTAGCAGATTTTTGTTAAAATGCGAAAATTTCCTAAAATTTGTTTTTTCCAATTAGTGGACAATCATTAAATTTTTAGTTTTCTGTACACAACCACCAAAAAAATACATACAAAAATACAAACTTATGAAAGGTGTAGTATTTGATAAAATTCGAATATTAAAACTATATTTAAATTTATTGCTTGTTGGTTCTGCAGCATGCTTGCAAATTTCCAAGATGTTAATCTCTTCAATTTATGTGCATAGTGCTTGCTATTCACTAATATTTTTTTATGTACCACTTCATGATTTTGTATACTTAATAATGTAACACCACCAAAATTTTGTTTAGAAAAATATTATTTTCTAAATATAATAAACACATTATAACTTTATTATTTAAAAAACAATATTATTTTATTATTATTATTGCATGTGCGAACACGTTTTTCAGCAACAATTGTTCAAATATTTGAAATTATTTTTATTAATGCCATTGATGGCTCAGGATCCACACAATTTCTAATTCTTGTTTTTATTTGTGTTAAGACTGAGAAGCCTTGCTTTGCTAATCAACAAAATACACAACATTTCCAAGCAACAATACTATCAGAATTCTGAGTTCGTTTGGATACTCACGGTAATTAATAATTGAGCGGATTATTGATCAAATATTGGTGGTGTGATTTTCTTGTGGTAATACTCTATTGCCATTATGATTATTTACCGGTGCCACCACATTCATATACAGACTGCATTGTGACTTATGCAACTGAATCATCAATTTATGAACTATATAGGCTCCTAAAAAGTTGCTTTCCCCTTCCAGATCATTTTCTAACGTTTACGAAATTTATAATTCCTCATTCCATAATATCACAAATTATATATTGTATGCCAATTTTATTACCGGGGCTTCCGATTCCTTTTGATGTTTCAGAGGGTTTCGAAGTTGTGTGAATTTTAGTTTATTATACGATCACGTTATTCTGATAATACCGTCTCAATATGTAATCAAATATAACAAATTTAGCTTTATCATTATTTTTCTCTTAGCGTGACATTACGGATCCAACTATATAACCAATGCTCTTTCTTTTTAAAGTAGAAAACTCCTGAAACTTTATTCAGAGGATAGTAATCGCTTTGAGTTTTTATTAATGTTCAAGGCACAATTATTGTCACAATAACCAGGGAACAAAAAAATATATTTTTTTAAAAAGGTAATATATAAAACAGGATTTTGTGTTGGCATAAATTGAAAATGAAAAGGCCACATAGGAATTGCGAAGGATATAAAAGAAATAATGTTAATTTTTGTATTAAAAAAAATAAATATTTTGAATTAGAATATATTTTTTCACATTTTAATATAAAACGAATAAACAAATATTTTTTGTAAAGAAATATTTTAATATATTAGGTTTTTTCGTGTTAAAAAACATATTTTTTTCTGGTTGGTAAATAATGCGTATGTAAAATTTAATATATACATACACCATGCAGAACCAGAACACATCAGGGGAAGGAAGAAACCACAAATTCTAATAAAGTTTCAAGTTCTCGAGAGATAGCTATAAAATATAATTTCAAAACATTATTTTATTTTCTAAATATTTGAAAACATAAATTTCAAAATATAATATTATATTAAAATTGAATTCAAAATTTACAATCGTAAAAGCCTGTAAGACAGAATTGATAACCACAAAAATATATTCTCCTCAGATAAATAATATTTTTTTTACATATTCATATTCCCTAAAAAAATTAAATTTAACTTGACAGTCATAAATTTGAGCCTTAACTAAAAATTAAATATAAATCAAATCTATTATATTATTGTAAATAAACAAATAAATATCGAAGTAAAAAGTTTTCTTGATTTTACTATTGGTAATGATTATGGTGATTAGATAATGGAATATTTAAATTTTATTTGAACAAACGTGAAATCTTTTTTATTTACTATATTGATTAAACCTTTATTGATTTCATAAAAATATTTATTAAAAAATTAAATTTATTTAAACTTTTAACAAAAATAAAATTGTATGCATTTCAAGTGAAACTATCACCCATCATCAGCAATGCGCAACTGAATAAAATATTATTATTCTATAAAACAAACAAAAATTCTAAAAAAAACTAAATGGTCGCATGATTTATTTTATTTGTACATATAATTTTTTTCTTGTTTTGATCACAAGTGTCAGTGTCAGAATATGTGCATAAAACAAATAACTGTCCAGTCAGTTTCTTATATAAAAATTAAAAATTATTATATTTTTTAATAATAATAGAACAAATTTATGATTTTAAGAAAGTTTAGTATTTTTTTTGCATATTGAAGTTATAGAAAGTAGAAATATTTATTAATATTTAATACTTATTGTTTATTTTTGTTTTATGCATTGTAAATGAAAACTATATTACTGACATATTTTTTAATTCTATATAGATATTATTGTAGAGCTACAAACTACAATTAGCTTCTACATGCTTAAGATTAACAACTTTACAATATTCAGTTTGTATGTTTTGGTTTTTCTTCTTTAATTTGACAATTGCACCATGCTATGAGGAAAGAAATTAATTTTCCATTGAAATAGGTAACTCAGCAGATGACGCTGTAGGAAGCCGTAACGTTCTTTTCAGAACTGTGAAGCCCGACGCAAGTGGTAGTCTACTGATCCAGTTTCAATAATTAATGCATATTTTTTTGATGCGGAAATTACAATTTTGAGCTCTTTCCAATCTTATGTTTCTTTCAATTGTTAATTTAGATATAAATTTTGTATAAAGTGTTTTTGCTTGGACAGCTATTTAGTAATTTAGTGCCTTGTTATTATTATATCAACAATTTAGTTTTGTTTCTAATAATGCCTACTGCTTGTAACTAAGGATTAGACATCATTTTCCGATCACTTCTAAGTTCTCAGTTTCATTAAATCAATTTTCCATCAAACTAAATTCCGCGCATATGTACAGATCATATTAAAATACAAATTATAGTTCGATTTTAAAACTGAAATATATACTATGCTTTCTAGTACAATCTTTCGTGATTTCACCAAAAATTTAACAAACGATGAAATTGATATGCGCATATAATAAACTTCATAAATTATATAAAATCGCGCACAAATAATCATTCATTCAAATCTTGTTACAATAAAAATAAAAAATTAAAAGTCATCCAAAAATATTAAAAATTTGTTAGTTTTCAAAAAACGTTCCTGGCTTCCAGACCTAAAAAATTACAACAAATATGGTAACAGAATTACTCCGGAATACTAATACTATAATTCTAGAATATGCCTTCTAAGAACTGTTATAAAAGAAAAAATCTCAATGTACTTTAACTTAGGACTTTGTAATAGACTAAAACTAATAAAGCCAAATCCCAAGCATTAAGAGAAATAAATAAAATCACAGGACGAAAGTGTAATCCTAATAACAAAGTATGTTTAATCGGTGTAGAAATCCCAAATGCTGAGGAAAAGATATTAGCGATTACAGACTATTTCGAAAATATTTATATGGAACAAAATCCACTTCATAATAATAATAATATAGAAGTAAACATTGAAGTCAACAATTTTTGAAATAGTTAAAAAGATAGTAATTGTGATTTTGTCAGGCTGACAAATTTCAGTGAATATAATATGTCTTTATATCCCATATCTGAAGAATTAGTTAAAATGGCAAGTATTAAAAGAATAATTAAATCTTAAATAGTAAGAAATCTCACGGACCAATCGGCATTTCTTTTTTTTTTCACAGTGTCTTAAATTTTCTAACCATAATTTTTCATAACTGTTTGAACAATAGCTATTTTCCCAAGGATTAGAAAATATCATCATTGACACCCATATTAAAAATAAAAAATTTCAGGAAGTTAACAATTTTCGCCCTATCGCACTTCTATAAAACATTGGTAAAATTTTGGAACTTATAAAATTGATGAATATTGTGAAATTTGTTGTGTTATTAATTTGGTTTTAAAGCAAAACACTACACAACAGATGCTCTTCTAAAGCTTCGAAATGATATCTCTGTAAATTTAGAAAACAAAAATTGTACAGTAACGGGAATAATTTGGTTACAAGGTTGTATTTATCAATTAATTACAATGGGATTTCCACTAAATATTATCTCTATAATTTCTGATTTTCTGAAAGATAGATAGATCTGGTGTTCCACAAAACTCAATAACAGAACAGGGCTAATTATTTTCTAGATCTAGACAGAAAACAATTGTTATCTAGTTTCTATACTTATAATGTAAATACAAACAAAAATTTAAGAGGATGATTACAATCCCATTTAAGAATAATAAAAAAAATTAATATGTAAAGATATAGAATAAAAATCTTCAGTTTTAGTTTTAAGTGTTAAGTATTTTCCTAGTCTCCGGACGCGTGATTCGTACAAAATAGATACAAATAAATAATGAATCAACAAATTAAATATTTCTAGAAATTAAATATTGTAAAAAACATAAACTCACCAGACATAAAAGAAAATATCTTGAATATAAAACTACATTATAAAGCTTTGTCTTAAAAAAAATATTGTTAAAAAAAAGAATACCTTTCAATAAAGTTCTAAATTCTAATTTTATTTACTTTAGAAAAAACATTTTTTAAATAACAAATAAAATATACCAGTAAATAAAGAGCACACTAAAGTAAAACAGTTATACATATCGCCGTAAACGCCATTTTGGCACTATTGGACTTAATGATTCCATATGTTTTTGGAAATGCTCTTTTCGAATCTGCTATCTGTTTTCAAGTATATCTATTAGTTTAGCTAATATAGAGTACTTTGTTTACCGTATATCCCATAGTTTTGACATAATATAATATTGGAATGCCGCACTGTCCCATATACACGTTCATACGGCAAATTTTGTAAATATTTTCGGTTTTTTTTTTTTATCATGCTTTTTGTTTGCCTACGAACATGTACCATTGACATGAAGTAAAAAATAATAGTGTTTTTCACATGTTGATTTGCTGCATATCCACAGTTTTTGTGCGTAATATTTTTTTAGTGAAATATTTAAAATGACATCTCCAGCTCCCGAATTATCTACAATACTGTTAAGGTAATATGATTTTTATAAATAATTTATACATTTAATTAAATATATTAAAGATATAATATTTTATTTGAAATATTTCAGTGTGCAAAAAGAAATATGTGACACTAGTAACTAGTTTTGAGTCTACATTTGATGACAATGCAGGAGATCCTGGCTATGACGTCGACGATGATTTACCTCAAGATGCTAGTCGTTCAATTTGTCATTCTAATGCTGAACATAGCGTCAATTATAGACCCATCTTATCTGAATGCGATTCGCCTGGTAAATATTTCATTTTTATGTGATTTATCATTTTGCTACAATATTTGACTGTAACTAATATTTTACCCATATTCAGTACCTCAAGATGTTAGTGACACGTTTAATCGGAGAAGTATGCCATCTAAATACAATTCTCCAGGTAACGAAATTTAAATCTTTTGACCTTTTATCGTATATTTATAATATTTTTATTAACTTTAAGCCTAATTTAATTTCATAAATGAATGTTATAAATTTTTTATTAAGTATTAACTATTTTTATATTAATAATAATAGGATGTTTTGTCGCTGTGAAAAAAAGCCTATAATTATGTTTCTTATTTAAAAATTTAACAATATAATGTTAAAATTGCTAAATACAGTAAAAATTCGATTTAAGCAATTTCTGAAAATAAAATTTTTTAAAAAAAAGCTTATTTCGAATATTGCTTAAAAAGAAAAAGTAGCAAATTTATAAAAATTTGAATAATAAACACAATAAAAATATTATAATAAAAATAACAATAAAAATATTATTTTCTTTTTAAATTGAAACATTAAAACTACAACTTTAACACTTGTATTTTTCTTTAAGAGCTCTTTCTCTTACTTTTCTTAAAATCAGAATTTCGTTCAGGGGAATATTTCTTACATATCCCCATTCGATTGCATCATTTAACCCATTTATGGCTAAATTAGTAGCAACACTGGAATTTTGTTCATCTTCCGGAATATCAAAATTTGTAATTAATTCATCATTAGTAACCGATGGACGATTAATACCGTCAATTTCTCCTGATGCCCAATTTAATATATTAAATAAAAAAACATTGTTTTAGTTTCCTTTTATTTTTTTCTTTAATTGGCCTAAGCAAAAAAATGGGATAATTAATGTGGTGTGCCTTATGTTGGTATATTTGCTGATGTGGTATTGATGAAAAAAATGTCCGATATTTTTGGCGTATACGGCAAACTCTAATAATTTTAAAAAAGCTATATTTTCATTTCCTGCCGAGTGTGAGCCGTAAAACTTAAGAAATTTATAGGAAATATCCAATTTTATTTCCCTGTTAATTTTGAGAGAATTCCCACCATCAGTTTTTTTTACATGCATTCGAACCTTCAACATCGATTTTCCAACATATAATTTCTGGATATACGGCAAACCAATATCCAGTCGACGAAAAAAATTATGCTGGTATAAAAAGTGGTATAATTTAAAGTTAGTATAGTTTATAGCATAATGTGGCATTTTTTTTTGTATCACAACTTTAAGTTTTAAATTTTAAAACTAATATTCTTTCATATTATTATTTTCAATTAACAACACTGTTTTTTAATGTGTAGAATATAGTATAAGCTGCATTCATATTGCTATTGCTAATTGCTGCAACCACACCTACACGCAACAACTTAATACTAAACCACAAAATTCCAGCCAGCATCCAGTCAAGTCAAGACCTCAATTGTTTTAATATATAGAAAATATGAATGCAAATAATTTGAAGAAATTAGAAATATAAGAGCAATTGCAAGAATTTAATGATCCCGATAAAACTACGAAAATACTGAAACCACTTAACACCTATTTTTTAATAGATTGGAAAAATGAAGAAAACACAATTAAATTTTGGGCCGAAGTTTATAAATACAAGGACGCAATGGGAGACAGACCATTTCGAAAATTAGCAGAATTTCCATTTAAATTTTTATGCTTGCCCTTCTCAAACGCTGAAGTTGAAAGGGCGTTCAGTATTCTCAAAAAACCAAACCAAGAAAAAGTGTTGCCACGATTATGAAATTCAAGATGAGATATTGGAAAAAAATTATACAAAACATGCTTATAAAGATGACAACATATCACAACAAGATGATTATGTTTTAGATTTATTAAATTTATATTAATAATAATATACTTTTTTTTTGATATTTTATGTTTTTTATTTTGTTATTTTAAATTTTTGTTATTTTTATTTATTTTATAATTTTATTTTGTTATTTTAAGTTATTTTATTTTCGATTTTTAATTAAAATTAATTTATATAAAATGAATTAAAAATAAATATATATTTTACTTCAACAAACCTTCTACTGTGTTTTATTGAATTCCAAAATATATTTCGATGGACAGCCACGTAACTAGTTTTTTAATTTATTTAGTCAATTTAACGCATCCTGTTTTCTGAAAATTGCTCAAAAATCAAATTAGGTAGTATATTTTATATAATGTATTCCATCTAAAAGCTAAATTTAATTCTTAAGATTTTATTATGCCACTTGGCATAATTTAAAATTCAACGATAGGAATGCTGGTTATATAAATAGGCTTAGTTCAAAGTGTGGGTAAATTGAGCAAGATTATCAGAAGAAAAAAACTAACATTGTATTGACTTGATGGATTTAACTCTTTTCCATTGATTATTTTCTTGTAAACAGCGAAAGGGAGTAAACTAAATCTTAATGTTAAAGAATTATTTATTTATCTTAAAAATACTTAACTACATTTATTATGGATACAGGCATACAAGGTGCGAAAAAAATAGACCGTAATTTTTATATCGATACACCTTCAGTGTGCGACCATCATTTAATGTTCGAATTAAATTTGATGTTACTAATAATTTCATTATATCGTTTATACATAAATTCTTCAAATACGTAAAAGTAAGTCCTCCCGCTCATTTTTATCACTCGAATATTACGACATCCAGTCGTGCAGATCACTCGGCTACTGACGCGATTCAGTTCAACCAACTAGAATTTAAAAAAATATATATCGAATTTAATTAATTTTATATTTAAAATTAATTGCAATTTAAGTGAATTATAAATAACCTTTTGTTATATTTTCTTGTAATCTTTATGTGACGCTTTGATGAAAATTAAAAAGCAGGAATTTTTGTGAATAATATTAAACATTTAAATTATTAATTTTGAGATTTCAGAATTAGTTCTTTTTTATTAAATAAAAATAAATTTTATTCTAAAATATTAATTTCAATATTATTTTCCTTTAAACCAATTTTATTTATCTATACAGCTTAGAAATTTAATTACATGTACATTTACCCTATTACTAACAGATATCATACAAAAGCTCTATTTAAATGAAATAACTTTTTCTATATTAAAACTTTGTTTATTTAGATACAAATAAAATGTAGTGACATATATTTCTAAATTCTTTACCTAATTTTTAATTATACCAGAAAATATACATAAGGTTATAAATATATAAATCAAATTACTAACCAAAATCAAATCATTAAAGTTGAGTTTATCTGATGTGGTGAAACAAAAATAATTTTCGTAAAGTTCGTTCTTTACAAAACTGCAAAGAAAGTGTATGTATATTTATGTTATATATAAAATAATTTAATTATATTACACATAAATTTCATTATTGAAATTAAATAATTTGTATCAACATAAATTAAAATTTGTAAGATATCTTAAAGGCACAGTATATTTGTATTCGTATTTTTTTAGAGGATGTAGACTTACTCGTTTACTAAAACGAGCACGGTCTATAGTGCGATATAAAATTTAAAAAAATACTTTTTAATGAAAACTAGTTGATTATTCTTGTAATAATCTTAATAGTAAAAAATATATACAACCAATTATGTCATCAGACTTTGTGATGACAAGTTTTGAATCTTTTCTTACTTCCCGTTTTTTTATTTATTTGAAAATTAACTTTATAAAATGTAATTTTTATAAAGTTAGTTTTCTTAGCGTATAAAATGTAATTTTGTCAACATTTTCTCTTTCTTTTGAATTGTTATACATATACCGAGTGGCCATGAGGCAAAACCACCGGTACAACTATGGTTCCTATATTAACCCATGTATTTGAGATTTATAAAAACAAATTCCAGTGGTGACAGTGGATGGATGAAAACAAGTTTCAAGAAGCTGTGGAATAAAGAAGATATTTTTTATGTGAATAATATAAATATTTAATACGTTATTAAATACAATTAATTTTATATAATTTTAACCTTTAAGTATTCTTAATAGGGATGTTCCAATTTAATAAATGTATCGAACTTTCGTATCCATACGTCAAAATATCGAGGCCAAAAATATTGATACCAAATATCGAAAAAAAATTGTAAGTCAAAAATATCCCGTTACATATACACATACTTCTAAATAAAATAGTATGTACATATATTACAGTTAGTCAAGTCGGTTCATTTTTAATTTCCTTCCAAATTGAAAATAAATTGAAATATAAAATATAAATACTTAAATATACGGAATTATCATTATGGATGATTCATCAGGTTCAGCTTCAGATTCTACAGAAGCAGATTCAAAAAAAGGTGAGATTAAATAATACATATAGATAAATTTCATTAATTTTAATTTATAAAAAACACTATAATTTTCAGACAACATTTAATTTTAAACAACATTTAATTTTAAACAAAAAAATAAAAATATAATTAGAAAATTATTTATTCAATAGATATATAAATATGATCATGATGGATTGCAATTGCAGCAGCAGCCGGGATAGCGATATCGTTTTTATCGAAAATGTAACGGATCCAATTATTATAATTAGTGACGATGAAGATGATGTTGAATCATTCTTCAACAAAATGTAAATTTTTTATAATTATCAATAATATAAATAATGTTAATTATTAATAATTAACTTTTATGACGTTTTCAAAACAATATTTTCATACTTTTTTCTATCTAGAAAATGTTAAACTTCTTAATGCCATAAATTTAGCAAGTATTTCATCAGTAACTTCTTTTTTTTCCTTGGATGATCCTCGACAATCGGGGTAATTCCTAAAATTATTTTATACCAATTCCTAATCTAATTTGTACTAATATATTAATACCGCAATATCTAATTTTTTAATTTCACCAGTCAAAATTTTTCCTTTACTATAAGCTATTTTTATATCATCTAATTCCGGATCGTATCTGTTCGATTTGAATATCATAAAATGTTAATGTTATTATATACGATAAAGTCACTTGACAGGAAAGTCGTTGAAAATATTCATTTAGAAAGATATTTTTAAAAAAAATGAACAATAACCTTTGGATATTGCGTGGCTCATGTTCTCAACCCCAGTTGGAACTATCGATATTTTGCATTGAAAATATCGATATTCCATAATATCGATATAAATCGAACATCCCTAATTCTTAATATAAATCTTTTATTGGATTTCTACACGGGCCGAAGTATGGTAAAATTTAAAATTTAAAAAAACACCAGAGGTGGAGCAAGATTTTGGAAAAGAAGATTTTATACAATACAGTTGCGCAGTTAAAACAAAAATTGTTGGAAAGAGAGGAAGACGCGGAAGGAAAGAAGAGTACATTTATAATCGAATTAATATCCCTCTAGACTAGAATATAATCAGGCTTCTTTTAGACCTGATTCATGTTCTGAAATTGGATATGATTTATACCTTAAGACTTAAGTTATAGTATACTATCATTACAACAATGACTTTAGAAAAATGCTAAATGTATTAGGAATGAACTGTATTGATATGCTATCGATATTTCTATATCAGTCATATTTCATCAGTGTAGTATAAAAATATTGACAAGTTATTTTAAAATAAATACTACTTAAATTTAATGTCAATAGAAATTGAAAAATTTAAATTGAATATACTGGATGAATTTACAAAAACGCAAAGAATTTTTTTAGAACTTTTGAGGTTTAAAGCTGTACAGTTTAGGCATATTATATATATAATATAAGTTTTAAAATAAATAGTAGTCTTTGTTTAGTTTAAAATGTGAGTATATATAGTATATTATGTTATTTAAATATTTTTTAATATAAAATTTTAATACCAAATCGTCATAATTTATTACAATAGTTGAATTTATGGACAACCATAAAGAAATGGGTGATGGGTTTAAACGTTTCCACTGTAACTTCAACTAGTTACATATTTATTAACAAGTCCTTCTAATAGTGTTGGAATATTTTTCTGGTTCACCTTTTTAAATACTTTGTTTCAGAAACTGTAGTAACGGTAGCAACAATAAAACACAGTTATTTCAAATTCATTATATTGCGTTTTATTAATATATGTACTTCATTTACAGCCCTTCTGCTGTTTTTTCGCAACTACAATTTTCCTATGGAAAATTACATTTAACATTTTAATTATTTATTACATTTATATTTTACACATTAAATTATAAATAAAAAAAAAATAAAGATATCAAAAATTTAATCTTACTTTTAGAGTTTTAATGGCAAAACCTTAAAATTTACTCCAACCTCCTCAATATAAAATTATTTATATGTTGACTTTTACTTTGTGGCCATATTTTATATTAATTTTAATTTTAAATTAATTATATATTTTTTAAATTTAATATTCAAAATTATTGATATACTAATTTTAAATTCGTAATTTATTTTATTTTATTTTTACACAAGAAAAAACAAGTCTTCTCTATTTCACCACAAATTACAGAATGTCCACAACACCAACAGTTAATAATAATAAAAAGAAAATAACAATAATAATAATACCTTCAAACAATTTTTACCCAACAAACATTTTCGTTAACCTGAAGATGCGTGTGGTGCTGAAACAATAGCGCTGGACGCAACAAATAGTGCAGTGCTGACTTATTCCAATAATTTTTAAGTGGTTTTAGTGCAGTTATTTTTGCAGATTGCAAAAACTTTTTTAATTTGGATATAGGACAATAATTTAATTTATAAATATTGAAATTAATTTCAAATTCGTTCGGATTTGAAACATGTGTTCTAGAATTAATCCATTTTTGAATTTGTCAAATTTATTTTCGAGCTGTCATTAGTAATGGCAACCCGCATGCATTACTGAGTATCAGTAATTAAAAAATAAACATAATTTTTAATAAATGAATTTATTCATATGTATTTTCAAATTTAATTATCGTTATTCTACATAAAAATGAAATAGCATACATTAATTCATTTTCTAGGCGATGCCCGAATTAATTATACAATAATTCAAGTAGTATTGTTTTGAAACTTTATTATTTTGAAGATTACTTTTATTAATTATTTATAAGTTTTTTTTGTTACTCACACTTTTTATTTAAAATGTTGATATCATTCACCATTTTCATTAGCCTATACATTACATATTCAAAAGCATTTAGAACAATGAATTCTTTGTAAATATATAACTATGAATTTATCATCATAAAGTTAATCTTGTTCATAAAATTCTTAATCAATGATTATAGTTAAATTACCTGGAAAACTTTGATACATTGTAGTCCGTATTGTATTATTTCAATTTAAAACTCTATAATCCTTTCTAAAAATAAATAAAACATAAAGTATAAAATTGTAAACCTTCTTTAGAAATATTTGAATAAAAGATCATAAATTTTTGATATATTAAACAAATATTATCTCAAATTTAATTTTCATTTATTAAGAATTATACAATATTATTTAATATTATAAGGTTTCACAAAACATGAAATTATATTTTGTGATTTAGATTTTAATGTTTCTAATTTCAATAGTTTTAACCAAAATTTATTTTTCGACAATATAACATTTTAAGAGAAAAACAAATATTAAATACTTTGGAATTAGGTGATATGTCACAAGAAATGTCAAATTTTGAATTTCTAATAGACAAGCTTTAGTCATTTACCTGAAAATGCTATATACATATATGAAAAATAAACGCCACAATAGTAAACGCCACATAGAAATTATTAAAGTGAATAAATAATTGAATATAAAAATTATTTATTCACTTTGTAAATAAGAAATATAAATCATATTCTTTTTTCATATTTCAAATAATTAAGAGTAAAATATTAGATAACGGTGGTTTGGGTGTCATCAAAATATAAATTGCCCTCAATTCCTCAATATCGCTGATTATTAAAACAAAAAAAGTCCGTTCTGTAAAAAAATTATAACATACTTTGACATAGTAGCGGTAGAGATTAAATAATATTAACATTCCATTATTTCATAATGGAAGTTTAATGAATTTCTACTGATAGAATTTTTTTGAGAATAAAATATTATTCATGTTAATGCTTTCGGCTGTTTTTGTCCGTCCGTTATTTACCAGAGTTAATGTCAAAGTTTAATAAATCAAACTACGATAGACGGAAATTTGAAAATTCGCCAATTGCAAATTGCAACGACATGCGGTATTTTACTAAACATTTTTTAAATGATAAATATAGCAAGACAACATATCAGTAATTAGACGTGTAATTGATCCTACTTTTTATAAAGTTACTTATAAGAATAGAATAAATTAAAGACTATAGTGTAAATTTAGCTTTTATTCTTCGGGCTTTCAAGAGCTGCATAATATTATAAACTTTTAAATTAAATTTTATATTATTAATGACTACCAAATATAATTTGAGGCTTTGACTAATAAAAAGAAGAAACAAATTGCGGCTGATTATGTAACAATTTTTTACATATGCTACAACTCAAAAAGTGTAAACTATTTATTGCAGAATTTGAATATTCTACAATAATCACATGTATATGTATTCTGAATTACGTTCGGAGCGGAGAAATACACGATTTTAGCTCCGACGGAGAATTTGGTATTCTAAATTCCGTGCGGAGAATAATTAATTTTATTTAAAGTTAAATATGTGTTTAATAAACAATTAAATAAGAATAGTGAATAAAGTAGTGAATAAAATTAATTTATGTTTAGAAAAATTTAATTTTCAGATTCATGTGAAAACAAAAAGAAAAATTTCTGTAAACAAATAAATAAAAATTGGCACATTCTTTTTATTTTTATATAAATTTTTTTATTTTTATCTTCCATTACTTCCTAACTGAAATCCAATATACTGGCCATTTTTGATTTTTCACAAGCATGACTAATATTTATACAAAAACCAATAAAATCTTTTCTCAAACAAATTATTTTTACACTACTAGTTATTTTTTAGACAATAAATTATTTATAAAATATTTAATTATCTTTATTATTTAAAAAAAAAAAAATATTTAGAAAACACAAATTTCAATAATTTAAAAATCTGCATTCGCTCCGGTTGACACCGTTTGACAACAATCAGCTGATTTCGAATACTTTCGAAAATCATTTTGATATGGCAATTTTATAATTCGATTCCGTCGGAATTCAGAATACCAATTTGTACTCTGTCGGAGAATAGATCTCCGACGGAATATCGTTCCGAACGTTATTCAGAATACATGTGAATGTTATAGAAGATATCCTGAATCTTGTATATATGTACATATGTATATAATCAAAAAAAAAGTAGAAAATTCGAAATTTAATTAGAGGGCAACAAATTCGTGAAATAGAAAACTAAACATATCGTTGTAATGTAATAATAAAAATAGTGTTAAAAAACATTATTTTAGGTATAAATATCGACAGCTTCAATATTATGTATATATAATACAAAAATATTTTATAACGTACCATATTTGTTCATAACTGTTAAAATATTCCCGGCATTATTACATTTATGATGATACACTGTAAATATAACTCTTCATTGCAATAACGTTTTATTTCAATAAGTATAAGTATACAGTATAAATCAATATATATTTGATATTAATTGCCTTCGTTAATTTTAACGAAATAAATGAAGATATCGAGTAACTATTTTTATATATTTCATATTTGCATAGACATTAATCATTTTACAGAATATATATAACAATGTAATTATCTAGCTCTAGCCGAATGTAAATATAAATTATACCGATTTATCACTATATATAATATCAAGTTTTCTTTTATATAACAGGCAAAATAATTCACAATTGCGAATCATATAATTATTATGTGTTATGTTTAAAATTAAATATGATTTTGAGTAATATTCCAACAAAAATTATTATTTTTGAAATAAATTGTTACCTATTTAAATTTTGTCGATTCTTTCAATTAACTTGTTGTAAATAAGTTTCTCACTTCTTGTTTGGCGAAATCAGCAACGCAATCTTGTACATCAATTCCCAGGGGTATGTCATCCTCAATTGACTGTATTAATAAACCTCCAAGACGATGCTGAGCTATTGTTGAGCGGAGATAAGTTTTGATTAATTTCAGTTTCGAAAAACTTCTTTCACCCCACCCCTTACTACAATAACAGGTAGCGTTAAAAATATTCTTAAAGTGATAAAAATATTTGAATAAATATGTGATAACTATGACATAAATGAATTTTATGTTAACTAATTTTGTCGCACAGGGCCAATCAAAATTATGAAGAATTTAGTTACATCGCATTAAATAAAATCTATTGTTTTCCCAAATTTAAATTAATCATAATTAAGAGCACTAGAGTTTAATAATCTATTATTGATACTATCAACAAAATTATTTTCTTAACAACTTCTCATCAACAGGCAGGATTATAACATACAATGAACTATGTATAAAAATTATTAAATAATATATATCAAAAATACTATTCCCGGTAAATAAAATCAGTAGAGCATTTATTTATAAATAATAATTTATGCGGAATCATTATTGATATTTATTATATTACTAACGAAATACCACTCCTGACCACTCCTATTTGATTTAATGGATTTGTGAAAATAAGGTATATGAAAATTTAATTATTAACAAATCAGAACAGTTTTGAAACAATTATGAATATTTATATAAAGGTTCGGCTACACCGCATAACACATGTTTTTACATAAAGAATATAACACTATTTGAAAATAAATACTAAAGAAGTATTTTTTTTTAATAGGGTTTTATTTTCATTTCAATTTTTTGTTAATACGTATATCTATTTTGTACAAAACACTTAAATCAAAATTATCTTAATATATAGGTTCTAACATACTGGCTCTCAACTAGACCAACTAGAGTGCTCTAAGTTTTTAACGTTTTTTAATTTATCCTTATTATTATATTTAGTTTTCGACTATTGAATTCTTTATTATATTATTTATTTAAATTTAAGTATATTAATTTATATTGGAAATTTATGTTTTTAAAACAAATATTATAATTTTTGTTTTTTAATTTTCACCTAATAATAACTTATAATTATATAAAAACAACAATAAAACTTACAACAAAACCCTACACCATCTTATATACCAAATTTTAATGAATTATTGCATCATTTAATTTTACCACCATAGATTTTTTATATCTAATGAATTTCTTATTGGTACATATGTGTCATATCTAAATAATTGTGTATTATTAATATATTTTAAATTAGGTTCATATTCAATTATTTATTTGTTGACCTCCTAAAGATGTGATATAAAACGTATATTTTCATCGTTTTGAACATACTTGTTTTTATCTAAAAAATGTGGAATGCTGAACGATTTTGCGTGTCATCCTTGGGCAGAGGACATGCCAATCTTCTCTGTATAGTTCCAATTTTAGTATATATGTGCTGCCGAAGCAAGAACAAAAAGTAATTTGTATGTTATCATTTTTGAAATATATTACTTTATTTATTACCATATCAAATCGCGAATAAAAGAAATACATGAAGTTTATTCAATATTTCGAATATTTCTTTAAAATTTGAATACCTTAGTAACTTAGTGGAATACATACATATATAATTCTGTAGATAGCAGAAGCATATAAATTTTATACATCATCAATTCAGTGATTAAAGTCATTCAGAGAAACTTGGGAGTTTAAACACTTAATCATTATTAAATATATATTGAACAATTGTCACGAAAAAAAGACTATCAATTTGATATTCAACAGAATAATTAAGATTGCTAATCAATAAATACGTGTTTAAAACTTTTTAAATTTAGTCGCTGCTTAATTTGAAGTAATATATATGATTAACGCAATAATCATAAAATAAAATTTAAATAAAAAATATAAATATAGTGTGCGGTGTGCTACGCCGTCGCTTCGATGATGTACCATAATAATAATAAAATTATGTAGTTGTGATTTTGGAGCTTCGAAAAAATATTGCAAATACAATGTTTTGCTTCTCCCAAATATTTAAATTAATATTTCCAACTTTTTATAAAAAGTAATATTTCCAACTTTTTATAAAATGACCATATAATATATTCATTAATGACTCTTATAACAGTTAACATCCTTAGGACTAAAAAGTTGGTTGGTTGGTTTAAGTGGCGAGTACCAGCAACATACCTGGCGACCCCAATAGCGCATATGCACCACTTTGCTATTACTCATATTCATGAGCCCAGAATAGGTTACGCAGTGGAAACAGCCAGTTTAGATCCACCTCTTGTTGTGCAAGAAGCGTACCATGTCTTTGGGTTGCTTCGTGGCTAGATCGTTGAGTTGGTTAAGGTATAGACTGCAGAAAGAGTTGTATCTGGGCCTGGTTAGCGCAGGGCACTTGCAGATCAAATGCACTATAGTTTTTTTCTCATGCGGTACTTTGAGCTACGGCATGATTGGTTAATTGGGATGCCCAGTCTGGCCGCATGTTCACCATAATAATATAATATAATGTACCGAACATATTGCCTGACATTTATTTTTACCCCTATAATCTTCCTATTATGTTTGTATGTTAAAGGATTTTATTTTTATATCAGATCATAATCTTGCGATACGGTGTTAAAATATAGAAAATTGAGTTTATTTAAAACATTCATTTTTTTCTTGTGTCAAAAATTAGTAAATAGTCTTTTTAAATCCAGATAGCAGGTATATCTCATTAAATATTCTCATTTTAACAGTTCAAAATTAGTTTCATATTTCCTGTTTTTTTATCAAATTAATTTTTAATTATATTTTTCAATAGTGGACACCAGTTTCTATTGAATTGTATACCATAAGGATAATAAACATTAAAATGAATACATATAGAAACAACCCTGATAACAACTCATTAATGTAGTTTAGACTGTAACTTCCTGTAGGTCGAGAAATCATGATTAACTAATATAAAACTAGCATAATTTTCTTAGCACTAGACACTAGAGAAATAAATATTTTTATATGGCGCAAAAGGAAACGTATTATATTAACATTGTGCCAACTATTTAATATAATAATTTTAAAAAAATAAACCAACTGGATATCCTAAAGATTCCAATTGCAAAATTAAGAAAAAAATACTTTAAAAACTACAACTGTATGCAAAGTACATTGTATGGTTATTCTCAGATAAGGAAATATAAAATTCAAGTGAACACGAACACATCTAAAATAAAATATAGAGAGCATGAAATAAACAATTTTACATACCAGAAATACATAATTTTTATTGCATCTTAAATATATATGTATATGTATAACGAAAAGATAAAACGCTCTGATAAAACAATGTTAAAATCAATATTAAAAGTGACGAGTAAAGATCACAAGTTGTTCTTTTATTATATCTATAAAACTGAATGGTATAATTTTTTAGTTTTAGATTTTGCTGAAGATTAATTTTATGATATTCCCACTTAATAGATTTTTTCTTGGCACCCAATACACTATATCCTTTTTTTTATACATAATGTTATATCTTCTTTATCTGGTTATGTCACTTGGAATGGTTATGTTATATGTATAGTATATATTTTTATTTTATGAAATAGTGTTTTTTTTATACATTTTGGTTTTCGATTTGTTATTTTACACTGTTTATAACAAAAAAAAAACAATAAGATAACTTAAGCACTGTAATTTGCATGCAAAAATTAATGAAAAAGTTTAGAATTTTTATTATCAGTCTATAGTAGTAAAATAATTTTAATTTGTTAGGTACTTTTAATTTTGGATTTTTTGGTATGATATATTAAAATAAATGTACTTATTAGTTAATTAAGTTGACTTGTTGGTATATATCTGATGACACCTAGGAACATTAACAATAAACAAACTACTTCACAAAAAATATGAATTTGATGATTCCGTAGAAGTCTGACTTTGCTTCTATAAAAGTACTCTTAAACATTCACAAAATAGTAAAAATTTGTTGATAGTCCAAGCCCATAATCAGTTTTTGTTTCTTCTTTAAACATTTTTGACAGTGTATGTTTGTATTTTTATATATTTCATACTATATGCAAGGACATTTTTATAATATTTCAAAAAAAAAAAAAAATGGTTACATCCCATATTTATCATTTCTGTCTGTTAGTTTATTACAGACCACGACATTACATACCGAAACAATTTACAGCAAACAGATTCATTCGATAAAACCTTTTTTGTGGTAAATATATGGCCACAAAAATATATCATACATATTATTATATTGAGAAATTGGTATTTATTGCAATTGATATTTGAACAAAATGATAAATCAATACTATAGACACAAATTGTACACACCATTTCCAGCAAAAATCCAATTGCTTTTGAAAAACGTGACAACTTAGTATAATACTTTCAGATTTTTAAAATAACCACAAAAATTTGTATATCATCACACATTAAAAATGTGCATCGTCATTTTTTGAAGTGTTTGGCCGGAATATATTTATGAAAATGTATTTTTGTGAAATATTTAAAGAAACTCCATTTTAATGGATCTTAAATATACATATATTTGGAAAATTTAACAAAACAGTTTTCTATATATATTTAATTAATATGTTCTTAATGCGTAGTAAAAAACCAATTAAATTTTTATATTTTTGTTATATAAATAAAAAATACTTTAAACATGATAAAAATGGGTTGGTAAAACTTTAATGAACTGAAAACCAAAAGAAACTTATAAATAGGCGTATCATCTGATTAATGCTAATAGAAAAGGGGTTGGCATTTATTAGTTTATTAAAATATCAGATATTGTTGATTTATTATATAATTTAATAAAAATTCAACAAGATTTTTAATATAATCATGATTTATTTAATTTAAATGTTACAAAAACTAAAACTGACTACTTTACTTTTAAAAACCAAAAACGACTGTGTCGTAAAACTACTAAAAAAACTAATACATAAAAAAACAAGAAAAATTCAAATTTAGTGTTGTCAGAATACAAATATAATATTTTTATAAATTATGAAAATTAGTACTGCCAGATTACTCATTATATTTAATTGCAATTCGGTAGTGACATTCTCCCCTCTAGTGACGGCTCGTCCGAACGATTATTCTAAACTACCGAAGTTTGAATTTTCAATCTACAGATTTTACTGACTGGTCTTACATAACTGTTTCTTTTCGTTCTTACCTCCACCACACGAACAATACCATCATCTCCAGCAATAGATTTCTTTATTATGCCCAACGGCCACTCACCTCTTGGTAATGTATTATCCTTCAAAACCACAATCTCACCAACTTCAATGTTAGTTTCGGAATTCGACGTCCATTTTGAACGATTTATTAATGAAGGAATGTATTCTCTTATAAATATTTTCCAAAAACAGTCAATTAGGTATTGAGCAATTCTCCATTGTTTACGCAGCATACTATCTTGTTTATTAAATTTGCCGGGATTTTTAACATCTGTTGTCCTACCAATCATGAAATCATTTGGTGTGAATCCAATTTCATCATTAGGATCTTCTGATTCCAAAATGTATGGCCTGCTATTTACTAAATATTCCGCTTCAGCAAATACCGTTTGAAGAATTTCATCTGATGGATTTCGGTTTACTGAGATCACGGATTCAATAGCTCGTTTAAAACATCCAATTAAACGTTCCCAACACCCACCAAAATGCGGAGCACCAGCTGGTATAAATTTCCAATCGATATCATAATCTGTCATTTTTTTTGACATATCATTTTGATTCAGATCTTCTAAAGCAGCTATCAACTCTCTATTAGCACCATGAAAATTCGTACCATTGTCCGACCACATTTGTTCAATTTGTCCACGTCTAGCCATCATTCTTCTAATTGCATTTATACAAGAATCAGTATCGAGCGAATGTGCTATCTCAACATGAATAGCTCTAGTCGTTAAACAAGTAAACATTACACCATATCGGTTCTCTAATGATCGTCCATGTTTTATATAAAATGGTCCAAAATAATCAACACCAGTTGCTGTGAACGGTTTCTTGAATGTCAAAAATCTTTCATTTGGTAAAAGTCCCATTAATGGTTGACTCGGTTTAGACTTTCTTTTTTTGCACCAAAGACTCTTTTATTTTCTAATTATATTTTTAATATTTAAATTCATTTTTGGCATCCAAAACTTCTGTTTAAATTGATGAACCACAACTTGAAAGCCAACGTGTCCAGCCTTTTGATGATAATATAAAATTAATCTTTTTGTGAACTCATGTTTACCATCAAGAATTACTGGTCGCATTGTGATAATTTCAATATCTTTAGCTCTTTCAATTCGCGTCGAAAAACGCATTACGTCATCATCATCTAAAGTTAAACAATATTTTGTAAGACGGCAATTTGATAATTTCTTACCTTGTTTTAATTGTAGAAGATCATTCGGAAAACATTCTTTTTGTATCGTTTGCCACCATTTTATTTTTGCCCAATGTAATTCATGAATAGTTAATGGTCCAATAATTTTTGTTCCATTTTTCAAATTATATAATGAATTATTTATAAATCGTTTCATCCAAGCAGTAAGGCGACATAATGCACGGTATTGAATGTATTCATCTATTTGCGGCAATACACAATCATTCGTTGAAATTACTAATATAATGTCTTCAATTATGCCTTGTTTATTTTCTTTAGATTCTAATTTTGGCCAATGCTCTTCTGTCAAGTATAAAAATTTTGGTCCCAAAAACCATTCTGACTCTTCAGTTAATTTTGCTGGAACATTTCGGGTACTTTTATCAGCCACATTGCAAGATGTTGACACCCATCGCCATTCATCGCGTTCAGACCTTTCCAAAATTTCAGATATTCTTGATGCTTCAAATGCTCGTAATTTTTTATCACTGTTGATCCAACTGATAACCGTTGCAGAATCTGTCCAGAAAAACCGTTGTGATATTTGGATGTTTAATTCATTTTGAACCATTTGACATAACCGACTACCCATAACAGCAGCCAAACATTCTAGCTTTGGAATTGTCATATTTTTATTTGGCATTGGTGCAACTCTAGCCTTTGATGCGACTAAAACAACTTTAATTTTTTGTTCATTTAATGTTTTATAAATGAAACGAAGATATGCAGCAGAGCAATATGCGTGTTGACTTGCATCATTAAAAATATGAAGTTCAACTTTTGCAGGTTCATCATTGCAGTACGAATAGCATCTAGGAATATTGATTTCTGTAATTTCTTTTATTTCTTTTTTCCATTGTTGCCAAATTAATAAAGTTTCGGTTTTCAACTGATCGTCCCAACCAATTTCAGACTGCCAGATTTCTCGCATTAAAATTCTGCCTTTAATTGTAATTGGTGAAATTAAACCCACCGGATCATACACAGACATAACTGCTTTCAAAACGTAATTTCTTCAGCTACACGATGAAAAGATGAAGCAAAACTTAAACAATCTGATTCAGCGTTCCAAATTATACCAAGAACTCGTTGTTGTGAATTTTTGTCACCAATTTCTGTTTTATATTTTTCAGAAACTAAATTTTCTGGCAGACTGTTTATCACTTGTTTACTATTTGAAATAAAATTCCGTATTTCGAGACCACCTTGTTTGTGAACATTGATTACATTCATTATTAATTCAACTGCAGCTTCTTCTGTTTTCGTTGAATCTAAATAATCGTCGACATAATGATTTTTTACAATAGCATTGTATGTATGAGGATATTTTTCCTTTTGAAGATTAGCATTATAATTTTTAACAAATTGTGCCAAAAATGGTGATGAATTTGTTCCAAACAACATAGCTTTCATTTTGTTAATTTTTTGGTGGAATACAATCATTTAAATTTCTCCATAAAAAACATTGAGCGAAAGAGTCTTCTTCTTCAATAATTACACGATTAAACATCTCACGTATATCACCAGAAAAAGCTATTTGATTTTGTCGGAAGCGAACTAATACACCAACAATTGAGGTAAGCCAGTCCGGCCCTGTTAATAAATTATCATTTAATGAAATATTATTTACCTTTGCAGCAGCGTCAAAAACTATTCTCGGCTTAAATGGCTTGTTGGGATTGACAACAGCAAAATGAGGAAGATACCACACTCTATTATGTTTATTTAATTCACTTTCATTTACTTTTACTGCATAACCTTTTTCAAATAATTTGTCAATTTCCAACTGATAAGCTTTGGCTAATATTTTATCTTTTTTGAGTTTTCGCTCTAAACATTTCAATCGTTGATACGCCATCTGTTTGCTGTTAGGTAATTGTATATTTTCTACTTTCCATGGTAATTTAACTTCAAATCTATCATTTATTTATTTTTTAGAATTTTCAGCCATATTTATTGCTCGTTTGTCATCCAATGATTTCGTTTTGTCATCTTTTACAACACAAGCGCCGAAACTTTCCAACATAAATTGTTGTTTTACTAAATTATTAATATCGTCTTCAACTGTTTGACAGCATATAAAATTTGTTTCATTATTGTTTTCATTTTTAGCACCATATCCATGAACTGCCCAACCTAATTTGGTTTTTGATAATATTGGTCCATTTTCAGCTTGAATAATACTACGAGTTGTAATAAGGTCAGCATGACGTTGTCCAATTAATATCATTGGCTGTTGATCATATTTAGATAATTGTACTTTATTTATGTATGGAAATTGTTCAGTTAATTTGACAATGTTAATTGATTGATTTGGTAAATTTAATTTCGGAACTATGCGTACACCATCCATTTTAAAAAAAGTCTTTCCATTTTCGGATGATATTTCAGCACTAACAGTTTCCGATTTTGGTTCATATCGAAATATGTCACCCGTCCACTTACAACATAAAGGTTTGACTTCACCTTTAATACCAATTTTATGCGCTAAATCCATATCTATTAGCGTGGTTGTACTTCCTTCATCTAAAAATGCTGTTGTGGTTACAATTCCCAGTGGACCATTTATACGTACTGTTAACATTTTTAATAAAACTGAATTTTTACTTTCGTTTACACAGCCAGTAATTTCAGCTGTTTTTAACTCAGTTTTATGTAACATTGCATGATGATATCTTTCACATCCATTTACTTTGCATTGTTCACGTTTTTTGCACTGTCCACTATGGTTTCGTAAACAACAATAACAATTGTGATTTTTCTTAGCTAATTCCCATCGCTTTTTAGAATCAGCTTTCAGAAACACAGAACATTTTTCAAGTGGATGATCATCATCATGACATAATTTACATTCTTTTTTCCTACTGGGCGGAATCAATTGACGTATTGGTAAATCATTATTTTTTTGCTGGGTTTCATTATTTAGTTGATTAATTTTTGTAAAGAATCGACAGGTTTTATTTGTTTTGCTTTCATAATTAATTCATGAAAAATTTGTTCTGGATTACCATAATGCCGATTTAAAATATTTATAATTTTATCAGGATTTGATGCAGCTATTAAAAGCATATCAACTTTTTTTCTAGCTTCTCCCTTTAAACATTTATCTAATCGCAACATATTTTCTTCTGGAGACAATTTACATTTTTGTGTTGTAAGTTGATTTTGCGAATAGAAATGATACCACATTAGTGGAAAACTGCCATCAAAATCTGGTAATTTTATACCAACTGCTTGACGTGCTAGCATTTGAGAAATAGTATCTTTTAACAAACCCACATCTTCTTGAACACAATTTTGATTTATTTGTGATGTACAATTTTTTAACGAGACATCAACATCATTCAAATTTATATTTTTGGTGGATTGTTCTACCCAATTGTTTACATATTTAGATTTAAAAGCAGTTTTTACTGATTGTTCAGGCTTAGAATATTCTTTTTCGATTTCAATCGCTGTTTTAAAAGTTTCTTTTTTACTTTCTAAACCCTGTGCTTTAGCTTTTAAAATATTTAAATTTCTTTCAATATGTCGTTTTTCGTTATTAAGTTTTTTTGTTTGAATATCAATTTGATCCGAATTTAAATCTTGATTTTTTTGTATTGTAACAACTTCTTCATCGATTTGTTCGATTTTACTTTCTTCATCATTTATTTTAGTTTGAATATCGATATTTTCTTCATCGATTGCTTGAATTTTGCGGCGTAATGTAATTTCTGTATGCAATGATGAGCGCTGCGAGCTTTTGGATTTTGCACTATGGATGCTTTCAGAATCCTCGACTTCATTAATTATAGTTAAATATTTTACTATTTGTTTTGCCATATCTATTTTGGATAAAGCATTTTTGTCGATTTGGATTCCCAAAATTTCACAAACATGTTGCAACCCGTCTGCACTTACAGCATTTTGAACGTAATTTACGTTTTGCTCAACGGCGTCATATTCAAAACCAGGAAATTCCGCTATTTTATTTTTAATTTGATTAACATTACAGATTTCTTTGTACATTATTTGATGTAATTCATTTAATTCAACAGCAGCCATACTGTTAATTTTTTCCAAAATAAATCTGTTACGAAAATCCCAAAAAATGGCAGACATTTTGTTTGCCTAAAATTAAATGGAAAATTTATATTTTTGTATTTATATTTCCAAACACCGAACTATTATCCGGTTCGAAGGACCACAATGTTGATTTATTATATAATTTAATAAAAATTCAACAAGATTTTTAATATAATGATGATTTATTTTATTTAAATGTTACAAAAACTAAAACTGACTACTTTACTTTTAAAAACCAAAAACGACTGTGTCGTAAAACTAGAACTACTAAAAAAACTAATACATAAAAAAACAAGAAAAATTCAAATTTAGTGTTGTCAGAATACAAATATAATATTTTTATAAATTATGAAAATTAGTACTGCCAGATTACTCATTATATTTAATTGCAATGCGGTAGTGACAGATATTCTTTAAGGATTAACTAAATTAATATATTTTCAAGATATTATGATTTTTTTTTTGTTACCCTTTGATAAAGCGATAGAAATAATTGGAATGTTGGTTGGTAACATTTTCAATTGCAAAATAATAAAATACACTGTTAAGCACACCGCAAAGCAATAAAATATTAACATATGCATTCCATTTATATGAACAAACTACTTGACATTGACAGAGTGTAGTTTGTAAATTTTACTACGTTGTTCATAACAAAGGAGTAAGTAACACATTACTACGAAAATTGGATATTAGTATATATTTTAATGTCGATAGTAAATTATAACTTTTTTTGGTAGTAAATTATTAAAGAGTGTCGTTACCGGTAGAGTAGTATAGTAGTGGTGTCCTATGTTGTGATGCATGATGTTCTGAGTTAAATTACTGACTGAAGTTAGTTGATTCTGTTCTATCTTGATTTGTGATTTCATTTTAAATTGATCCTGCTTTCAAAGAGTACAGTAATAAATCTAATTGTGATTTGAAGACTATACGGAAAATGCTACCGATTTAAACTGAAACCATTTCATGACAATAAATGTAGCACTATCAGAAGCAATTAGCTTATTGTTGCAATTAAATAAACTTACACAATTCAAATAAAATTAATAATATATCCAAATAGAAAAAATAAATGTCACGACAACTCTACAATTGAGGCTTTAGCTACCAATTAAAGTGAACAATAAAAAAAAAAAAAAATTATAAAGAAATGCGCCGAATTTTAAATTAATATACCAAATTAATTTAAATTAATTTAGCATATTCCTTAACTGAAAATTTACTTGAAAATTCATAGTAGATAGGAATTGCAATACCTGAAAAAGGATTATTTTTTTATCGATAATTTTATCGCTCATTACCGGTAAATTCGGTAAAAAAAAAATTTTTAGTTTGGAATTTGTAATAAGGAAAGTAAGTAAAAATTCATATTTTTTTTTAAATATGTTGAAAATAATTTGGCAATAGAAATTTATTAAAGGCTATTTATTTTATTCGATTTTTATAAAAAAATGGAAAATCCCAATTTTCTTATTGGTAATTCAAATCCTTTATTTATTTGTTACAAGGTACAAAAGAGCTCACTTAAATATTTGTACAGCAAAAACCGCACTAGGAAAGAATAAAGGATTTTTAGAAATTAATTTAGCGGAATTTAGCTTCTTTTATTGTTAATTCAAATCCTTTGTGACAAGGTATAGAAAAAAGCATATTAAAGCCAGTTAAATATTAATATTAACTCATAAGCAAATTGTTTCGAGACGTGATCATAAATCAGAAAAGAAACCATCATTTTGTGAAAAAATTAAAATAATAATTTAAAATATATTAAAAGTTTTAATTAGTACACAAAAATTTAAATAAGGTATTAATGTTAACCTTATGAGTCATGAGTGATATTCTATAAAAAATAAATTTATAAAAATAATATAAAGAAAAATAGTAAAGATGTTGGAATTATTGTAAAAAAAGAAATAACCTATTTCCAAGACGAAAATATTCGCTATAAATATTTAAATATTGCATTCGATCAGCTTATGACTATTCGGCCAACGAGTGTAGAGTCAGAACGTGCGTTCTCTGCTGCTGGACTCATTAGCACAAAATTTAGGTCCAATCTCAGTGACAAAAGCATTGACGATTTATGCTTCTTGCGCACATATTTTAAAAATGAACCTTCATTAAAAATTAATTAAGTATTTATATTTAGTTTTTATTTTACATTATTATTTTATTTTTTAAAATTATTATATTTTAGTTTATGGTATATAAAATAAAGAGTATTTCGAAATACACATTTTTTTTTTATTTCTTAACCTTTTTATTATTTTTCAATTAGCGGCTTACAGATACAGGGTACAGGGTAAGGGTTACCGGTAATAACAAAATTCGGTCAATTTGAAGTCCCTTTAGTAGAATATGAATTTGCTTTTGTTTTGGAAGAATAGTAATTGAGTACCAAATCCCAGTAACTTGAACGACTGATACTATGGAAAAACATATTTAGAATTTTGGGAATTTAAACTTAATACTTCAAATATATTAATAGAAAATGGAAACGTATAGTTTTTAAACCCTTCTTACGACAGGTTAAAGGAACTTTGAAATAATATTTGATTAAAAAAAAGGAATATATATATATATATATATATATATATATATATATATATATAAGATAAGAGAAAAAATATTCAAAATCATCATTCAGGATTCAGCACTAATAACTATTTAGGAATCACATGGCTTAACAAAGCACTAGTTCTTTATTGCGGTAGTGTGACATAACAGGTCATGAAGGAGTTGGACCCCGAAAATTTGGTTGTCGCTGATCTTTTTTACCCTTTACTAAAACGCACGGTTCATAAATATGGAGATGACGTGCCGTGAATATCACATACAAAATCAGAAACACACTCTTAGCAAAATCGTGTTAATTTAAATATGTGAAAGTTGTACAAAACTGCTTGGGGTCTAGATTCTAATATTTAATTTTTTTTGATTTATGCAGACGCTTCAAAATTTTAATATCTTTATTTTTATGTATTATTTAACTACTGTCTACACATTTTTTTAATATCTTTTTTTAGAGAATCTGTTACGAAAGTAATAAAATAAAAGTAATATGACATTATATTTATATCTAAGAGTTAACAATATTATTTGTTTCAGTTTGGATTGTAATTCCTGTTAAACGTTTTAATTATTTGTAAGAATTTAAGCCATCGAACAAGTTTCCCTCTTATATATTAACACCACAAAATATGTAAATAATTTTACATTAGTTATCTATGTAATGTTTGCTCTGTTAATATTATATAATTCTGCTAAAATATTTTTTAAAGACGGTTCATGGTTAAAATGTATCTAAAAACAAATCAATTTTTCCTTGCTTTGAAAGGTACAATAAGAAAAAATGTAAAAAGAAAATCTTTTGTGCTTTGAAAGGTACAAGAAAAAATGATGATTCCTTTTTGTAAAATAAATCAGTTTGCATTCTTTACAAATTACAATTTTGTTATCCATTTCAAAGTTAAGAAAATCAGCCTACAAAGACAATCTTTTTTTTAAGAATTTATTTGTAAAGAAAAATAATCTTTGTATTAAGTATTTTAGAATTTGCTCTTTGCAAAAAAAAAAACAAAAAACTTAATCAAATAATTTTATCCTCAGATTGAAATCGCTACCATACGCAACAATTCAATTTTCTATGATTTCCATGAACATAGGTATTGAAATATATTCAGTAGGGCTTGCAATACCGGGATGCCGGTATTGCCGACATTTTTTAATACCGTTCAATACCGGTATTAAGTGGTTATTATATTTTTAAGTGGTATACGGTATTAAATTTTTTTGCTGTAAGTTAACATTCATATAATTTTTATTTAACTATTTTGGTTTTATAAGTAATTAGCATATTTTTAGGTGTTGTCATGTTTAAACATTAAATCTAATTTTGAAATTTACGTACAACAGGTGGAGTAGGGCCTGAAGTAAATTTGTTTTTTTTTGTACATTAAGAAAGAGCTTTTTTGTACGTTAATTTTCCTTCAGTTCAGAGGGAGTTTGCATAAAAAAGAATTGTGTACAAATTCACATAGCAAGCCGTTGCTATGGAAAATTATTGTTTTGCATTTTTCCAAATTTTCAATATTATTGAAGCCATGTTTTTTATTTTATAGAGAAGTTATATGCGCATAGTTAGTTGTTAAGTTTTAGAAAATTCAGAGAATTGTGTTTGTGTACAATATAAAAGTGAATTTTTTTTTAAAATCATAATTATAATTAATAATCACATAAGAGTTGATTTCACTTGATAAATATCAGATAGATAGGTAAAGGTAAAATTCCGTCTGGTTCTATTTTCTTCGTGAGAAAAAGGGTCAAATTTCAAAATGCAAGAAGTGTAACAAGGTAATAAAGACGCAAGGAGTTAGTACAAGTGGTTTGCATACCCACCTAAAGACACTCCATAAAATTAATTTAAAAAAAGGAATGCTCCGGGATCCAACGTATTGATGGAAATTGAGCTAGAACCATCAACTTCTAAAGTGAAAAAAGTTTCCAGCTGGAAAATAACAACATTTTTCGTTTCTGAAACGGACAATTCTTTGTCTGCAGTTTTAGCTCGCAAGACGGCATGTGACGGTTTGTCGTTTAACATATTTTGCACTTCCATGGATATCAGAAAAGGTTTAGCTGCCAGAGTATGAAAATATACCAAAATCTACAAACTATAAAAAATTTAGTTATGGGCAGCACAGTGAAAAAATTCGTGCAAATATGATTAAAGAGTTAGGATCGCAAATTCTTTTAGGACACAGATTGAGTCTTACATTTGATGAATGGACATCGGTCAAAAACCGACGTTATTTAAATATAAATGTTCATGCTGGCATCAAGAAATTCTGGAACCTAGGATTAGTTCGCGTGCAACAAGCTTCAACAGCCTCTTCCATCGACATTTCTGAGTCATCTGCTGATTCTGAACCAGAAATTCTAATTCCGATGACAATGAAAGAAAAACTAGAAATGCCAATTTCCAAGAAAGTTAATGTGATGAAGACTGCGAGTGGAATTTCAAAAACAATGAATCCTAAAGTACTTTATAAAGTTATAAAACAGGAACTAGCATATTTTGAAATAGAACATATAAGAGGAAAATATCTTCAACTTGTATATGACTGCCTTATGTCCATACCGCCAACTAGCGTCGAGTTCGAAAGAGCCTTTTCAGCAGCAGGGCTGCTGTGCACAAAAATTCGATCCAGCTTAAGGGACAAAACTCTTTATAACTTAACATTTTTGATTTTGAGGGCATATTTTAAAGGCAAATCACAACAATAGGACATAGGACTTATTATACTAATATATTATTAATTATTTTATTACTCTTTTTTATTTTATATTTTTCTTCTCTTTTGTGGCACTTTTAAAAAAAAGTTTATTGTTTTGAATTATACGTTATTGAATTAAATATTTTATTTTGTTTATTAAGTTTTTTTTTTCTATTTTTTGCAGTGTAGTTTTTTTTTTTTTGGATTTTTAAATACCGTTATTAATACCGGGATCCCGGTATTAATACAATGAAATACCGAAATACCGGGTTTGAAAATTTGGTCCGGTATTGCAAGCCCTAATATTCAGTCAAGTGTTTTGGAAAAACAAGAAAATAACGAAAGTTGTTTCGGAGAGAAATAATATGGATAAGTTGACCTATTTACAGAGCATTAGAGTTTCTGATACCGGGTAATTCGGATTCGAAACCGCCGAATCTTTCCCTTTTGTTCGGAACCGAGATTCGTTCTGGTATTCGTCGATTCCGTTTAACTTGTTTTTTAAATAATGCAATTGAAAAACAAATTTTAATTTCAATTGCAGAGATTTTGAAAAACAAGTAGATAAAATTTTGTTTTATTTTTGCATGAATTTGAAAATATTTATTTGTACATAATATTAAAATATTTGAATACAGTATATTAGAGTGGGCCTTGAACAATTTAAAATCTATTATAACAATATTATTGTTAATTGTTTATATATTTTCTATAAAAAGTTGGTCATGCACTTGCATAAATGTATAAATAAATAAGTATTTTGTTAGTATAATTAAAATTTTTGTTAATAGTGATTGTACTTGAAATTTGGTTTTTAAATCTTCAGGTAATAATTAGCTTAATTTTGCGTACATTTATATATATAAATATTCTAAAAAACTTATCCCTCAGTTATGTCAAATTCCAATAAAAAATCAAAAGTATGGAATTATTTTACTCCACAACAAAATGTAAATTCGAAGCAAGCAAAAGCAAAATGCAATGAATGTGGTGCAATCTTTTCCAATACGGATGGTAGTACATCAGCGATGACCAAACATTTAAATGTTCAGCATGCAATAAGTGTAAAAAAGAACGAAACTGAAAAATCACAAGATGAACCTAAAACTAAAAAAATTAAAACTATATTAGATTACACCACAACATCGAAAAAAACCCTAGAAGAACTTGTTACTCAGCTAGCAACTGTTGATGGAATATCAATTAGGACCATAACCAGATCTCAATTTATTCGAGAGTCAATTCTAAAATCAATTGGTAAAAATTTACCTAAAAATGAAACCGATGTAATGAAGCTTATCCACAACAATTATTTTAATAAAAAACAGGAAATGATTCAACAACTTCAAAATACAATAACACAAAACAATAGATTTAGTATTACTTTGGATGAATGGACGAGTATTCGTATGAAGCGATTTCTAAACATTAACTTACATTCAGATAAAAAAAAGCTTTTCAATCTTGGTTTGGTAAGAATATTTGGTGCATGCTCAGCATCTAATTTAGTAGTTTTGGTCACAAATCATCTTAAAAGTTTCGGTATAAATTTTGAAACCGATATAGTATCATCAACTAGTGATGGCTGCAAAATGATGGTAAAATATGGACGAGAATGTCCAGTCATATATCAGCTTTGTCTAAATCATGGTCTTCAACTTGGAGTGTGCGATACCCTTTATAAAAAACCGATATTATATAATGATGCAGAAGACAATGAAATTGATAATATTTCTGACGACGAAGATATCTTTGAAGATGATATCGATGTAGTAAATTTAATCAGCAGTGATGATAATGGTAATGAATTCCAAGAATCATTAAATGCAAATGAAAGTATTGACAAAGTTAGAAAAATAGTGAAGTTTTTCAAAATATTCAACAATTAAAAATGGATTTTTGCAAGAAAAAGTTAAAGCTGGATTAGGGCATGAATTGCAACTGAAATTAGACGTGAAAACAACGCGGTGGAATTCTATGGCATATATGGTGGATAACTTTTTGAGAATACGTTTTTATGTCGAGGATGACCTTCGCGAGTTTATTTCTACCGAATTATTAAACAATTTGAATTTTAATTTGCTCAACGATCTTAGCGCAGTACTTAAACCAATAAAATTAACAGTAAAGGCTCTAAGTCGGGAAGATTCCACTTTAGTTTCCTCTGAGTTGGCTATTAATTTCATGAAAAAAAACTAAGAAAAGCTAATACTGCAATAGGTTCCGAATTATTAACAAACATATCAAAACGTATTGATGATCGTTTAAATCCAAGTTTAATGACGCTTTTAAAATGTTTAAGGGACACAAATTATACTCCATCAATAGATGTGTTAAATTTAGCTAGAGATACAATGAACAGAATTTTTGGTGCTCATGTAACTGAATATGAAAATATAACCGAAACGGAATGTGAATGTGAAATAGTTACACACACGAGTAATGAAGAAGATTCGGACCCAACAATGTCTATTGAAAAAGAATTGGATGAAATTTTAAAAAGTGCAATGGTAGAACCTGCCCAAAAAGGAAATTTTAACAAATTGAAACAAGAGTTCACTTTGTTTAAAAATACCGGCAAAAGAACATCAAATTTGCAGAAACTGTATGATGCGCTTTTGACCATTAAGCCTACCTCAACCGATGCAGAAAGAACATTTTCGTTGTCTGGCACCTTTTGTACAAAAATTCGCTCTCGTCTATCAGACAAATCGCTAAATTCATTGTTGTTTTTGAAAGCTTTTTATTTAAACCAAAATAATTAATGGTTGTATAAATATATACTATTTTATTTATATATATACTACATATACATTACTATTTTATTTTTATACTAAAAATGAATTACCTGTAATAATTTATGTTTCTTTATTAATAAATTCATAATAATTTAAAATATAAAATTAAAATATGTGTTTTTGTATTTGAAATCGGATTCGGATTCGACGGTTATGACTATTTAGAGAACCGGATTCGTCGAATCTGAAAATACCGAATCTTCAGAAACTCTACAGAGCATAGCTCATAAAATTTCTCTAGTCTAGATAGAGTTATAATTAATTTCGGAAATTTTTACTTTATTTTTATTTTTAATATTATTTTAATTTTTTTAAAAGAATTTATTTTGTTTCGTTTTTCATTATTTTAACGGTTTTTCGTTTCTGAATTATTATAGAAAAGCCAGTATTAACAAAAATTTTTTTTTTTTTTTTTTAAAAACTACAACAAAAACGACTAAAAATACAAAATAACAAAACTATCCACCACATCGTTGGTTCTGGGTAATGCCAAGTATGGGAAAAAAGCGAGTTTTTTTCGGGATTTCAACAAACAAGATTTTAAAAATCCGGGATTTTGCAACGCCTGATTTTGACAGGATCCCCTTCTGGAATACAAATATCTTGCAGACAATAAGGTTCTTTGATTAATGGCCCCCTAATTCTGTTGATTTTTTCAACATGAGCCTTTTTACTAGGTAAATATACTCGGCAGTTAGATTTGCAGTCCACAACTGCTTCTCGAATTATTTGTGATGGAGGATTTCTTTTACTTTCGCTAAATCCTTTATTAAATCATTTGATTTTTTTATTTCTTTTTTATGCGCTTCAGGAGTATGAGTGTTCAGTTCGATCTTTTTCCACTTCAATTTGCCCTGACTCTAATTATATTGTACTTACTCTATTCTTGCATTTATGGGATTTTCTTTGGGAGCATCCCCATGTACTTTTAATGTTTGAAATTTTATCGGCATGATAGCTATATCCGTCAATAAATAACATATTATTTCCCTTATTTGATTTTTTAATATTAATTTCCATAATTATATTAATTACATCAATTTTTCACTAGATTTATTATAAAAAAAGTTAATAATTATAGAATTTTTTAAATACGCAAAATGTTTTAGAAATACTAATCCATATATAGAAAAACCATTTTCTTTATGCAAAATACAACAAATAATGCAGCAGAAACTTTTAGGGAATTTACCAAATACTGTAAACAAAAATCAAGTATTACCAAATGCAGCTAAAAAATCCAGTATTTTAGGAAATAATATTCGGCGCCAAATATTATTTCCTAAAACACTGGATTTTTTTGTAACTGGATTTTGAGATATCTGGATTTTGAAATATGTACTGGATTTTGAAATACTCGATTTTAAAATACTGGATTTAGAATACTGGATTTTGTAATACTGGATTGTATTGTAAGGGTAACCCTAAATTTATTTTAAATTTTAAAATTATTATAGATGCAATGAATAATAATAAAATATGTGTGATATCTAAGAGGCATTTTAGACGTTTAGTACATTCAAAGTGTGCTCATAGTGAACAGAATACTAAGTCTGTTGAAATGGTCAATTAGTTAAGTGGTACTCAAACTACGGCCCGCTAATTGTATTTATGCGGCCTGTTTTTAATTTTATTATTAATACATCCACTGCAAATTTTCATAAAATTATTTACATTCATTTTCTTATAATTTTCTATTCTTTTAAAAGAATTTAAAAAAATTATTAAATAAAAGTTTTCTTATTATTTGGTGTTCTATTCTTTTTATTCGTACAGTAATAATTCTTAAAGGGGGAAACAATTTTTTTTTTAATTTGGCTGCCAAGTGGCCAGCATAGAGCATAGTGAACTGAACTATTTTGTATGCGAATACATAAATAATTAGTAAAAGTAAAAATATAAAACACTATTCTTTGCACAGTTAAAGCCTACTTGTATGTTGTTTTTAAATTCAAAACGACAAGTTATTAGTTTTAAATGTTATTGCATACCTTTGTTTATCAACTCGCGATACTTTTACTTTCCCAATATATATGCATTTTTGACACATTAAAATTTACGAAGTTTTGAAATGTTTGTATTTTTAACTGAATTATATTGAATCGAAAACACCCAAATGAACAAGAAACGTAAAATTGATAAGGAAAAAGCATTTTCCAAGAGAGAGATGGTTATTAGATAAATTTTGTATTGAATTTAAATTTAAAAGTAAAATATTATGTTTAATATATGTCGTGAGTCTATTGCTGTTTTAAAGAATATAATATAAACAAACATTACGATGCATGATACTAAACAACAAGTTTATCACAATTTATCTGGTGTTTTACTAAAAGAATAAAATTGGGCTTAAAAATAAATTCTAAAAGCTGCCAAAGCTTTTCAGTACAGCTAACAGCATCGTTTCCAAAGGATATAGCAGTTAATGCTCTCAAAGTTTTAAAAAAAGAATTACAGCGATGATTTGGAGATTTTAAAAGTATTGAAAAAGAAATTTAAATATTTCAAAACCCATTCGCAGTGAATGTTGAAAATAAATGTTACAAATGGAGATTATAACTCTATAATCCAGTTAAGAACTAAAAGTCGCATTTAAAGATTTGAATTTAATTGAATTTCACACAAAATTGTCAATAACTGAATATCGCTGTTTGAAAATATTCACATAAAAAATTATCTTTTATTTTGGTAGTATATATTTTCGAATTTATTTTTTCAAAAATAACGCAAATTAAAAACAAATATAGAAATATCCTCAGCAATGAACACCTACAAGATATATTGAAAATAGCATCATCGGAAAAACTTCCGGATTATCAAAAAATATGCTCAGAACAGTAAATGCACTGCTTACATTATTATAATAACAATTTTAATTTTTTTTTTTTTTTTTTTTTTTAATATTATGAATAAACTTTATTTTTTCTAAAATATCAAAATATACCCAAAAAACAATTTATAACCTGAGTTAAAAAATAACCATACCAAAAAGTTATAACCTAGTTATCAAATAACCGATTATTTAATTACGTTTATATAACGTTTAAATTAACTATTAAGTTTTATATTTACTTTTCGGTTTTATATAAACTTCACTTAAACTTTGGCTTTTTTATGGTTATTTCTGAACTCAATTAAAACGTTTATTTTTAATCCTCTTTTTAAGGAACATTGTAAGGTTATATATATATTATAACCTTTTTCAAACCTGTATAGAACTTATGGGTTATATTTAAGTTATAATATTAATATAACTTTCTTATAATTCTTGTTAACTATTAGCTTCACAAGTTTTCTTCAATATACATTATAAGCTTATTCAAACCTGTATATACAATTTTTGGCTATATTTAAGCTATAATATAACTTTCTACGGTTTTTTAAGGTTATAGAGTAACTTTGCTATAATTTAAGACGCCGATTTTATTCATTGTCTTGATGAATTTTTGTTGAAGTACATAAATAACACGGTAAATATGAAATCAATTATTAAAAATAAAATAATTAGTAGATCTACCTATAAAACAAGAGTAACTATGATTCTGCTGATAATGAATATTCATCTTCAACAGATATCAACAAAGAGCCGGATTTAAGTTTGTCTTTGAAACAATGGGCAATTAAAAATAATATTCCACATACGAACTTAAGAGAGTTATTAAATTTTTTACATCCATTTCATTCATTTCTTCCTGAAGATCCTCGTACTATTTTAGGTACGAATGTAGAATTAAATATAATTGATGTTGCACCTGGAAAGTAGTGGCATTTTGGATTGCTTCATGCACTTAATTTAATTGTTCAAAAATCAGAAAACTGTCCTTCTGAAATTTATCTCGATTTTAATATAGATGGTGTACCAATAAGCAAGAGTTCAAGAGGACTCGAACGAGAGGCAATGCTGTCCGCATTGGATTAGTATTTCACCATTTATTGTCGCAGTTTACTACGGTACATCAAAACCACTGCGAGCTCACGAGTTTCTAAATTTATTTATCCAGGAAGCTAAAGAAGGTCTGGTTATTTATAAAAATTCTCAAAAAATAAGAAATTTTATATGTGATGCGCCTGCTAGAGCATTTTTAAAAGGTATTAATGGGCATAACGGATATTTTGCTTGTAAGCGTTGCAATGTTGAAGGCGATTATAACCTCTCAACCTATCAAATGTGTTTTCCAAGTTTGTCAAAATCAGAAAGAACAGATAGTTCATTTCGTGCAAGAATTCAATAAGAGCATCACATCAATCAATCTACTTTAGAAGCTCTAACAATTGATATGATCATAAATTTTCCACTTGATTACATGCAATTAATATGCCTAGGCGTTATGAAAGAACTTTTACTTATCTGGATAAAAAATAGATCACTTAAAACAAAACTATCTGCGTAAAATATTGAAAAAAATTCTTTTGGTTTAGTATCGATGCGAAAATTTACTCCATGTGAGTTCAATAGAGTAGCACGTGGACTTTACGTTATAAGTTTTTGGAAAGCTATTGAATTCCGCACTTTTTTGCTATACTTAGGACCGGTTGTGTTAAAAAATTTAATTGATCCTGAAATATACAATAATTTATTGCAGCTACATTGTGCTGTTTCAATATGTATGAATAAAGATAATTTAAAATTTCATAGAATTGCTGAGAATTCATACAAAAATTTTCAAAACTATACGGTCGTGAAAATATATGTTATAATATTCATAACTTATACCATATTGTTGAAGATGTTAAATTCCATGGTCCTTTAGATGAAACAATGCTTGTAAATATGCAAATCGTCTTCAATATTTAAATCGTCGAGTACGTTCTGGCAACATGTCTCTAGAGCAAATCGCCAATAGAATTTGGGAACCTTTTCAGGAGAACTCATCTGATATACTATACTAGATAACAAAAACAAAAATTTTCAGTTTAGCAAGTTTACAGAGTGCCATTTAAAATAACTGCAAAAAAATTTATGGTGAAATAAAGTTTAAAAATTTTATATTAAAATCAACTTCTGCAGATAGGTATAACGAAGTCAAAAGATATGTATAGTTTGAATGATTTTTTCAACATACTTTAACAATTATCCTATTATTTATGGAGCTATAAACTAAATTTTTACTAACAGCCATTTAAATCAAGTTTTTTAAACATATTATAAATCAAACAATATTGCAAATTTACCAACTTTTTAGAATATTAACGATATTGCTTATAAGTTGTTTAAAGTTCAAATTAGTAATAATGAATTTGTTTGCTTTCCATTAGTTCATTCATCCTTCGAAATTTAAATATAAAACACAAACGTGTTTTGCATAGTAAACAGTTGAAAATGGGTTAAAACTGATTAGTGCAGTACCAAAAAATTGGATGACTGACAATATATTATCGTGGCCGTTAAAGAGGAGCGAATGGCAGAATTGTCGCAAAAATTAAATTTCGTCCGAAAATAATTGGACACAATTACCATGCAGAATATTAGTAGATAACATTGGTATGGTAAGCAATATTTTTGAAAGCAATATTTTATTAAAATCTATAACATTACACATACATATGTATTTCTAATTTTTTTAACTTTTTATTTATTTTATTTTTTTCTATTTTTTTTCATGTACCGTATAAAGAATTTTTAATAATTTTCCCACATAAATAGTTTTAACTTTGCATTTTTTCATTCTTAGCTTGATATTTTTTATATAGAGTTCGTAGATATTTCTGGAAGAAACCAAAGTATATACAATCAAAACTATGGATTTTATTCAACTAATGTCTCAAATTTTAGACGGTAAAATATGAATATAATCATATCAAATCATATTTTTTAAATCTCAAATCATATAATCAAAGTAAAATTGGCTCAACTTAAAGAAAAAAAAAAAAAAAATTTTTTTTAATAAAACTCATTTGTAGCTTCATCTGATATAAATACTAGATACAACAATACGTTACTGATTTCGAATGTATTACAGTAATTGAGATTCAGGAAACGTCGTTTCAACAAGAAAATATAATCTCGAATTTCTTCTTTCATTATTAAAACAGATTGTGATGTGTGCTGATTTTCAAAATTTGTATTCTGATGTTAAGGAATTACTACTGTGATTTTATTACACATGTTGCAACAACTAATGCAACATTAACCATCATAGTTGATATACTTTCCAAAAAAAGTACTACTAGCGATGATGGTCAGATTGAGGCGGATATTGCAATAGATCTTCCTTTAAAATCAAAGAAAAATTTAGAAGATATAGAAAGAAAGCTATGTGCTACACCAGCATTAAAATATAATTTGGTAACCACAATTCTTTTTATTACATTATTTGTTAATTAGATTACGCTTTTGTTTAGATATCAAAATTAGCAACCTTTGGAGGTTTGGACGGTCCATAATCAATACGTATCATTTCTAGATATATATTTGATGACAAACGTTTATGTGTGCGAATTTTCTTGGGGTGGTACTACCACCAAGCACAATTTTAGTGGATTTAAAAGACATTAGATTGTATTTTCAGGGCTGTAAGACAACGCCATAAAGAGTTTTCTGATTTTGAAGCAGCTACAAGTTTTATAAGGATTATATAAAACTTGCAAAATTTAGACTGCCAAGGTAAAAAACTCATATAAATAAATGTATAATTATTATATATATTTTTTTTTTAATTATTTACTACAAATGTAACGACATCAAAAACTGCTACTACAACAACAACTACTACTACTACTAGTACACCAATTACATTTTCTATAACATCACCTGCTTCTACTACTGCAAACAATAATTAAAACACATTAATATATACATACTTATTTAAAAAAATGTATTATATTAAGGCTGCCAGATTGAAAAATTGGATCGCCGGGACAATAAAATAATAATAATTTTTTATTTATTTTTTTCAATTTTTTTTATTATAAACAAAACATAAATAAAACTTTAATCTTCATTTCAATTAATAAAAATAGAATAACAATAACAAAATATGACTCACATTGTTTTTCAAAATAAAATATTATTAATAAGTTAATTGTACTTGTAACTATCTTTGATTTTTTTTAGTAATTCATGATTCTCTTTTACCTCCAGCATGAAATCGCTGCAGTCTTTATTGCTATTAACTTTTATAACAGCCTGGGCTTGTAATGTTTCTAATGATAAAGCTGACTTATCACTGGTCCAAATGTTATTAATGATTGAAAAACTCCGCTCAACAGCTGCATTTGTTCCAGGCAAAGATAAACTAATTTCGAGCATTTTCAATAAATTTTCATATGGAATGTCTTCTCTTTTAAAATGTTCCAGTATCGTTACCCATTTCTTATCTCATTCTGTTTTATCATTTTTCCACTTAGTGAGAATTTCATCATTTAAGAAAATATTTACTCGGCAAATTTCGTCCGATAATTTGAGATCATCGATATTCAGATTACATCCAAATCTTTCGATTAATTTTTCAAGGCAGTTTATTACATTATTTTTGTCCAATTTTTTTTTTAATAACATCCATTCAAAATTTTTTATTTCCTCCAAGGGTTTTAACCATTCATATAAATAGTTATATGCAGTTTTGTAAAAATTATTACTTGCTTTCTCAAAGTCACTACGTATTGTTGGATTAGAAATCTCTAACTCAGTTAAAACACTTCGTAAAACCAAAGGTATATAATTACTTTGTCGATTATATACTGTAATTTTTAATTCATTTAGAATTTCAAATGCTTCAATCGCGGACAAATTATTTTTTTCAATTTTAAGTATCGCTTCATGGAAAATTGAGGCTTGCTGGTGTAAAAATTAAAGATAAAGCGGTGTTGACTCATTTTCAAAAAAATTTCTAATGGCTTTTGGTATTATTGGTTGACTTAAAAAGTATGATTTCAAAGGTTCAAATAATTTATAGATTCGCTCAGTTGCTGGTCTCAAAGCTAGCCATCTGGTTTTTGAATATCCAAGTAGTTTCGAATAATCAACTGATGCTTCCTCGCAAAATGATTGTAAGTTTTCTGTTCTAACAGTAAATCTTATAAAATATAGATAAATTTTGAATCAAATTGGTCTCTATATCAATGGGTAACGTAGAAGCTGCTGTGTCGATAGCATTATTAGCAATGTGACCATTGCATCCCATTCCGAAAATATTTTTATTCAAACTTGTTTTCAATTTTGAAAAAACATTGCATTCACCTCTTCTTTTTAAGCCGCCAAAGTTTGTGTTGGTATTATCGGCTGATAAAGCTATAACTTTTTGCGATATATCATTTGTACGTAACACATCCATTATATTATTATTTATTATAGCAGATGTTTCAACAGGTAAGGCTGTCAGATTTATAATTTTGGTTTCAATTCCAAAATCAGCATGAAAATATTGAACCTGTAGGTATTTTTTTTTGAGAAAATATAAACATGTAGGGACAAATAAATTGTATTTTTAAAAATTAAATTAAAATAAAGTTTAATAGATTTTTTTTTAAATAAATAATAAGTACTACAAACCATTATTGGAAACAATTTAATAGAGTTGTGATTCGATGCGTCGCTCATAATAGTCAAAAAATTAGTCAAATATTTTGCTTTTCTTTTAATAGTAATAGTAAAGCAACAATAAATTCCCCTGTGAAATTTAGTAGTGGTAACTATGCGCAATGAGTTTTAGTGGTAGAAACATACGAAAAAAAAATTAGTTTAGTTTGAAGTTAAATTTATATTTACAAATATTATTGATAATTGATATACAGGTAACCCTCGTATAACGCGGTAGTTAGGTTCCACAGGATTGTCGCGTTATACAAATCGCGTTATGCGAGACTGAGGGCACATATAAAAATTGGGGTTACGTTCCAAAATCATTTATTTTAATTATACATAAATAAAAATAACAAAAATATACTATATATGCATTTATTTAATTCAGGTAGTTCAGGTATCTTAACTAAACATATATGTATATGTAATTACAACAAATAGAAATAAAAAACTTCAAATAATACATTAACTTCATTTTTTGTATTGCAATATAGATCAAAATGTATACATATTTTAATCACTATCACTCTCGTCAGAAATAATCTCTTGGACATCATTTGTATCATTTTCATTTCCAACTGCAACTGGTGAAGCTATTAAGAAGTCGGTAATAAGACCTTGCTTACCACTATGTTGCAATTTTTTATTGAGTTCATAATATGGAGTTAAACAACTATCAAATTGTCTTGAGAAATTTCCTGAGCGCACCATTGATGGATCATTATCGGTAAAATAATTTCTTAATTCTCTTGCCAATTCCAAACCTTCTGTTAATTTCTTTAAACCAAAATCTTTTACTGATTCAATACAATCAGAATCTTCTACAGAACTATCCTCGATATTTGTGTTTTCGTCGTCTATTAATTGTGCCAATTCCTCCTCATTTAAATCTGGTTCAAAATCAATTAATTCACGAATTTCATTTTCACCCATATCACTTAAACCTTCTCCACCAATTGTGTGGGCGACGTTTATTATACTGGTAATCTCATCATCAATGGAAGGAACGGAATTTTGTTGAACAATGACTTCCGGTCATATTTTTTTCCAGGACCCATTCAGTGTAGAAGATTTTAACTCTGTAACGGACAAAGCAATAATTTGCACACAATTCAATATTGAAAATTCTTTCCACGCTTGAGTCAGTGTCATGTTGAGATTAGATTCTACTTTTTCCAAAATTAATTGGAATGTTCGTCGAATATAATATGCCTTAAAAGTTCAGATGATTCCTTGATCTAATGGCTGAATTAGTGAGGTGGTATTGTGGCCCTGCAGGCTCTGAACTTTGGTTGAAGGAAAAAAATCACATTGGATAAATTCCAATATGATTAACCTTAAACAGCCATATATAAAAAAATAAAAACATAGCCAACAGGTTATGTTGGTACATTTTTCTCATCCTGCCATATTTTTCTGGGCACCTAAAACTTAAAAAAAATTATAAAATAAATAATAATGAAATATTACCTGTTCCGAAATGTCCGTCCGCTGTCTTAAAAAAATAAAAAAAAATCCAATAAATTTAATTTTTATTAAAAACCATCATGGTGGCTTTAATATTTTTTTTTTATATATATATGAATATGATAATTAGAAATGTCATTTCGACATTTGAAATGAGATATTCGCCGCAAAGGCATAAAAATCCATCTGTTGGTGGAAACCTAAACCAACAAAATTCCACCGGGCAGGCCTTTAATTTGAATCGGTTGAGAGACGGGCGGAGATGCGGATTTGATTTTTGGGGAAGGCGGAAATGAAAAAAAAAAAACATGTGTCGGGGAGTCGAAAAAGAAAAAGATCAGAGGACAGACGTGCTGTCTGCGAAATTTTGAGATTTTTATTCGTTATTCGATTTTTTTTTGTAATTAAAGTTGTAAAATTTAATTAAAGTGGTTATATAAAAAAAAAAAAAACCAACAGAAAAAAAAAAAACCCAAAAAGGTTCCCCCTAAATTGTGGTCAACAAAAGAGAAAAAAAAATTGGAGTTGTTTTTTTTGTTGGACGTCCATAATTGGAATTGCCCAAATCAAAAAAAAAAAAAAAAAAAAAAAAGGAAAAATATTTTTGTGGTGATTTCCACATATCTGAAAAAAAAAACTTCCCATTGGTGGGTTAAGTTATCCAGGATTCCGATCGACCGAGCTACTGGCCGCTCGAAGAGAGGGGGTAGGCGATAATAAAACGGAGGTACCTTTGGAGATTCTACTACCGGAAAGGTTCCTTGTCCATTTAAGAGGGAGGATAACACCGGAAAAGAAAAAAAAAAAAGAATTTTTATTGGTGTATAATAAATATTATAATAAATTCATTAAAATGGCGTAAAGCGCTGTTCTAGTAAATTTTGTTTTTTTTTTATAGTAATTAGTAGAGTAGTTTGTTCTTGATTTCATTTTTTTTAAATTTTAATAATTAAATTTTGTGGAGTAGTTTTTTTTAATTTCTTAATTTATTTTATTAATTTTTTTATTTTTGTATCATTATTTTTTTGATTTTTTTTGGTGGTAGTTATTTAAAAATTGGAAATTATATAAACTTTACATTTTAGCCGGTTGCGCCAGACTAGTCAGGACAGAACCGTGCCATAAGGTATGTTATTTTTGGTATAACTAAATTTAATAGTAAAGGAAAAGAAAAATTGTAGTAACTGCCAGCAAAAGAAAAAAAAAACCTGTTAATCAGTCCGATTATTGTAATTAGTTTTTTTTTCTGCTCAAAAATAAAAATTGTGATAATAAACTGGAACACGTGAAACCACGAAGAAAAAAAAATTGAAACACCAATACAATTTTTTTATTTTAATTTTATTTTGAAGATTATTTTTAGAATGTCAGGCTAAGGCCTCTTACACCGCCATGGATTGATGACGTCAGACTGTATTCCCTTTTCTCCCTTCCTAGGTTTGATGATGATTTGATTTGCAGGTAGGATCGATTGGTTGACTCACGCCCCACAGACGAGCTAAGCCGGCAAAAAGGAGGAAATCCCAATCGGTCCTTGAAACTTTCAAGGTTTTGTTTTTAGAAATTCGGTCTTGCTCTGTTGGTGGTCCGCGGTTGTGGATCACTCAAGACCTGGCGCCCGCATATTAGAAAACCTTGGAAGTTTCTAAATCGCGTCTCCTCCGCAATATCGTAAAGTAACCAGACACACTTGGTTTTGTTAATTTTTTTTTGTATTGATTTTTTTTGTTAAATTAATACAGTGGCGCTCCAAAATATTTGTTGAGTGGGCCAAAATTTTAATAGTTGGTCGAAGTGTGTAATGGTGCACGGGTACCATTGCCACCCCACAAATAAAAATTAAATTAAAAATTAAATAAATTTTTAAACAAATTAACAGGCCAAAGCCAAGTGATGTCCTCCGGTTCAGTTGAAATTTGTCAACTGAGCTGTGCGGTGTTACAAATGGCGCCCAAACTAGTGGCACGTCAAATCGGTGGCTCGAACAACAAACTAGTGCCATGTTGCGTTGTAGGTAAATCAAATCATCAACAACGTTCCTCTTCATCAGAATATTTAGCGCATCGGGTTCAGTTCTGAAAATAAAAAAAAAAATAATAATAATTATTAATTAAATTCCAAGTAGAGTAAAATTATTGTGTAAATTTAAATTTTTGTTTTCCTGGCGTAAGAAAATTTAATTGGTAGTCCATTTAATGTTCCGTCAGCGGTAAATTTTTGTTTGAGTTAGACAAATATTATGGTTGTCCATAATATAGTCCTCATTCGTGTTTTTTTTTGTTAAGTGCTAGTTAGACGTGGTTTTCGTTGTCGAAAATGTCCGTCCTAGTACAGGTAGTTTGTAGAACTTAGTATTTTTTTTTATTTTTCTTATTTTTTTTTTGTTTTTTTTATTTTTGTATTTTTTTTTGTTTTTGGTTCGTAATTCGGTGTGTTGAATATGATGATGGAGTTCCTTATCCTTTACCTAACTTCCTTTATCATTCCTATAACCTTTTTATTTTGTCCTTTTCCTTATAATGCGGAATGATTGATTCAATCCTTGGTGGAATTTAATTTTTTTTAAATATTCTAAAACTTTTCTTTTATTTTTGAATTTTTTTTTTTTGTGGAATCTGGTCAACCTGATTTTTTTTGGGAAACGAATTTATTATAATTAAAATTTATTTAAATATTAAGAATCGGCTATAGGCTGAGATTTTTAAAGCCGGCGATTTAAAATATCGATTTTTTTTTAAAAAGTAGTTGTGAATCGGGAGAGCGTGCAGCGATACCTGGTGGAAATTTTGTTAATTAGGGGTTCGAAAATATATAAAAATATTGGAATTTTGTTGGATTTATTAAAAAAAAAAAGAAAAAAAAGGAAAAAATAATTAAAAAAATATTGGTGGATTTAAATTAGGGTTACCGCCTGGTCGAAACCTATAATTATTAAATTCATTTATTTTTGGAAAATTATAAATTATTATTATTAAAAATAGAGTTAATAACATTTATTAATTGGATTAATATTTTTGGGATTTTTTTTGGTAGGTTAATTTGGTTAGATGAAAATTTTTTTTGTAGGATTAAGTGTAGTATTATTTTGTAGTATTAAGGGGAAATAGTCTAGTAGAATTAAGATTATATGAATTGAATTGGAAATTTGGTTAAGAAAATTTTTTTTTATAATATATATATATTGATTATTTTATTTTATTTTGATATAATTTAAAATATATTTTTTTTTATATTATTACAAAAATATAATTTGTTTAATAATAATTTTTTTTAGGTTTTTAGAGATTACATTATAGTTATTAAGTTAGAATAAAATATATATATTAAATAAATAAAAATTGATTTTAGGGGAAATTATTTTTTACATTTTAGGAATTAAATAATAAATAAATAAAATTAAAAACAACGATTTTATTATTGAATTTTTTTTTGGCTGAAAATCATCGTTGCGTTCTTGTTTGATAAACAATTTTTAGGTTGCATTTGGCTCATTGTTAGCAAATTTGTTGAAATGGATCCGTCACTATTGGAAGAAGATGAATTATTGTACGAATTAGAAATTCGAAATTTAAATTTATTACCTGGTACAACGATTTCTAAAATTCCACGATTACGGCTAGCATTTGATGAAGAAGCTCGTGCACCTCAACAGTTGCCGTCTGTGATCATTGAAGATCTGAAGGTTGAATTGGAGTGGTGTAAATCCAGAGCGGACGTTTGTGAAGCGTTGGTGGAAAGTGCGATTCGCGAACAAGATGAGCACGGGATGTCAGTGGCTGAAAGTCGTAGTATCCATGTTCTGCAAAGAGTGAAACGTTTAAAAAGAGCAGATCCAAAATTATCAACAGCTGCAAGGGGTTTAATCAACAAAATTGATCAAGGTTTAGAGAGGATTAAAAATTATACCTGTGAGATGCTACAACAGGAGGAACGTTCCGGTATGGGGTCCTCCGTTCTTCAAAATATCGAACGTCTGTTAGAGGAGCCAGATGCTAGAACTGGAGTTCCACTTTCAGATGTTGCTACCAATGTGCAGGAAGCTGAAATAAATAAAGCGATTGAAATTGGAAATGGAAATAAATTAAATAAAAATATATCTGGTCCTACCTGTGTGAAGCCGACGGTTAAGTCGAGAGAAAATAGTGGTGCGCAGCTAGGAGCCATCAAGAAATCCACAGTCCAAACTTCATCGTTGGGTACATCGGGATATAGAGAGCCAGCTAAACATTATTCGGATTCATCTGTAGCGAATAAATTTTCAGGTTTGCTAGTAGGTAGTAAGCAAAGTTCAACCAACACTTCGCCGAATTCCGTGCAGATTGATAATAGGTTTAGTTCCACGAAATTCGATACGCCGTACATCGCAGCAAGAAGAGCAGCAGCAGCAGCAGATCCTGGAAAAAGGAAAACAAAATTTAGTTACCAGAACCAATACCAAAGTATACCAGCAAGTACGTACCGTCATCCACAGCCAGCACAGCAGCAATGGTGGTATCAGAGACCACAAATACAACCAGAGCAACAGTGGAAAAATGTGATGTCCAGTATTATCATCGAGCAACAGCGTCAAATTCTAGAGTTGCGTGAAATATTGGCAGTTCAGAACGCCGCGTCAAGACAACATCCTGAACCCAATATGGCGCCGGTGCAACCAACGACATCATCCAGATCCTTGCATCCTGAAATTCAACCGCATCGTAACTCGCGTGTTCGAATGGGTCCTGCAAGCGATAGCGAACCAAGTGATGATGAAGTTGTAGAACTACGATTGGCTGATGCACACCGCAGAAATCCTGTGTCGAATTGGCACGTGTGCTTTGATGGTTCTGGTAGAGGTTTGTCGCTGAAGGAGTTCTTGTTCCGCATCGAAACACTAGCACGAGGAGATAGGTATCCTGTCGAAAACTTGGTGTTAGCAGTCAACCACCTGTTGAAAAGCCGTGCGGAAACTTGGTACTGGCAATATATTCGGCGTAATCCACAAACTACCTGGAGACAACTAAAACTAGCCATGCACGAGGAATTTGATGATGGTGAAGATGATGGCGACATCAAACGAATGATGGAGAGCAGGAAACAGCGTGCGAGGGAGAAATTTTCTGATTATCGTCTAGATATGGAAGGTCTACGGCTGCGTCTTAGTAGAGAAATTTCGGATGAAGATTTTCTGAGCCGCATGTTGTTCAACCTGTACCCTGGATACAAAAAAGCTTTAATCCTAGAAGACATCATCACCATGTCACAGCTAGACAAATTGTGCAAACGGCTAGAACGAAAATGGAAGGAAGTTGGAGAAACTGCTGAGGATCAGGTGCGATCTCGCCGAACATACATACATGAGATCGACGCATCGAAACATCCGGAAGCTGAAGAGGCTAACAACAACATCGCTTCTGTCACTGCACCAGTTTCATGTTTCAATTCCAACGTCGAGCCTAACGAATTGTATTCTGTCCAACAGTCTACGTTTGTTCCGTCCAGTGCTCCGTCAAATGTGCAACGTCCAGATCTGAATAGTCCGTACATCATATGTTTTAATTGTGACGAGATGGGTCATGTCTTCCGTGATTGTCTTCGTCCTTTGAAAATCTTCTGTTATAGGTGTGGATTTAAAGATAAGTATTTTAATAATTGTCCGAAATGTCAGTCCGTCATTGGTGCGGGAAACGGTTTCGCAGGAAGGGGAATGTGGAGAAATCCTCTTCTGCATCCGTCTCGTCCTCCACAAAAGCATTAGATTATTATAGTTTAGATTTAGTTTCCAAAATTAGTCATGTAAGTAGATTAGAAATTAATGAATTAGTTAGAATTAAGACAAATAGATTAGTTAGAGCAAATAAGTATTCTAGGAATAAGTTAGGTTTAAGAAAATTATTAAAAGCAAGTTTAGTTCGGGTTTATGGGGATAATCGTCCATTTATGAAAATTAATATTAAGAATAAAACTTTTTTAGCTTTGTTGGATAGTGGGGCAAATATTAGTGTTTTAGGTAAAGATAGTTTAGTAATTTTAGAAAATTTAGGCATTAAGTATAGTAGGTTAAGCTCAGATATCCGAACAGCTGATGGGGCAAGCCAGCAGGTGATAGGATATGTTTATTTAGATATTAGTTATAATAGTATAGTTAAGACAATTAAATTTTTTATTATTCCTACCATTAAGAGATCGATGATTCTGGGTGTTGATTTTTTAGAGGCTTATAATGCCGTGCCATTTTTCAATCACGAAGTCTGCGAATTAAAACATCAAGAAAATGCACATGATTTGAACTTGGATCAGCAGGAAAAATTGTTGAACGTCATAGATTCGTTTCCATCGTATAGGAAAGATGGGTTGGGTAAGACGTCGCTGTTGAAGCATGAAATTGATGTTGGTGACGCTAAGCCTTTAGTCTCGCGTCCATATCCATTGTCAGTACCAATGCAGAATCTTCTAGACGCTGAAATAGAGAAGATGTTAGCTGAAAATATTATTGAGGAAAGCAAGAGTGGATGGGCCTCACCGATGGCGATGGTGAAGAAATCCGACGGCTCGCTCCGGTTGTGTTTAGACGCTCGAAAGGTGAACGCTGTCACCAAACCGGATGCGTATCCACTTCCTCACATCAACTCGATTTTCAGCAGAGTGAAAAAGACAAAATACATCACCAGTCTCGATTTGAAGATGGCTTTTTGGCAGGTGGAGCTGGAAGAAGGATCCAGAGATAAAACAGCGTTTATTGTTCCTGGACGGGGCCTGTTCCAATTCAAACGTATGCCGTTTGGGTTGTCCAACTCTCCGAAGACATTGTGCAGGCTTATGGATAAGGTGATCCCTTACGAGCTTCATGAGGATGTCTTTGTTTACCTTGATGATCTCCTGATCCTCTCGGAAGACTTTGACACTCACATGTCGCTTTTGAGTAAAGTAGCTCAATGTCTGAGGAAAGCTGGACTAACCATTAACGTCGAAAAGAGCAGGTTCTGTCAAAAAGAAACTAAGTACCTGGGGCACATCATCAACAGCGAGGGAATACATACTGATCCAGCAAAAATCGACGCCATCAAGAATTTTCCGCAACCAAAAACAACTAGGCAAATTCGTCGATTTCTTGGTATGACTGGCTGGTACAATTTTTTTATCAAGAACTATTCTGAGTTGGCAGCACCGATCACGAACCTGTTGAACAAGAACACAACTGAAAAATGGAATGACAGTGCAGAGAAAGCCTTCGTTACCTTGAAAACCGCATTAACGCAAGCGCCAGTTCTCGTTAATCCGGATTTCAGCCGTGAGTTTTTCATCCAGTGTGATGCGTCGAAGACGGGAGTCGGAGGCGTTCTGTTCCAGCGTGACGACAACGGGCATGAACATCCTATATCGTTCATGTCGCAGAAGCTGAATAACGCGCAGAAAAATTATAGCGTTACGGAACAGGAATGTCTTGCGGCTGTCGTAAGCCTGAAGAAATTCCGACCATATGTGGAAGGCACCAAATTCACAGTCATCACAGATCACGCCAGCTTAAAGTGGTTGATGAATCAAACGGATTTAGCAGGAAGATTGGCTAGGTGGAGCTTGAAACTACAAGCGTTTGAGTTTCAGATCGTGCACCGCAAAGGTTCCGAAAATGTAGTTGCTGATGCGTTGTCGAGAGGAGAGGTGGACGAGTTGCAGCAAAACATCATCACTAACGGTATCATCAGTTTAACGGATCAGGCTTTTCTGGATCCAAACTACCAGGAAAAATTGAAAATTTTTAAGGATAATATTGATCGTTTTCCGGACATCAAAATTGACGGCAATATTATCTACAAAAGGGTGAAGTTTAGGAAAGCGTCAGTACTCACCGATATTCCGATTTGGAAAGTTTGGGTTCCGGAAAGTCTGTGGATGAACCTCGTTAAACAGCACCATGATGATCCGTTAGATGCTCACTCGGGAGTTGAGAAAACCACTGAAAAGATCCAACGTTATTATTATTGGCCAAAAATGCGTGAAACAATTAATACATACATCGCTGCGTGTGACTCGTGCAAGGAGTGCAAAGCGCCGAACATTTGTCTGCGTCCTCCGATGGTCATCCAAAGTCCACCAGTGCGTCCATGGCAATATATAAATATAGATCTTCTTGGACCATATCCGCGATCTAAAAATGGTAACACATATATATTAATTGTTTTGGATCAGTTCAGCAAATTTATATTACTAAAACCGTTACGACAAGCGACGACCGCGCCGATCATCAAATTTCTAGAAGCCGATGTCTTTCATCTGTTCGGAATTCCCGAAGTGTTGGTATCAGATAACGGAGTGCAGTTCATATCGAAAGAGTTTCAAAAACTGACAGCCGACTATAACATCCGTCATAAATATACGGCACCATATCATCCGCAAGCCAACGCTTCTGAACGAGTAAACCGAAACATCATTACCGCAATCCGTGCCTACATCAGCAGCAATAATCATAAAGAGTGGGACAAACACCTTAGCCACATCGCTTGTGCGTTGCGAAATGTAGTGCATGACGCTACTGGGTTTTCACCGTTCTATTTGACTTTTGGGTACCACATGATTACAGATGGTTCAGCGTATGAGCTTTTGAGAAAATTACAATCATTACAGGAGGACATGCTAATAGAACATCCATCGAGAAATCCAGACGTAACTGATGTCGTGATCAAGAATTTAAAGATAGCACAAAATCGTCATCAGAAAACGTATAATTTGCGTACCAGAAAAATAGCGTACATACCTGGTCAATTCGTGTTTCGTCGTAATCACGTTCAAAGTGACCAGCAGAAACATATATCCGCCAAATTTGCTAAGCCGTGGGTCAAATGCAAAATTCTATCCTCACACGGCAAAGTGTGCTTCATTGTCGAAGATGAAGCGAGCAACAAAACGCACATCGTTCACGCCAAAGACCTTAAGCCTTAAGGCCCGGCTTATGCAGTCGATAGAGCATGAGACAGCTCAGGGTGTGGGACAGCCCCACGTTGTTCTAGAAAAAAATAAAAAAATATATTGTTTTAATTTTAAATAAAATTAATAATAAGATTAACATTAAAGATTAGGATTAGGAATAATAGGATTAGATATAGTATCTAGATTGTATTAGTATTAATTGGTAGTAAGTAAATTGGGTTTAGGTTAGGTTAACAATAGGTTAAGAAATCAAATAGAACTAAGAATTAGGATTAGATTAAAATTAGTTATGAATATTTTTATTATTAGGGTTAGTTGGGATATGTAGATTTAACTTTGTATATATTTTGTTGGAAATTATAATTAGAAAAAATGAATTAAATGAATTATAGACGAGAAAAAAAAAAATGAATTATCGTAGGTTAAGTATGTTAGCATTTAGGAATATAAATTTTTTGTAGATTAGGTTAAAGTTCATAGATTAGTTCAGACTTGTATCCACGTAAAAACGGGTTACAAGCCTGTTTTGTGGCCCTGCAGGCTCTGAACTTTGGTTGAAGGAAAAAAATCACATTGGATAAATTCCAATATGATTAACCTTAAACAGCCATATATAAAAAAATAAAAACATAGCCAACAGGTTATGTTGGTACATTTTTCTCATCCTGCCATATTTTTCTGGGCACCTAAAACTTAAAAAAAATTATAAAATAAATAATAATGAAATATTACCTGTTCCGAAATGTCCGTCCGCTGTCTTAAAAAAATCAAAAAAAATCCAATAAATTTAATTTTTATTAAAAACCATCATGGTGGCTTTAATATTTTTTTTTATATATATATGAATATGATAATTAGAAATGTCATTTCGACATTTGAAATGAGATATTCGCCGCAAAGGCATAAAAATCCATCTGTTGGTGGAAACCTAAACCAACAAAATTCCACCGGGCAGGCCTTTAATTTGAATCGGTTGAGAGACGGGCGGAGATGCGGATTTGATTTTTGGGGAAGGCGGAAATGAAAAAAAAAACATGTGTCGGGGAGTCGAAAAAGAAAAAGATCAGAGGACAGACGTGCTGTCTGCGAAATTTTGAGATTTTTATTCGTTATACGATTTTTTTTTGTAATTAAAGTTGTAAAATTTAATTAAAGTGGTTATATAAAAAAAAAAAAAACCAACAGAAAAAAAAAAACCCAAAAAGGTTCCCCCTAAATTGTGGTCAACAAAAGAGAAAAAAAAATTGGAGTTGTTTTTTTTGTTGGACGTCCATAATTAGAATTGCCCAAATCAAAAAAAAAAAAAAAAAAAAAAAAAAGGAAAAATATTTTTGTGGTGATTTCCACATATCTGAAAAAAAAACTTCCTATTGGTGGGTTAAGTTATCCAGGATTCCGATCGACCGAGCTACTGGCCGATCGAAGAGAGGGGGTAGGCGATAATAAAACGGAGGTACCTTTGGAGATTCTACTACCGGAAAGGTTCCTTGTCCATTTAAGAGGGAGGATAACACCGGAAAAGAAAAAAAAAAAAGAATTTTTATTGGTGTATAATAAATATTATAATAAATTCATTAAAGTGGCGTAAAGCGCTGTTCTAGTAAATTTTGTTTTTTTTTGATAGTAATTAGTAGAGTAGTTTGTTCTTGATTTCATTTTTTTAAAATTTTAATAATTAAATTTTGTAGAGTAGTTTTTTTTAATTTCTTAATTTATTTTATTAATTTTTTTATTTTTGTATCATTATTTTTTTGATTTTTTTTTGGTGGTAGTTATTTAAAAATTGGAAATTATATAAACTTTACATTTTAGCCGGCTGCGCCAGACTAGTCAGGACAGAACCGTGCCATAAGGTATGTTTTTTTTGGTATAACTAAATTTAATAGTAAAGGAAAAGAAAAATTGTAGTAACTGCCAGCAAAAGAAAAAAAAAACCTGTTAATCAGTCCGATTATTGTAATTAGTTTTTTTTTCTGCTCAAAAATAAAAATTGTGATAATAAACTGGAACACGTGAAACCACGAAGAAAAAAAAATTGAAACACCAATACAATTTTTTTATTTTAATTTTATTTTGAAGATTATTTTTAGAATGTCAGGCTAAGGCCTCTTACACCGCCATGGATTGATGACGTCAGACTGTATTCCCTTTTCTCCCTTCCTAGGTTTGATGATGATTTGATTTGCAGGTAGGATCGATTGGTTGACTCACGCCCCACAGACGAGCTAAGCCGGCAAAAAGGAGGAAATCCCAATCGGTCCTTGAAACTTTCAAGGTTTTGTTTTTAGAAATTCGGTCTTGCTCTGTTGGTGGTCCGCGGTTGTGGATCACTCAAGACCTGGCGCCCGCATATTAGAAAACCTTGGAAGTTTCTAAATCGCGTCTCCTCCGCAATATCGTAAAGTAACCAGACACACTTGGTTTTGTTAATTTTTTTTTTGTATTGATTTTTTTTGTTAAATTAATACAGTGGCGCTCCAAAATATTTGTTGAGTGGGCCAAAATTTTAATAGTTGGTCGAAGTGTGTAATGGTGCACGGGTACCATTGCCACCCCACAAATAAAAATTAAATTAAAAATTAAATAAATTTTTAAACAAATTAACAGGCCAAAGCCAAGTGATGTCCTCCGGTTCAGTTGAAATTTGTCAACTGAGCTGTGCGGTGTTACAGTATTCGGAGGTAAAAAAATTATTTTAATATTAGGATGGCTTAAATTTTTTTGGTGACCTGGTGCGTTATCTAAAATTAGTAGAATTTTGAAGGCGATATTCTTTTTTTTTGCATAACTTTCCACATCGGGTACAAAACAGGTGTTAAACCAATTATCAAACATGCTGCCTGTCATCCATGCCTTTTTGTTGGCCCGCCAATAAACTGGTAAAGTGCACTTGTCGAGTCCTTTCATAGCACGCGGATTTAAGGATCGGTTTATGAACATTGGTTTTGTCATAAAATCACCGGATGCATTACTACAAAACATCAGAGTAATTCTCTCTTTTAAAACTTTAAACCCGGGAGCTGATTTTTCATTTGTTGAAATGTAGGTGCGTTTTGGCATTTTTTTCCAATTCAACCCGGTTTCATCCGCATTGAACACCTGGTCTGCACTATAACCACCTTCGTCAATAATTTTTAAAAGTTCTGCTGGATATTTCGAGGCAGCTTCTACGTCTGCTGATGCCGACTCTCCTTGGATTTTTAGGTTATGCAAAGAAAACGTCTTTTAAAGTTTTCGAACCAACCCTTACTGGCACAAAATTCATGATGAGAACACTCTGCTAAAGAATCGGTATCAATTTTTTTTAAATGTGTATGTACTCTAAGAGCTTTTTGTTTAATAGCATTTGTATCCAAGGGTCAAGGGAATCCTTTTTTGTGTACAATCTTCTATCCAGATCATTACAGATTTCTCCATTTTTTCCATTAGAATATTGCGTACACGAGCAACGCGCTTTTAACTTACTGCAGATCCAGAAATAACACTTTTACGGATTTTTTGTTCATTTTGTTTTATTGTTCGAATTGTTGATTCATTTAAATTTAAAGTCTTTGCAATAACTCCTGGTTTTTCTCCAATTTCCAACCGATCCAAAATTTTAATTTTATCTTCTAGTGAAATAAATTTCCTTTTCAAACTTAGTTTCGTACTTTTCTTCGCAATTTGGGTAGCCATCACTATAAAAATATTTTTTTTTTATAAAACAGCTTTTATTTATTGTATGCATGTAACTTACCAGAAAATGCAGAGCTCAGCTTTAAGTTAACGCAATTATGAAGTTCAATTCACTTTCTAAACAGTAACAGGCACAAATTTTAATTCATTATTAAAATTGTAAAATTTTTATTAGACATTTTTTTTTAGTTTCCTTCCAATAGGAATTATTAATTTAATTACTTTATATAATAAAATTTTTAACTAACGATAACGGTACTTCAAAAACATAGAGTTTGCGAAATAGATAAAAAAACGTTTGATTTTGTTAGAAAGAATTTCTATTTTGTGTTGCGTACCTTAAAATACTTTTTAATTACATAAGAAACAAATATATTTCCAAAAAAGTTTAAGAAATAAATATGTGCTATATATAATATATTAGATATGTGTTATAGTATATAAGAATATTTATAAAAAAAAATAAAAAGAATATTAATTTAAATATTAAATATATTTATTATCAACATCAACAATATTATTGATTATAGTATTTTAAATCTTTCAAGAATATTTAAATTCAAATTTATTTAGATTCATCAATTTCCAGGTATAGTACATACGAAACAAGATGCGGTATTTTTCTATTTCTATTCATATTTTTATATTTAATTTTTAGAAAAGTATTACAAATACGGTGTTTATTTTTTAAATAATAAATAATGGACAGAAAAAAGAGTACAGTATGGAATCATTTTACTGATACTGGTAAAGGTAAAGCAAAATGTGGGTACTGTTCAGGTAGCTTGTCATTTAAAGGTGGTTCAACTGCAAACTTGATTCGCCATTTAAAAAGTAAACATCCTGGAATGTATAAACTGGAAAGTCAAACAACTGTTGAAATTGTTGAAGAACCGGAAATGGCAAGAGAACCTGAAATTCCATCAGCAAATACTGCTGCTGGTTGTACTGAATCTGTGCGTTCAAGTGTTGAAGTTTTAGCATCAAGTTCATCGGGAGCGGATGTACCAGTTGTTGCTTCAACATCAGCGGAACCACCATCACCGAAACGCAAAAAAATACAACAATCAGTTTCTCAATATTTCTGCAAACAAAAACCTATGTCTCTGAACAAAGCAAAACTGATAGATCAGCAAATAGTAAGAATGATCGTAAAAGAATACCAACCTTTTTCAATCGTTGAGGATAAAGAGTTTATAAAATTGATTGAAATGCTGAATCCATCTTATAAGCTACCAAGCCGGAAAACTTTATCCACAAGCCTTATTGCACAAGCGTATGAAAAAACAAAAGAGGTCGTGAAAATTCAATTAGAGAAAGCTTACGCAGTGTCGATTACAACAGATGCTTGGACATCGATTAATAATGAGAGCTATATTGCTGTTACTGCTCATTTTTTAAAAGAAAATGTAGAGTTGCAAAGGCAAACCGTTTTACTAGAATGCTTTGAATATTCTGAAAGACATACTGCTGAAAATTTATGCCAGGAATTGAAAAGATGTTTCATAGAATGGGGGGTTGAAAATAAAATAGTTGCAGTAATAAGCGATAATGCAGCCAACATCAAAGCAGCAATAAGATTAGGCAATTGGAGGCATATTGGATGTTTCGCTCACACAATTAATTTGATTGTGCAAGATGCAATAAAAATTATTGAAGGTTTAAAAAGAAAAATTAAAGAAATTGTGGAATATTTTAAAAGAAGTACTGTGGCTCTCAATAAACTTAAAAATATACAGCAGCAAATGGGACTAGAGGAAATAAAATTAAAACAAGATGTTGCAACAAGATGGAACTCGACCTTTGCAATGTTTCAGCGAATATTGGAAATAAAAGAGCCTTTGCTAGCTACAATGGCCCTCATTGACCATACATTGCCAAATATTTTACCAAATGATTGGAAAATTATAGAGGGATCGTGTAAAATACTAAAGATTTTCGACGAAATAACAACAGAAATGAGTAGTGAAAATTCCGTAACAATTTCAAAAATAATACCTCTTACAATGATAATACGTAGATGTTTAATAAAAATCGAATCTGAACTTCCAAGTGATGTTAAACCAATGTTGGAATCGGTTTTAAGAGGAATCAATATGCGATTTTCACAGTCTGAAGAAATTCCATTATTGTCAGAGTCTACACTGCTGGATCCACGTTTTAAAAGACACGGTTTTGAAACAGCATCATCATTTAAGAGGGCCTATGATTCTGTAGCTAGAATGGCATCTAGTATTATAATTGAAAGTGATGAAACAATAAATGTATGTCCAAATGAACCAGCTACTGAAACTAGTTTGCGAGCTAGTGTCTGGGAGGAATTTGATAAGGAAATCGCTAATGAAATATCGAGCAATTCTAGTCGGGGGATTTCACGCGGCATCGTTGAGTTGGACAAATATTTACAAGAAAATTATATACCACGATACTCCAACCCTCTACAATGGTGGGAGACTAAAAAACATAGTTTCCCAAGGTTATATCAAATATGTAAAAAAGCGTTTGTGTGTTGTTGCTACTTCTGTACCATGTGAGAGAATATTTTCTAAAAGCGGTTTGCTGATTTCAGAACGTCGAAGTAGATTAAAGTCTAAATTGGTTTCTAAAATATTATTTTTAAATTCAAAACATATATTGCATAGAAAATATTTTGAGGTTTCTATAGTGACGAGACGAGGCTCCTAAGATTAAATTTTTTAATATTTGAAATTATGTACGTATTGTGAAATTCTATTGGTTACAAATTTTAGTGCATTACATATAATTTTTTTTTCTATATAACATAAAACAAAAATATAAATCGCGTTATATCAAAACCGGCACCGCGTTGTATAAGTTTTGCTACAATTTATAAATCGCGTTATATCGAAATCGCGTTGTACAACTACCGCGTTATACGAGGGTTACCTGTATTTATATTTGTAGATGGAAAAAAAATATGAAAACGGGACAAAATGTTTGAAAAATGGACAAAAAGGGACATTATTTTTAGGATGGACAAATCATGTAAAAACGGGACTGTCCCTCCTAAAACGGGACGTCTGGTAGCCTTAATTATATACAATTAATAAATAGTTCTGTTAATACATTATATATAATATACATATTATTAAACATATTGTAAAATACAAAATTATTGTAAATTACAATACTAATTACGAAATATATTCAATAATTGTATTATAATATGTTATTGTTATTGAATATATTTTGTAATAAATGTATTATTAATATATAAATATGTAATATTTTTAATTATATAATTAATAATATATTTTATAATAACATAACTTTTTAACTTTATTTTTTTTTTAATATATTTAATAATATTAAATTTTTAACTTTAATTCGTTTCATAAAAAATTATTTACAATTTCGTTGATGATAAAGTATTGATATTTTTTAAAAGATCAGTTATTTTCAATTAACAATCCAATTATATAATATATATATAATAATAATGAGAAATTTAAAGTTTAAATAATAGGTATTAACTTAATATTAATTTTCTATCAACTTTTTTATTTTTATTTGTTAAAGAACTCTTTTTTTATTTTATGTGTATAATTTTCTTATTATTTTAGAATATGAAATAAATAATTTTATTTAATTATAAAAATATTTTTATTATACAAAGATGTTTTTTTCAGTTAACTTATAACGTATCTATAACGTTTTAAGCTTACCGTAACTTAATGTTCTTTAAAAACGTTTCTATGACGTTTTTAAAGAACAAAATGTTACTGTATCTTTTAAAAAAACGTTCATATAACGTTTTTAAAGAACGTTTAGTTGCGGTTAATTTTAAACGTATATTTAATGTTAAAAATAAACCGTCATTCTAGCCTAAGGTTGTTAAATAACTAACCATTTACAGTTAGGCAATCGTTTCCTTGACGTTATTAATACGTAACCATAACCTTTTGAAAACCCGAATTAAAAAACGGTTATATAACCGTATTTGAACCAAAAATTGTTATTTGGGTATTATTTATTTGTAAAATGTCGAAAGAATTGTTTTTTAACTTTTGGCCCGAACCCTCATATTTTTTTTTAAATTGCTCCTTTGCTTTACAATATTGGGGACCACTGAGTTAGATTATAATGTTATTTATTCAAAAATATAGATGTAAAAGAAGAATCTATTTCGAATTTTAACAATGATGCTGATATCTTAAATTCCGATTCCGATCCACTTCATAAAAATTTAAATGGAAAATAAAGAATTTGGGGAAAATGAAATAATATAACACATGACATCCGGAATTTTTTAAACTGTTATTAAAAGTGTCAAAAGAAATAGGTTTGGATGTTCCTACTGATTGTAGAACATTTTTACGAACACCTAGGGCTAGGACTGTAATAGCAATGGGAAAAGTTAATCCTGAAGTATATTATCATTTGGAGCTATCAAATATAACAAATAAAAGTATATAAAAATTTAGTAAATGAAATAGAAATCGACGTAAATATTGATGGATTTCTAAATCATCCGAATAGTCTTGGTGGCCTATTTTGGGAAGAATCGTGTGGCATGGCAATAACATAAAATCATTTATAATTGGGGCATATGTTGGTAATAAAAAATCATTTGATATATACAATTATCTGCAAGACTTCATTGATGAGTATGAAAATTTACATCAAAATGATATTATTCTCCAAGGTCAAAAGTATATTCCAATAGTTAGATTATTCTGCTCCAGCTCGATCATTTGTATGTGGTGTTGTATGTCACCAAGCATTTAGAGGCTGCCAAAAGTGTTGTCAATTGAGAGAGAATGTTAATAGCAAAATCGTATATTCAACAGAAATTTCTGCTTTAAGAACGTATGAAAATTTTCGACTACGACAAGATCCTTTGCATCATTGTGGTCGTTTTCGGAACAAGAAAATATTACTGAAAATTTTAACTTCAAAATGGTTTCCAGTTTTGTTGTTAAACCAATGCATTTTATTGACTTTGGAGTCATGAAGAAAATTTTATTATTGATTATGACAAATAAAAGTAATTTGATGTTCTTAAGTAATTATCTAAATTAACCCTACAGTGCTTGATTCATATTTGCATCAACCAAATTTATTGTTCATATTTTTGTATTAGAAAAGAAATTGATGTGACTATGCGCACCGATTCATATTTGAATCATCTATATACATCGGTAAAAACAACACAGCAACCTACATTTTTCTGTTACGACAAAGTTTAATGCTTCAGACAGTCTCGCCGCTCGTGCCCGTGCCGCTTTCGGTTTGGAATGTCAAAAAACGCTGGTGACGACTTTGTGTAGACAGACTCGCCGCATTGAATCATTTAAATAAAAGTATATTGGTTGATGTTAAAAAAGCATTTCTATTAAATATTGTGAATTAAATATATCAAATTTATGCGTAATACCACAAAAGAATTGAATTAATTTAATATGGCATAATTAATAATTAAGTGTTTATTCCAAATTTGTTTAACTTCCAGTTATTTAAAAAAATAATATAAAATTTACTTATTAAAAAAATAAATGTATTCTTTTAAAGGTTAAAACAATTCTTTAAAAGAATAATTTGAATTCTTTTAGTTAATAATTTACTCTTAAAAGAATACAAGGTATTTTTTTGAAAGAATAAAATAAAATATTAGTTTAACTTATTTGAATTTTTACAAGTGTTTTTAATGACAATTATACAATCGCCATTTTAGAAATCTAAATTTTATTCTTTGAAGAATACTAATTATTCTTTAAAAGAATAAATTAAAATATTACGTTAACTTATTTAAATTTAAACAAGTGTTTTTAATCAATTTCCATACTTCCATACTTAACCAACTTTAGTAAAATACTTTATTAATAACTAATGTTTTATTTTCATTAATTATTTTTATTAATTATTGACAGATTACATTTGATTTTCAACAATTACTAAAAAAAATTGTTTTATTACTAACAACTAACTGGACAAGAATTGAGGTTATTTATGTAGTCAATGTATCTGGAAAAGATGTGATTCATACTGAACAAAACAGCACCCATGATTGGAGTTCTGCTACAATTGCTTTTATAAATTTAATAAATTTATTCACAGCCATTAGGCCGTAAATTTATATCAAGAGATACGCAGATGAAAGCTATTGACAAACTTATAGTATTTAAAAAAGTAAGAATATTAATTTATAATGATTTATATTGAAAAAAAAATTAACCAACTAATTTTTATTTTTAGATTGGACTAAAATTCCTAACACATTGATTGAATGGTCTACCAATGTTTTCGAAAATATCATATGTGGCATTAAATATAAAAAATGATGAAAATATATTTTTAAGTAATATTTATAATATAAATTGTTTTGATTTATTTCATAATAGTTATGAAATGAATCAAACTGATAAATATAAATACATATATATTATAAAAAATTAAACTTAAAACATAGTTTTGAAAGTGTTTTATCCAGAAATAATAAACTTTATATATAATATTGTAATACTCAATTTGATCATATTTCCTAATATATATATTAAAAAATTAATAGAGCAAGTAAACCAAAATCTAATTTGTTCTTAATGCCTATAATTTTCAAAAAAAATTTCACAAAAATAAATTATATGATTTTTTTTTAAATTATCAGCAATTCGAACAAATTAGATTTACATCGAATTGGTAAAATATTTTATTTTCCAAGACCAAGTCTTATTAAATGAAAACAAATTGTGCGTTTCAATATATTTTAAATGTTAACAATATAAAATATAAAAAACAAAATGTAATAAAATTTAAAAATGTAAAATGTAAAATTTATTCAATACAAAAAGTGTATTTAATTGATTTAATGTAAAAGTACGTGCTAAACTTAAAAAATAAAATATAACCTGTTTATAAGATTTAAAAATAAAAAAAAAATTTTTAATTTATTTTTATTTTTTTACATTTCTAATTTTATTTTTAAAGAATAAAATTAATTCATACATCCATTTGAATGAAATCGAATTTTTGGAATACAAGTTATTCATTTTAAAAATTAAATGTATTCTGGATCAGATTACAATTAATTAAATAAAATAATTGAATTAATACTGCGAAAAGAATAAATATAATTCTATTTTATATAAAAATTATTCAAAATTAGGAACTATTTTAATTCTTTTTGAAGGAAGTAATTTTATTCTATGAAGAATATTTTTTAATCTTCAAAAAATTAATTTAATTAACTTATAGAATTTTTTTTTTTTATTCTGATGGAGAATTAAACTCGTATTCTTTTGCAGGTAATTAAATTTATTCTTTTGAAGTAATTGCTGTATCTTGTTTAAGAATTAATCTAGAACAATTATTTTTTAGTGTGTACAAAAGCCCGTCACCATTTAAAGCAACATTTGCCATTGAAGCCATACAAGTAGGGATATAAACTTTTTGTTCTTTCTGGTATTTCAGGCTTTTGTTATAAATTTGAGATATATACTGGGACAGAAAATAAATCCAATAAACGTTTACCAAATGAGCCAGATCTTGGTGCAAGTAGTAATGTTGTTGTGCGACTAGCCCGAGATATACCACCAAACTGTTTTTATAAACTTTTTTTAATAACTATCAAAATACTTCAATTTCAGTAATTGGTTATTTGGCAAAAAAAGGAATACATTCACTAGGTACAGTGAGAAAAAACAGAATTCCATCATGTAAAATACCGATGGAATCTGAATGTAAAAAAATGTAACGAGGAAAATCTGGTGAATTTGTAACTGATTATGATGGAATAGATATTTGTATTGGAAAGATAATAAAATTGTTACCTTTTTATCATCTTTTGTGGGAATAGAACCTATTCAAATGGTTGGAAGATATGACCGCAAGAAAAAGGAAAAAATTCAAATACTATGTCCAGCTGTGGTCAAACAATATAACCGCCATATGGGTGCAGTAGATTTGCTAGATATCATATTTGGCAGATACAGAATAAAAATGAGATCTCGCAAAAGGTATATGAGATTATTTTATCATATTTTAGATATAATTATTATTAATTCTTGGCTGCTATATAAAAGATGCCATCAAGGTAAATCTCTTATGAAACTTGCTGATTTTCGGATTGAATTAGCTACTACATTATGCAGTATTGGATCAGGCAGTACACCAAGACGAGGCCGACCATCTGATTTACAAAATGATATAAATTTAAAGAAAAAAAAAACCTAATGTGACACCACTGCCTCCACAAGATGTACGTTTGGATAATCTAAACCATTTCCCAAGATGGAATGAAACCAGATTAAGGTGCAAAAATCCTAATTGCGAGGTCCAAACTTATGTTGTTTGTGAAAAATTCGGAATAGCATTGTGTTTCAATAAAAAAAAATTGCTTTACCGCATTTCATAAAAATTAAAATACATACAATGATGCATTTATGAATCATACTATATTTTCAATAAAAATACATTAAAAATTAAAAAAAGAATTTTTTAATTATTTTTCTCTAATTTTCTAGCCTATTTTACAATAAAAAAAATTATTTTGATTAAAAATAAAAAATCGCGCACTGCAGGGTTAATATAAATTAATGTTAATGATTATTAATTCATAAGAAAATATGTTGTTTGTTGTTATTGTTGTTGTTTTCTAATGACTATCTGCTTGGAAATTATCTATTAGTTTTTAATAAGAATATATGTATATATATATATGTATATATGTATATATATATATATATATATATAATATAATTAATATATCAAGAGAAATAAAAATAAAAAATCTTACTATACAATTTGTAACATTTAAAATTACATAATATTCTAAAAAAGTATTACAAATAAATATATTTATAATTCATCCCAAATAACAAATTTTGGTTATAAAGCGGCTGTATAAAACCAATCGTAGACTTCGGTTATACAACCGTAAAAGTTATAAATTGGTTTAAAATATTTATTTATCCATTAGAAAAACTTTTTTATTTAATTTAACTTGTTTTATTTACTAATTATTTTAAGTTAATTAAAAAAAAATACACATTTCATCGAACAAAAAATAACAAAAACACAATTCATAAATAAAATAATATAGTAGTAATATTTATATCTCTTTATACTAAAAACGAAATTAAATGGAATATTAGTTAAAATTAATCAAAGGTAACTAAGTTTAATAAAAAGTTAATACTGTTAATTGCAGTTTAATTTATTTGATTGAAGCTGGATGTTATTCCACTTGTTATTGTTGTTGAAGTTGAAGCAATTGGAGGTACAATTTTTATTTCTTGTATCGTTGCAGGTAATATTGCTTTTTATTTTTATTATTCGGTATTGCAGATGTACTGAAAAAAAAAAAAATAAAGTATTTAAAATTCTGTAAAAAAATTATTTTAAATTTTCTTACTTTAGCAAGAAAATTTAAAATAATTTAGCTTGCTTTATACATATATATTCTTTAAAAAATTTCCCACCATCAAAATCTGAAATTTTTGTATGCGTACGTCTGACTGCACATATCATTACGGATATCAGCTCTTTGTAGGAACTAAAATTGTGTTTGGCAGCCCAAGAAAATCCAGTTAAAATATTGTACGCTATAATCTATAATACGTAATGTTTTTTGTCCATAAAGGTCTCCAAATGTAGATAGTTTCTTAATCTGTTAAACAAAATCATAATAAAATTTTATTTTTAAATTAAATTTTATTTAATTCTTTTTCTTTTCCATCTTAAGTCATTCCGAGTAAATCAAAGAATATTTTTAAATCATTCCTACTACTTTTTAATTTTAATTTTAAACTATTATCTTTTGAAGATGGCTTTTAGAATTAATTATACATTATAAAAAGTTAAATCGTTTGAGGCATTCTGCTGTACATTAATAAATTAATTTGGAATAGATAAGTTTTGGTACATAATTTTGTAATAGAGTATAGTTTTGAAAAAAATTCATATGGAATAGACGAAATTTTATACTTAGGTCGAAAAAAAACATAATATTTTTAGTTTATTTTTTTATCATTTTTAACTTTGTTTTAATTTAATTATTTATGTATTTATTATTCATATAATAGTAAAAACTTAAAAAAAATCATTTTTATTGATACATAGGAACTTAAGTTCAAAATCACATTAAATAAAAAAAGCTGCCAAGTTGGAAGAGTGCTTCATATATCTTGTGTTCAATCACTCTTTTGTGGCATATATTCGCATCCCTTTAAATTATACCACTGTAAAATAGCGGGGGTTGAGGTTAGAGGGTTGATTTTTCCGGTAAAGATGTAAGAGTATATTATTAAGAAACTAATTTCTCAGTTTTTAAATCTACCCCTCCGCAGAGGGGGAGTAAGTTATTTTATAAACACACCCCCTTATCCACCCAAAGGGGGCGGATGGTAACAAAATGAATTTATTTAGAAAGAATCTAATCTGATAGACCTAAGTTAAAAGTTAAACCATCCCATCTTTATAGTTTAGTTTTTATGGACTTTTAAATCTAAAAAAAATCAAATTTAAATAGAAAATGTATGAATTTTCAAAATGTTTACCTTGTCACCCCTTTAAAATAGCGGGCGTTGAGGTTAGAGGGTTGATTTTTTCGGTAAAGATGTAAGACTATATTATTAAGAAACTGATTTCTCAGTTTTAAAATCTACCCCTGCACAGAGGGGGTGTAACTTATTTTATAAACACCCCCCCTTTGCAACTTGAAAGGGGTGAGGGGGTAATTTCCATATAATTTCGAAATACTTTTACCCTCTCTATCTTATGTGGAAAGTACAATATCCTAGTTTAAATATAGAGGATTTTATAGCTATTTTAAATTTCCAAAATTCAAATTTCAAAGCCCCATAAAAACGTGGGGCTGCGTCCGATACCCCCCATTTTTTAAAAATTGAATTAGATAGTGTGTGTGTACGTACTGAGGAAACGGCATTAAAATCCCATAATATATAAGCAGTGTTTTTTCGTGTGCATAAAAAGGGGTGTGTTGCAATTGACTTATTTGAAAATGCACCCCACCACGACATACTTCCAATATTTATTTACATTTCTTTAAAATTTTGTCAAAATCGGAATTGGTTTACTACTATTTCTAAACATTGCAAAAAGAGCATTTTTACCCTGCGTACGGCGTACGGCGGACACAGAAATTTTTATCACGGATTCGGATTCCCTGATATCGAAAATGGATAAATCAATTAAAATCTCAATTTTTTTTTTTTTTTGCATCTCGACCGCAAAGCTTCATATATCTTTAGATATATGAAGCAAAATAATATTGCCTCTTCTTTGACTATCTTATAATCTAAAAAATATAATAATAATTAATAAAAATGGAATAATAAAAATAATCGTTTTGTTGATATTGTTAAACAATATCTTCATGTAAATCTTCATCATCAGTATTATGTCCACAACGGCTCATAATTTCTTCTTCATCATACACTTCATTTTGATGAGAGCTTAGAGCATCTTTATAAGTTTAAAGATGGTACATCTAATGTTTGCCAATCTTGGCCAAAGTGTTTTTGCAAAAATTTGTCGACGTCAGCTAATTTAGCTTTTTTTATAGAATTACCGATACTGAGTTTTGATAGTTCTGGATGTTGAATTTTTTTTTACTTTTTCATTGGATTGAACAAAAGCACATCGATAACAGCCTTTACCACGAACAAGTATATTACGTTGCACAGTGCGTTTAATATAAAAACGATTGGTCATGTTAAATTTAAAGTGCCACTGTGCTGGTGGCTTTATAATTTTATTAACTTCTGCTTTAAAATCAAATACAGGACACTCTTCACATCCCAGACGAATAACAGTACCCAATTTATTATAAATTTCTAAATATTCTTCCACGGCTATTATGGATTGTTTTGTCCTTATTATATTCTCTGAGGTAACAAATACGCGTTCAGGTGGAAGGAAAGAATGACCTGTAACTGGAAAAACGATTTCTACTTCCTGTAACTGGGACGGAGCATACACTGATAACCAAAATGATATGTACCAACAAGCATTCCAAAATTGTAAAGATATAATTGCCTGCTGTAATAAGCAGATTGATCTGCAACTTTGAGAAGAACCATGTTCTTTTGACAATCAAAAGATATTATTAATAATCCATCTTTTTCTTCTTTAAGCTTTTTGTAAAATTCTGCTGCTCGTAATTTATGAACTCGCAAAAGTATAATAAAATTATTTTTAATTTGACGGTTGGTTTCAATTTGAATTCGTTCTTTATACATAATGCAGGTCGAGCACATATCTATTGGTTTTGGAGTTTTCTCTACTATTATTTGAGTTGATTTTGGAGTCAAGCTGATTGGATTCTCATTTTCTGAATCACTAACGTTTTGTTTAAAAGTTAACGATCGATAGAAATTATTGTAAATATCTGGTATTGTCCCGGAATTATTTTCTTGTTTTTCTGTTTCATTTTCTTTTTCCTTTTCAATTTGTTTGCCTTAAGTATTTTTAAAATTAATTATGTAATTTGCATTGTATAAAAAAACTTACTCCCGTATATAAAAAAAATGACAGAAAATATTTTGTATGGAGAGTTTCATATAAAAGAGTTAAAAATTGACTCGTAAGAATTTTGTTTTTAAAAATAAAAAATATCTATAATTAAATGCAATTTAATTGCATTTGGTTTAAAAATATATTATCTTTCAATAACAAGAAAAACCAGGAGTCCAAATAATCCTGATACTGAGAAATTTTTTTATTAAAATGCGGTAATTTTTGTATAAACTAATGTTAGGTTATATATTTGTAGACTGGGTAATAAAACACTGGTGTGATTCTGTTCAATGACGTATTAATATTCTGACGTTCTAGCCTTATTTATTTAACTCTGTTAAACTATTAAGTCGAATAATACTAATTAATACCTAATTATAAAAATATAAAATAAATGAGTAGATTAAACAGTACCTTGTTCCGTTGATCAATTCCTGCGTATACCCGATGTGGTATTCAATTATACTCAATAACAATAATAGCCAGGACTCTGATATAATATATTAATAAGTCAATTAATGGCTTATATATGATAACCACCATTAAATATAGGTAACCGATGTACATATACATATAAAATATTTGTTATAAATAAAATAAAGTTGATATTTCTTGTATTGGCTTCTGATGATAAACTTTAGACTTTTTATCTGCTTGACGCCTGGAATCGGAATAGGAAATATAAATTATATTTCACGTGTTAGGTTGAGTTTGAGCCATAATATAATATTGGCAATGCGCCGAACCTGACACTATTAAAAGTTTAGCTTTGGAACTTCAGATTGATTTAATAAATAATTATGTTTGAAGCTTTATTTATAAACTAAAACTTAATTTTTTTTACTTTGTTCAGGAATTTCACAAGTAATATGTTTAATTGCTGAAACAAATTAATAGGATATTCTTATATACTTTGTACAGATTTTAGATAGCAATTGGAAGAACTTAAACTAAGTTCTACTAGGATTTTAATAAAGAACTGTACAAAGTTACTGGTAAGAAGAATTATATTTTTATAAATTATCAATATTTATAATCAATTAGAATAATTATACAGTTTATTATGGATTCTCCGAAGAAATATAAAAAAAATCAATGAAGCATTGTGGTGTACCGGGATGTAATCAGTATCAATATTTATCTAATGTGTCTATGAATTCGATTCCAAAAGAAGTATTGAAATCCAAGAATAAATTAAAACAACGGTCAGTGATTTTGAGGATGGGAAAGATGTTTCCCAAAAAATTTTTGGCTTGTAGTCGACTTTTTATGGATAAAGATTTCTTAACAACTATTATTCATAAAAGAAAGACATTGAATAAGGATGCATTGCCGAGCAGGAATTTACCTCAATCTTCCATTGTGAAAAAAAAAATATTATTTTCAACCGGAGGAAAATACTTAAAAATATTATCCGGTAAAAGAGAGACTGTACATCAAAACGAGTAAGAACAAAAATTAGTGTTTAATTGTGTTTTAATAATTTTAGTTTTACAACAATTTAAAACGTTGAAATGGCGATGGTACATCTAAAAACTGAATTTGTTTCTATTGCCATGCAGTGTGATCAAGAATTTAAAGATAAATCTATTCAAGCAAATTTAAGGATTTTTATTGACATTACCTCCTTTTGGAATACTGATAACAAACTTTTTACAATGACTGGAATACCTACAATTTCTATAATGAATACGCTTATTAATACGTGTAAGATAAACAGGCCTTATGTAAATTGTATAATGGATTTAAGACTCAGACTTTTGCTTACGATGCATAAGATTAAAGTCAAATTGCTCGTTTTAAATAAGCAAATAAGCAAAATTGGAATTTGGTTTTAAATAAGCAAAGCGCTGTTTTGCTGATACAATACAATTAATGTCCAAAGTCATGAAAGTTCTAATACATTGGCAAGCACGAGAGGAAAATGTTAATAGATTGCCTAAATATTTTCGAAACTATCAGAATGTTCGAATTATTTTAGATTGTACCGAAATTCAAACAGATATTTCCAATTGTTTGTCATGTAGAATCTAGCTAGACGTATCCCATTATAAACCGATACACACTTTAAAAGCATTGATTGGCGTTGCTCCATCTGAAGCAATCAAATATGTTAGTAAAGTCTCTACAGGAAAATCTTCTGACAAGTGACAAAGCAATTTTCAACCTCTCAACTTGAGCCTGGAGATGCTGTAATGATTGATAAGGGTTTCATGATAGCGGATAAACTTGCTAAAGGTGGTATAGAAATGGTTAGACCTGATTTTCTATTTGAAAGGTTTACGAAATCTGAAGTTGCAAGATCTACAAATATAGCATCTGCAAGAGTGCATGTTGAACGAAGAATTGCAAGAATCAAGCAAATGAAAATATTTTTAGATAAAGTTAGTAGTTCCAATATTAATATTTTTTCAAATTGTAATTTTTTTTATATAATTTATATGTAGTTTCCTTTCAAGTTTGAAAGAAATAGAACTCATTCCTATTTTTAGACATTGGGAATCAAGTAAATTGGAAAATAAAACCCGAAAATGCGGATCGTATTAAATCGAGGCAACTTGATTGTGGAACTTGAACGATAATTGAATCATGTAAATTCATTTTAAATCGATAAATTAAAAACAAAATAAAAAAGTGGTTGAACTAATTTAATTATAAAAAAAATTATAATTTAATTCAAACCCAAGTTTAACAAAAATCAAATGATATAATAAAAACAAATAATAAAAACAAAAGTAAAATAAAAACAAATTCATGTACTAAATTAATAATAATAAAAAATAAGAAAATATATACTGCGGTAAATATGAAAAAATATTAATTATTAATAAAAATATAACTATATATCTATAAATAAAAAAAATTAGTCTTTTTTTTAAAGAGAAATGGCATCACAATTCAAAATAAACATCACTTAATAAAAATCGTATTAAGTAGATTTCATTATCTTTTGTAACAGTTATTTTACCTTTGAATGTGCTATTATAAATAGATGCTAATTTTTTACTCCAATCTGGATTTTTGTTGGAGGTGTAAGTAAATAAGTTGTATGATATGCTTGCAGTTATTCTTGTTTTGCGTTCTAGCAACCATTGTACACTTGTTTGGTAAACAGCATATTTTCAATATGATTTAAAATATTTAAATATCTTCTCACTCAAAGTATGAAGCAAAGTATGAAAGTTTACTTAAAAAATATTACGAAGGCGCTAAAAGTAAAAAGAATGAGTATGAAATTGAATATTGGCTATGTAACTAATAAAACTCAAATGTTCGTTTAATCATATGGAGAAATGCAGTGTCAAGATTCGTATGATCGCCAATATTATAGCAGCTCCAGTTCTTATGAAAGTAGCTGGAAAGGAACCAACTATTTTTGCTAGAACAATGTCAATTCCATTCAGTTTTTTTTTCAAACGTGATATTTGAATAATTAATTTTTATTTAGGTTTTTAAAATATAATTTAAAATGCTTAGAGCCTTAGAGAAAACTATGGTAATCAGCATTGGAAGCGGAAAGAAAATAGATAGATTATACCATTAACCTGGATAAGTATATTTTGAAAACAAGGATAATATACTATTATTGGAACCGAAATAAGCTTTTACTTATTAAACTACTGTATAATAGTTCGTCTACTCACTGGGCTTAGTTATAAATAAGTTTCCATCACCCGTTATTCTGAAAGAATTTGAATAAACTTTACCAAAATGATTAATTGATGGATACGATTTAAAAAAATTATCTTATCTATCATACTAAATAGTTGGAGTTCTTTTACATTAAGTTGTATGCTAAAATATACATACTTTCAAATAATCCCTTTTTAACCTCAGTAGAAGCCTTATTATTTATTTGAATTTTTAACCTTTTAAAAATTCTAGATATAATAAATAATAAAGGTTTTTTTTCTATTTTAAATAATAATGCTGTTTTTTCTAAGAAAAAATATGAAACAAATTGGTATCACGAAGATGATTTGTTATATTTAAACTTTTTCGTGACATTAATGGCTTTAATAATCATACAATTTAATGTATTAAATTGTATTCTTTTATTTTTATCATTCAGTTTTTTGCTCTTTTGATATTAAATGAATTTGTTTACCTTATTATAGTGATATTCTGTTTTTATATTTATCAAAGATATATTTAATGCTGATTAATCGTAACCAATATACAACAAACATTTTAAGTTATAAATAACATTTATGTAAGTATGTAAAAGTATGTAAAAAACTAAATTAATTGTTGAGAAATTAAATGAGATAGCATTTTTCAAAATAAATTTTAAATAATTTTTGGAATGTATAATTTTCGCAAATGAAAATTAAATTGCAAATAAAAATTATAAAAAATGATTGGTATTTATTAGGGATGTTAAACAAAAACGATATGAATGAAATAATAAAATTCGATAAAACAATACATATCTATATGTATATATAGCCAAAGTGGCTATTTGCGAAGCAGCAGAACTCACCAAATTGCCCCTGAAATATATCAATATTTTTAAATAAAACTAGGTCGTGTTCGCAAGCAGGGGGTGACACAAGCTTAAGTATCACGTATCATCTTAATCGGTCACGACTACGGTTGCCAGGTATCCGGTTTTGAACCAGACAGTCCGTTAATTCAACTACTTGTCCGTTGTGTAAAAATTAGAAGGACCGGATGTACATTTGTCCGGTATTTCTCCTAACGCAGTAGGCTATGGAAAATATTCTTTTATGAAAATTGTAGTTTAATAGGAAATGCAAAATATTAAAGTGTCATTTAAAATTTTCTGTTGGTGTAGTAAAGTGATAAATTAATCTAAAGTTTGAATTATTAAGTGAAAAATTTAATATTAATTTTTTTTTTATATCAATCAACTAGGTCTGTATACTGTATAACTTTAATAGCCAAATAATTTTAAATTTATGTAAAGTAATTCTAGCTAAGAAATGAGTGAGGTAGAAGGTGGTTCCACAACAAAGAGAAGGAAGTGCAATTACAATGCAGATTGGCAAAAAAATATATACTTATGTCAGCGAAGGCTATGTTGGAAATGAAAAATCAAACAGCAAAGCAAGATGCAAACTGTGTAGTATAACGTTTACTGTTATGTATGATGGCTACGGTGACCATTTTGGGGAAATTAAAATACAGGACAAATGCAAAATTATGTTAAAAATAAAAATAAAAAAAAAATAGAAAAATAATCATATAATATATTTATATTATTATTATAAAATTAAGTAAAAACAATAACAAGTCTTCTTGACTAGAATACAAAGTTAAATAAAAAGTTTTTATAATATTATAATTTAAAATAATAAATTTGGTTTTATAAATAGTCTTCTTGACTAAGGCTAACAAAAAGAAAAAAAAAAAAATAGAAAAAACTACATAAATGTTAAATTTAGTTATGAAGTTTGATATTTTTCCACAGAATGGATTTTTTTTAAAACATCTGGATTGTTAATTAAAAATCCTTTAAATTCTGAACAATTCATTTTAAAATTGCATTTTGTAATTAATAATGATCTTAAAGTATTTACTTTTAATTGCGATTTTTCGGTGGTCCAAATATTATTCATTATTGAAAACACTCTCTCGGTAGCAGCATTCGAAGCCGGTAGACATAGGCAAAATTCAACAAGTATCACAATATTATTATATGCAATCATATTTGTCTTAAAGTGATTGAAAATTTCAATCCATCTTTCATCTACTGATATATTTTTTACCCTCCAGTCTTCTATTTTTTCATTATTTGCAAAATTTTTCACGCAGCTCACTTCATCAAATTAATCTTCATTATTTATTTTTAAATCATTTCTAAATTCAATTAGATAGGATAAAGTTTTTTCAATCTTGTCCCAAGATAACATATTTCGTAACAATATCCAGTCGAAAATTTCTACATCTCTAAAAGCTTTATCCCACTGATTTAGATAATCAACGCATGTCTGGTAAAAATTTGTTACATGTTCTTTAGTTATTGTTTCATCAAAATCATTACTTTTCTGCAATTGAAGTATAATATTTTTGACGGTAAGGGGTAAAAAGAGTTCCTTTTTCCGTTCGACCAATTTAAATTTTAAATCTTTTAAAATAGTTGAAGCCTCAGGCATTGAAATATTTTGTGATTCTACATTAAGAATAGCTTTATGAAATGTCGAAGCTTGGCTATATGCAAAAGATAACCATAATTCAGCACAAGGATTCATAAAAAAACTACGTAATATTGTCGGACATTTTGGTTGAGACATAAAATATAATTTTAAAGCTTGAAATAGTTTTATGATTCTTTCCAAAGCAGGCATTAAAGTTAACCATCGAGTTTTGCTATGTCCTAATAACTTTTTATATTCTATTTCAACATCCTCACATATTTCTTTGAAATTTTCAATTCTAACTGTATAAATATAAAAAAAAGAATAAATTTTGACAATAATAACTTCAATATCAATAGGTAGGCATTCTGCTGCAGTTTGTATGCAGTTGTTCAAAATATGTGCAGCGCAATTTACACCTATCAGTTTTTGGCCAATGAAGTTTTGCATTTTGTGAAAGATATTATTCTGACCTTTTCTGGCTGCACCACCAAAATTACAATTTGTGCTGTCTCCACAAAACGCTATCATTTTACTAATTATTTCATTTTTTTCAAGCGTCTCTTGCACATATTTTGAAATAATATCTGAAGTTTCCCCAATTAGGTCTTTGACATCCAAAATCTTAATCTGAATTCCTTTATTCGGCAGAAAGTATCGAATTAATATTGGACAAATTTTAACATTTTTGTGATTCGAACAATCTAAATATATTGTAATACATTGAACGTGTAATAAATCTGCTTTGATTGTATTTAATGACATTGGTGTAAAAATATTGTTAACAATGGATTCACATTTTGTTCTAGCACAAGAATATTTTTCATTGAAACACGATTTAATCAGTTTTGATGTGCAATCGTTAGACCTAAATGAAAAATTGTGCTGAACACTGTGAAATGTCCAAGTACCTTCAACAATAGCCAGGTCCTTTTCTTTATCATTGAATGTATTACTTCTTAAAAAATTCGTTAAAACTTTACTTGATGATTTTGCTAAATCTGCTCTTTTATGCTTTTGTGTTTGCAAATGCTGTTTAATATCAGTACGTCCACTATTTGCTATAGAAAAATGTGCCAAACATTTTTCACATCTCACCTCATTGGAGCTACTTGTTGTTTTAATAAATGGAAACTCGCTTTTTAATTCATCATTGAAATTACATTTTCTTTTTGTTGGAGCCATATCTCTTTAATAAAATTAATGCTATTTTAAGTGGGAATTTAAATAAATAAATTACTAACCAAAAATCATTCACATTTTTAATTTAACAAGTTGACATTGACAATTCAATTTCAAGTTGACAATTCACAATGTTGCCACATTGTAGGAAATTTCCCATATCCCAGTAAATAAATTTTTCACTTTTGGAAATGTAGGGAAAGTATGCAGTTGGATTTTTATGATAATTTTATATTTATGTTCGTGCAATGTATATCGTATATGCTAAAAAGAGGACATTTGCATATCAAATTAGGAAATAAGGGACATTGTACTGTCCTGTATTTACAAAAAAATCTCAAGGGACAGCATATTAAAAAACAGGACTGTCCTGTAAAATACAGGACGGATGGTCACCGTAATGATGGCATTAAAGCTCTAACTCAACACGCAAACTAAAAAAAACATATTGACGCTGAAACTGCTGCAGCTTCTTCTCAACGATTACAATCTTTCTTTTCACCAAAAGATAATTCCCAAAACGATGCAGTAGCTAAAAAAATAACATGGACACCGAATTTTTTGGCATGAAAGTAAAATTTGCCATGATGAAAAACTATTTAGATCCATGTCAGGTCAGGTGAATAAATTTAAAAAATAAGCTTTAAATGTATATGCTAGACAATTGAACTATTTGGAAAAATGGTTTGATTTCCAGAATTCTCCTTATATGCACTTTCTAGCTTTGAGCCTTGAAGACGGTAAAAAATCTATAAGTCTGGATGAAATTATGAAAATTTGGATGTTGTCGCCATTGAAGGATGAAGTTCCACCAGACTGTTTACACGCCGAAATATGTGCATTGAATGCGGTAATGGAGACACTTGAAGGTACATCTTCTCTTGAAAAATGGAACTATTTCTTTCAAAAAGAGTCGGCACCAAATTAAATAGCTCAGTTCGTCTTTTCGATTCCAGTTCCGAATGCGAATGTTGAAAGGATGTGATGGGCAATCTATGGACTAACGAACGTAGTCGGATGTCGTTGAATTTAGTAAAAAGCGAACTTTGTATCTTCTTTAATATTCCTTATACATGCCAAAATGTAAAAGAAATATTTTCTAAAAATAAAAAACTGCTTAAAGCTACTTCGCAGAATGAAAAATATAAAAAATAATAAAAATATCATATTTTTATTTTAAAATTTAGTTTTATTTTAAAATAGCATAATCTAAGGTTTATTTTAAAATTTTGTCCGGTATTCTTTAAGGTTTTACCTGGCAACCCTAGTCACGACATATAAAGTTTTGGCGAGTTGAGGACATTGTAAACCTATAAAATATGGTTTGCCCCAAACCTGATACGTTATCATATTGCGGAGGATATAGTATTTCGTTATTTCTAATTAATAATTATAAAAGTAAGATTAATACTAAAATTGATATAATATTAGGTGTAATTTTATCGCTGCAATTTTATCGCAAAGGATACAGTAAAAACTTGCATGTAACGGGTATATTTATGTGTATGACAAAAATCTTGCAAATGACACGAAAAAGGCCTGGCGTTATGAAGAAAGAGGAAATTGCAAGGGTAGAGTTTACTTTGACCTTCTTGATATCCAAGATTACGATGAAATAATTCTTTCACATAACCATGGAGTGGATTCTGTATACACCAGGACCGTTAGAAACCTTTTTAATTGCAGATTCATGCGAAAATGATGATAATAAAATATTAATTATTGGCCGCGCAAGCACGGCTAGTGTTCCTAGTTGGGTTGGGCGTGTCAGGAAGATTAACGTTGATGGGACGTTTAGTTTGGCACCAAAATTATTTTCACAGCGTTTACTCATTATGGCAGAGCGGGAACAGTTTGTCTTGCCAATTCTCTACATATTATTACTAAATAAAGAGCAAGCTACACATGAACGAATGTAGAAATGATTCTTAACGGTTGGCCAAATTTGAACCCAATTGCTATTTCAATGGACTACGAATTGGCACTTATTAATTCATTTTCAAGGGTGTTTCCCGAAGCCGAAATTCACGGATGCTTATTTCATCTTACAAAAACTATTAAGAGAAAGCTATCGAAAGAAGTCCTAACATCACGATACAACAACGATGCCGACTTTGCATTGTCAGCTAGAATGATTGCATCAGTTGCGTTTGTTCCCATTGACCAAATAGAAAATGCTATTGAGCAGTTATCCGACGAATTGCCGGCAGAGTTAATTCCCGTGCTAAACTATTTCGAAGACAATTATTTAGGTCGTTTAAACAGAAATCAAACCCGTCGACTGTTTGATTCATTAATATGGTCAGTGTACGACCGGACTCTTTCAGGCGTCGCTCGTACGAATAACTTTGCAGAAGCAGCACATAGACGGTTGCAGTCGGAATTTGGCGTTGATCATCCCACATTATGGAAATTTATTGAAGGAATTAGTAGAGTAAAAAAATATCGTGATTTAGTTTATGAGCAATTTATACAAGGTGATGCAGCATCAAAAACGCGTGATAAATACGTCCAAGTCGACTCCCGAATTTTAACGATCGTTCTAACTTTCAACAATCAAAGTGTTGTGTATATATTCCATATGCAATTTTCAACGTGTATAATATACTGGTCAGGTACTCCAGTTTCTAAACTTAATATACTACATATAATTTGGTGTAAAGTCCGGTAAGCCAAATATTCTTTTTAAAAAGTATCTTTGTAATTTATCCACCTACTTGAAATTTGAAAAGCCAAAGACTTGAGCTGCAAAACTGAAGACCGATCTCGAGACAGCAATCACAGCATTGAATAATTTAAATTTTGTTGAAAATCTTCTTCTTTCCCATATAATTTTTCCACGTACTATTTTTAGCTTTTACTTCTCTTTCTGAATTTTCGAAATATAATTTGATTAACTTTGCTTTTATTTTATCCTTGTAGCATTAAATTCTTTTTGCGGGCGAGTTAATCGGAATCGAGTTGGCGGAAGGCGTGTTAGGCGGTGGCGAGTCAATCGGCGGCGATTTGTCAATATTTTTTTATTTTATATTATTTTCAATAATACTGACTAATTTTATACATAAAAAAAATTAATAAATGTATGAATGTATCTTATGGCCTCACTGATTTGCTAACAAATAATTGTAATAATTTTTTATTGTAACAATTCAAACAAATTAATTTATTAGTATAAAATTAAAAATTCTGTAACAATGTAACATTGTGTGACTGATTCATTAACCAAAAAATATCCCAACGCATTTGTCCGTCTCGAATTAGATTCTTCAAGTGTATTTTTGGTTTGCCCTTTTTACAGCACGACAAATTACATGCGAAGCCACAAATACTTTTCGTTGATCTCAGTTACAAGTTTTCCAAAATTGATTAAAAATTTGATTACTACCTTCCTCTGTGAAATTTGGACAAAATCTGTTTTTAGATTTTTAACATCTTTCGGACCTGCACGGTAATCCTAATGTTCTTTCGCTCTTGCTACTGTTCTTTTTATATATTTGACCAGCAGATTTACTGAATCAAACATATTTTTCACCTTTCATGCGTAAGAATTTGTTTTTATTTTTCTTCCATTAACTTGGAGCACTATTTTTACAACGTTTAACTAAATGTTGTGTTTCAAATGACTCTTGAACTACATTTTAAACTGACAAATTGGAATTGGTATCTTCAACATATTCATTAATGTTAAAATCAGGATCATGCAAAATACTCAATATTTTCTTCAATTGATATTGGTAATTCAAAATTATGAGCAATTGAATTATTAGGAATTTCAAAAGAAATAAAACTTCTCAAATAAATTTTTCATGATTGTCAGCATGTGGTATTATAATTGGCGCATTAGTCGATTGTGCTTTTAGTATACCAACTCTAATAATATTTCACCTCTGGACATCATTGTATTTGAAAATGAAGTTGAAATAAGTCCTAACTACGGGAATAAACTGTGGCAATTACTCCTATAATAATAGACCAAAATAATTGAATGTTTTATAAGAATATTTGATCTTTATGAAGTAAAATTAATTGGAATTTTAAAAATAAACAATATTTTTATATAAAACTCTCGCCAATAAGAATAATAAACACTTCACCTTTTAATAATATTAAAATTATTCGCTACGACACGTATTTTGATCTGAAAGTAATGGCAAATGATCAGATAGGAGTTTTTTTCCGTTTAAATTTCCACTGACTTTTTAGGAGTAATTGTTTTAAGAGAATTTAACGGGTTTAAAATTCCAATATTATATAAAACCGAGAACTACAATTACGGCAACAAAAAAAATCTTCAAAACTGCATATTCAGATGAATATGGTGAAAAAGTGTAGGTAGGAGTGATTGTCACGAAGCCTATTCCCCACGTTTTTTTGATCTTTTTTTGTTATGTCGGATGGCACACGTCTTTTATATGGTTATGTGGGGGTTATACCCTTATTAAATAAAACACTAAAACACAAAACACCCGGTATAAATCCACATTTAATAATTCATTTTATTTATTTAAACATTAGTGATAATTTAATTTATATTAATTTAATTTATTATTTATTATTTAAAGATTATTTATTTTAAACTATTTATTATAAAATTTAAGATTAACTATTTTTAACTATTTATTTTAAGACCAATCTAACTTTATATGACGCGACTGTACTTTACTATATTTTGATTTTGACTTTTCTAAAAAACTCGACCGGTTACTTTGATAAATTCTACTAGAATAATTTTGTATGATAATAGCAACTCATTAATTACTAATTGCAATTATCATTATTGAGTGTGTGTAAAAGAAAGTAGTTAGGTAAATAAAAAGTGAGAGGAGAAAGTAAGGTAATTAGTTGAGAGTCAGAAAAGAATAGAAAAAGATTATTATATATTAATAATATAATAATTGATATTAGAAAAGAAGAACAATGTTTTTGGTGGCGTGATCGCTGCCGTTATTTTAGTGGCGTAACCGCTACAGATATTTAACCATTTTAGGTAGTAACTTTCTGCATTAGCTGTAATCAACACCGAATAATTTTCCCAACTTAAATTTGTCGCACCAAATGTCCTACGAAAATAAAATTAATCCACATAAAACCAACAATTAATTATTTATCAGTTCAGTAACTTTCTTGATTTATTTTCGATACTATGGAAAATTTCGAAAACAAAAATATAATTCGGCAGCTGGCAAGGTATATAGATTATTAATGGTAATATCTTCCTGTTTTTTTTTTGGATATCTACCGTGCATGGAAATTGAATATAAAGTATGGGGCTCAGAACCATAGTACACCAACCCACAATTTTTATTTATGTTTTTTTGCTTAATCCATGTTAAAGCTAGGATATGGATTAAGCAAAAAAAAACCAAAAAAAAAAAATTGTGGGTTGGTGTACTAGTTTCTGAGCCTCTCGTATATTATATATATATATAAAGTATATGAAAAGTTTTATTTATGATTCTGGAAATTGAAAATACAATTTTTTTTTGTGCAACAATTAAAATAAAATATGTTAAATATTTGAGTTAATTTATAGTTTTATTTATTTTCTTATTTTTAGCTGTTCCATTTTGGAATTTAAAATTCTAATTTTAAAAAACATTTTACACCTAAAATATAATCTTTTTGATTTGATTTTTCTATGAAATTTTAAAAAATGTTTCTGCCAGCCTCCAACCCTGTTGAATTATGTGTTATACATATTTTTTTCTAATTTGAATAGTTGGTCTATAAACAACTGATTAGGTTTCTGTAAGAAACCCTCCGTTACTACATCAGCCCATGCATTCGAACTCATTTCCTGTGAACAATATTTATTACGAACGCTGGGAAGTTTTGTTTTCAGGCGATATAGAATGTATCCGGCCAGATACTCCAAACCATCATATTCCAATTGTCTCATCTCTTGGCGAGAGTTTTCATTGATATATTCCCATGGTTCAGTTATATTTTGGAGCAGATTCGATGTAACTATTTGTTCGGTTAATATTTCGGAATTATCATCATCAATATTGTAATCTACACTAAACATATTATCATAGTAATCTGGGTCTATTTCAGATCTCTCAATTTCCTGCAAATAATCCTCCATATAAGTAGTCTCTTCAATAATAGGATGAACAACAGGTGGTTCAAATGCTGCTTTGATATCCATTTCAATGTTGATGCTGGAATCCTTCTCAACATTAGAATGGTCAGACAGTATGCATTCATTTTTCCCTAGCAAGAAATTTCGTAGACTGTATTTGAACTCTAGGGCTGAAGGATGGTCATACAGTCCACCTTTTGCTCGCATTACGCCAAAAAATAATTAATTCCAAAGGGTCCTAGTTTAACCTGTATGTTAATAAAAATGTGATTTTATATTCATGATTGAAATCATCAAACAACATTCCTGTTTAATTTGATACAATTAGCTATAAAACATTTCAAATACAAAATGCATAGAAATTACATACAATTAATTTCAAAATATTTCGAATACTTTTTTGTGTTATATTACAAAACATTTTAACGAAACTTTTTTTATAACATAAATTTTCATACATAACGCAATTTAAATTAAGAGATTTTTCGAAAAGTTCAGAAGCACCATAGCATGTATCATATTATAGCCATAACTTATTTGACTATAAAATTAACTCTATTATTACTGTCTAAAATAATATCAACTATATTACAATAACAGTGTATCATTAGAGCTGCTTTTATCTCGAAGTATAAAAAGCCCTTTTTTGTAATGAAATTCACATTCAAAATAAGTAACAGAAAAGATCGATTCAGTTAAATAAAAATCATTCATCGACAATAATGATTTCTTACCATAAACTTTTTCAAATTTAGATTGTAACCACACAGTTGATATCATCTGTTGATGTCTTTTAGCAAATGTTTGACATAATATTTATAAAGTTTGGGGTTACACTTTTAGTGAAATATCTATGCTTTAATTCATAATGCATAGTCCATAAATAAATAAGAGGATCCGACTCTCTAGGGTAGTGAATTAAAAAATGTTGTTTTGGTGTTAATTTTTTTTTAAATACATTGATTATTGACTTTAAGTGATTTGAAATATCTAATTCAAATTTTAGGATTATTTGCTCAGTAATATCATAAGCATATAAAATTCTTACAATTACGTACATGGTTACTATGCTTTTCCATTGTGGATTATGTTCTGTTTTATAAAAGTTACCGAAAATAAGCGAAAAATTAGAAAATAATTTGAATGGCGTTCAGACCTAAATTACTGCGTTCTAGATTAATTACTGATGGTCTGTTTTTCCGATCACTAAAAATATATGATGAAGGTTAGATTTAAAATATGGTGGAGCGTTTGTAACTGTAAAATAAATAGCACTGATTTTGTGTATAACAGTTTTACTTCCAAGGACCCTCGCTACTTCAAAATCATCATAGTATAACTGGAGTAGAACCACTATTTTATTTTAAAAACAAATTTTGATAGATTGAAAACGATTTCAACAACAACCATATTTGTAAACGTCAATCTCACAGAATTGCTAATTTTTGAAAATAGTCAGAAGGGTAGATGAAATATGAATAAATTGAAAAAGGTTTTGAATTATTATTCTTTTATATGAACACGTTTCTTTACTAAATCGCATGTCCCACCTAAATCCAATAGGAATTTGTTGTGGCACAATGTAAAAAGGATTTCCCACAAAGTATTTTAAAAACATATAATTTATATAAAAAATATAATTAACAACCTTTTTCCACTCCAAGGGTTCTCGCATTCGTGGACCATGAAAATTTAGTTGGTCGCTCAAAATTCTCCAAAGAGCTTTACCTCTTCCGCGAGCATCTTTTGTTGTCACGAATTTTTTTTTAGATTACAATCTTAATGGAGATATATGGAGATATATCTTAAAATTAAACTTATATTTAAAGGTCCTTTTTTGGAACACTCTAAATGTCTAAATAGTATTATTATCTTTACAATTGTTTTTTCGATCTATTTATCTTTAATTATATTACTTTTTAATCAATTATTGTTTTAAATCTTATATTTTTTTTATGTATTTGTAAAAAATTTAAACATCAAATTTTCGTCTTTTTTTTTTTTAAAGTAAATTGTTGTCACGAATCCACGTGCCAAATCTATGTGTTCTTCCATGTATGAACATAATACATCATATTGTTTATTTGTAGTTGTTTTGGCCCTATATTATTGAGAAAGTAATTAACATTATTTTTATTAAATTGTTGATGCTAACAAGAAAACAAAATTCACGTGCAGAACACACTGACGACACTGACTTGATATAAAAACCTTTTCGTTATAATTTACGTTTGAAACGTCAAAAAAATTAATTCCACGATACATCGAAATAGATACGATAGATACTCGCAAAATATAGGGCTTTCCATTGTAAAAAATGCAAAGGACTTTCCATTGCACCAAAAGAATTGTACGACACGTTCTCAATGATACCAAATTGACAATTACGATTCGTTTTTTTAACATGTCGTTTTCTCCGATACACGTGCAGATTCTCTGCATTTTCAGTTTATTAAAAAAAAATTAAATACAGAGTGACTTCAGTTTGAATTAACTTTAAATTCCATTATGAAGTTATAATGAATACAAAATGGACAAAAACATGAAAATATTCCGAAAGATTAGAAAAGGAATCAGAAAATAGAAATCCGAAATTAAATCACCCATATATATAAGTAGATTTCATTTTAGAATCCATTCTGAAAAAATGGCATTAAGCTCAACATAACATATACTATACATAATGACACAAAAAGTGAGTTGATATTATTTTAATTATGATTTTGCTTTTATTTATGCAATTTAATTTTGGGAAGGCGCCAAATTAACTGAATTTATTAAGTCACATAAATACATAACTTGAAATCTAGGAAATATCGTGATGATTTTATAGAAAATGCGTTGAGAATTCTTGATAATAGTACAAGTATCATAAAGGATGTTTTCAATCAATTCCCATGGAACAAAAATTTTCTAATATTTGAAGAACAAAATATAAAAAAGGTTTGTAATGTAGAATTTTCAAACAAAATCATACTCTTGGTCGTTATAACACTAAAAGTAATGATTGTGGTGTTTACAAAAATATAACTTATAATAATATTACTGAACATTTATTATTATGTGAAATCTTTTTTATCAATAAACATACGTTATCTTCTTGGTTCGAACGGAAGTATTGTATTTGTTTTAAAGCCAATTCGTATTTTTTTTCGTTCGGCTTTACTGTTTCTCCACCATCTCACCATCTTTCTTGTATCTCACAAAAATATTTGCATATTTTTTTTAATTATAGTTTTTTATTCCTCTTTAATAAATTAAATTTTTATACATATTATACAGCACTTAAATTTAAATCTGAATTATTTGATCATTTTTCCTTACTCTTACTGTAAGTCAATAAAGTTGAACAAAATTATTTTAAGGAACACATTGAAGTATATTTTATTAAATCAATAATCTTGAATTATATTACTAATAAGTGCTTTTATCAAACCCGTATGTAAGAGCAGCATTTAATAAGGATTGCTCCAAGAAATAAAAATTAGTTATATGAAGGTAACTAAATAATTAAATTACATACGTCTTTACTGAAGATTTTTATAAGTCTCTTAATTTACCCCATTAGCAAAACATTCTTCGTATACTAATTAAAACATATTTTATATACTACTAGAAAATACGTATGTAATACTAATTAAATATTTAACTGCGTCATAATAATAAAAAAGGCTTATCTGCAATTTCCCTTTAACCTTTTTTTTGCGAAGACATTTTAAATACGTACAATAATTTAAATAAATAAATTTTATTATCTAATGCTCATAAATCTGATGTTTTCTTTAAAAATATATATTTGTTAGATAACCAAAAAATACCTCAAAGATAATTATCTAGTCTTAAATATCATGTACATACCTATAAGATTTATTTTTTTTTTAAAAAGAAGAAAACACAAATTTTCCATCGTTTTCATTCATAGAAGTGATGAAGCCCGGAAATAAATAACAAAAAATTTCAAGTAACAATGATATGACATATAAACTGTTGACATACATTAAAATATAGGAAGTTATTTCTATAGGCTGATACTATCTACAGATAATAACGGAAATTGTGAAATATAAAAAAAATGGTTGTATATATCTTGAAAATATTGTATAAATAAAATCTTTAAATACATATACAGTGAAAATTCGTTATAAGAAACTTTTTGAAAACGATTTTTATTAATTAAATTAAATTTATTTAGCGATATCAAAGAAATTTATTTTTATTTTTTGATTGCGATATGTAAAATTTATTGAAATTCAGGTATTACAATTAATTTTGATATATATTTAAAAAATTTGACTTTCACAATCTGTGTAGTAATTTTCATATTTGCAAGTATTGTTAATAACAGAGGAAAATTTTATTATAAGCTGGTTACATTTCGTGGAATACCAGCTCGAATTTGATCCTTGAAAATTGATTTGAAATGATTTTTCTTAACGTATTGCACAATTATTGTATGCAGCTGTTCTACAATCTATAATTGAAGATTTAACTCTTCAAGTAAATTATAAATTTTGAAGCGTTTTTTGAACTTTTTCCAAAACTCCAAATAATAATTTTAAAAATTGACGACACAGCGGAAAAGTGAAAATTAAATATTGCATAAGGTCTTAGAAACAAATTATGTTCTATTTTCTTTGTTATTCTTTATTTTAAACTATATAAAGTTCTTACTTTACTTTAACACCATCGTCTAATTATCGTATAATATGTCTTTTTTGTTGAATTGAAATCGCATTTGTTTTTTTTTTACGTTTTAGAGTTCAACTTTCTTCAAGTTTCTTAAATTAAATTTATAAAATTAAAAATTGTCGACTATATCGAGGGTTGCTTATAACGAAAGTTTCTTATAACAAAGTTTCTTATAATGAGTTTTCACTGTATAACAACAGGTGATTTAATTTTTTTTTTATCTTCATAACTTAAAAAGTTTTTAACTTTAGGTGGTCTTTTTTATAGAATTAACTAAGTGTATTATAAATTTGGTTAAATTTGGTAATATATTTTTGCATTGCAGACACAATTATTGCCAAATACATATATAAGATTACAATTTCGTATTGTTGTATTATTACATTATTAGCTATTTGTAGAATAAAATTACAATAAGTAATAGTTGTTAAGGCACCCATGAAATTGCACTACTTCTGTTGTTAGTTTAGGCATCAATTCAAGTTTTTTTTTATGTTAGATATAAATATATTAGATCTTAATGCTATTTTGTTGACTGCACGACATTTAATATTTCACAATAGAAATAAAAGTTTAGTCAGAAGTACTTGGAAACAAATCGAAGTTAAGAAAAATTTAAAATGGAATATTGTTGTCTAGAAATAAGTACAGAACAGAAAAAAGCAAAAATCCAAAATTATAAAAATTATAATTTTCTTTTTAACGAATTTTAAAAATGTATAACTATAATTCTCGTATATACAAGTGGCCGTAAAATCCCTCCAAATCATTACATTATTTGATGGGCTTCTCCTTAATGCCCACAATATAATTCAATGTCACAAAAAATGTTTTTAGGACTTTTTGGTGTTTATATACCAAAAAATCTAAATACATGTATTTTTGAAAATAGGTTTATTAGGATTTAGTAAAAGTTGCACATAAGCAATTATGACCATTGTATATAAAGTGGAAATTTATTTATTTAAAATTATGAAACGAAAATAAATTCATGTCGAATAATAAAAAAATAAAAGAAATAGTTAATTAAGAAAAAAAATAAACCAATACCTAAACTTTTTTAAAAATAGGAAAATAATATTCTGAAGTCTATTTTTGGTCGTATGCTAAAAAGCAATTTCTCTTTGGGGTTAAGCAAAGCAAAATTTATTATTGCACAATTTACATTTATTTTTTGTGGTATTCATAGGCCAATAGTGAATCCCATAAAATTGAATATCTGAAGTTGGTTCGTAAAAGAGATCCAAAAAAATATTGGCAATAATCAAAGACGCAAAGAATTCCTAAAGAAGCCAACATTTTATTTGATATCCCTTAAATCCAAGTATCGATGGAGTAAGCATTTTCGACTCTAAAATTATTTTTTGCTGATAATCGAGAGTTTAAGTCTACATATTTCTTAACATATTTTATTTATAGAATTAAATTAATTTAATTTTGTTTATTATTGTTTGTTTTTTTATGTTTGGAGATAATATTAAATTTTCCTTTTATTTTCATTAATAAAAATGTCTACATTATTTCGGATTTTTTCCTTGAATTTTACTTGGACAACCATAACCAAAGTCATTTGCATTTGCCTTACCTTAAATTGTCATGAATTTCATTTACTTTTCAATTAACTTCTATTCATTGTTTTTTTATTTTTATTATTGTACATATTTATTATACATAATTGAGCAGTGTAAGTTATAATTTATAGTAGGTCGGTCTGAATTATAAACTTACTCAGAGAGAAAGTCGTAAGTCCATTTTAACTACATATTAACATCCAAATCAAACTATATTTAATTATCAGTTACCTGAAAAAAACTTGCAGAAAATTCATAGATTTTAATTTGCTTTCACAAGATCTGAAATAATTAAACATTTTTGATGCGCGGCATAATAACAGAACATTTTTATTATTCAAAAACAAACCTACAAAATGGAGATGCACCTTAAAAAATCCATATAAGTTCTCCATAAAAGTCTTTAGAGAGCTGGTTAACAACAAATATTTATTATGAATTTTATGTGAGTTACTGTGCCGTTTTTATGCTATTATATTATAATAAAAAAAATTATATATTATAGTAAATATATTTGAATTGTGAAATTTTGATAACAAATATATTAAGTTATTTAAATATTTTGTATTTTATTTCATACAATTGGGAGACATTTATGCTTCCGTTTTTGTATAAAAATATTTCATGTTTCATTTCAAAATTTTATGAAAGGATTTACATTCTATAGACTAATAAAATAATTATTTTTGTTTCAGAATTAATTTATTTATATTGTATAATAATTTCTCAAGGATATTTTATGGTACAGTATACGAAATGTAATTATTAATTTTAATAAATAAATTATTACGTTTATTATTACTTTTATAAAATTGAAATTGTATAGGCTATAGGTAATATCTAAAATTATGATTTTAATATAAATTTCAGCATCATGAAACTTCAATTATAGGATATATTTTGTAGTTTATACATAAATGATGATGGTTTTATTATAATGTTTTGAATTTTGGTTACATACATTTTTGTTATAATATAATGGTTGATTTTTAGCATAATTCATAAAGCTAAATTGGGTCTCAATTTTCAATTTATTTATAAACTGATTATTAAGGTTTTTATTGTATAATGTCTATATTGCATAGTTATTGATATTTCTAAATTAAATTGTTTATTACTTAATATTTTTAACGTAACCCAGAACCCAGACTATTGGGATAATGAACTGACTCCAGTACGGTTCACGATAGTGTATGTACATATTTGAAAACTAACACAATGTGGGTTCTAATTAACTAATCAAAAAAAAGAGTATTTAAATTTAAAAAAAATGTATACGTATTGTATAATTAAATAATGAAATATTAAAATGTAAAGAAGTTGATGATAGTTGGAAATTCATATTTTGGATTTATAAATATAGAATGACTCATTGAATGCCATTCAAAACGAACAATAATATATTTTTATATTGCATAAGCGGTTTGGTATCTAAAAATTCTCAAATTTTTAATTAAGTTTTCTTCTTTATTTAATAACAAATAATAAATACATATACATAATTAAATTATAATTCTATGAGTTTCTAGCTTCTAAAGCCTCAAATACATTCTTCAAAAAGTAACAAAAAGTGCCACTTTTTGAAAATTATGTTTTGTTGCTTTTCATTCCATTAAAATTTATATCAATCCCTTTCATTTTTTATAAAGTGAAAACGGAAAAAGCTCAAAACATTCAAGCTTTAAAAAATTGGAAAAAAGTGGAAGCTTTAAAACACTAACACATATAAACATTTGCATAGTTTTCCCGGTAGGTTTCAGAAAAAGCTTCAGAAAAAGGTAAAAATTTATGATAAATATCAATAAAGGTTTGGGTATATGATAAATGAATTTCAAATATGATAAATCATAAATATAAAAACCAAACCGGATGAAAATAATTATTTTTTATAAAATAATCTATCAAGTATAAAATCAAATTTCAAAAAAATATTAATAGCTTTTTACAACAAAAAGAGCTTTTATTTAATTCATAATTATTCTTCCTGGGGGAGTTGTCATATAAACAACATTTTAAACTTTTTCACTTTTTCTCACTTTTTGCTAAATGTATTTGAGGCTTAAGTTTCTTTCTGAAAAAAAATATTAATAAAAAACATTATATCATCAAATTCAAAAAATCAACCTTTTTTTAAAAAATATATTTAATGCTATTCAATTTTTTTTTAACTTATCGATTTATTATATTAAATTTATTCGTACTTAGTTCCAATTCTTATTTTGCATACCTACAGTTAACCTGAAAACTTCAAAATTGATAAACATTTCACCTTATTATTAATTGTTTACGAAAAATATCTTTTTTACGATGAACTGCTTAAAAAACATTTAATCTATTTTATAAGTCAGAAAATGTTTATATTATATTTAGAAATGCTTTTGAAATTATGGATAAATAAGGTGGATCCATACCTGCAGTACTATAAAATATTTATTTGGTATTGAGAAATTTTTTTAGTAACACGCAAACAACTAAGACCATAATTAATGATTGTTAATGAATTTTACAAAATATAAATTTTATTTGCTAGTGTATAAGCATAGAAAATATTTTGTAATTTAAAGTAGGAAATTAAGCCACTAAATAATTTAAATGAGTTGTGTAACTAAATGTTGATCCAATAAAAAATATGGAAAAATTATTATTACAAAATTAAACACGATTACATTTAATAAATCAGCATCACACAGTTGTTATGATAATATAGTTGATTGTCGATAATTAGCTTTACACTTCGATAAATTATAACAAATTTTTAATAAAAAAAAGTGATAATTAATTATTTAAAGTGTATATTATAACATTGTATTAAATTTAGTAATCGGATTTATATTAGAATAGAAAATATGTCTTGCGATTAATAACACCGAACACAAGAATATACATATTCTAATACATATATAATTATATACTTTTCAGTGCATTACAATCTTTTTTTGATTCCCTTTTTCGAAGAATCATTAAACAAAAGAATCTAAGGCTTCATCCAGAAATTTTTTTATTAACATTATTAATAAAAAAGTTATTAATAACAAATAAAAGTACATTATTTGTACGATGTGTCGGTTTATTTAATTCTCTATAGCAAATTGAAAATTTGTAGTTACTTAACCCAGATAAACCCAGGAGAGTAAAAAAATCTACCCCTTATTTTCCCACTGTATTTTTTTTATTTAAAAAGTGCAAAAACTATATTTTTCTATTATTTGGGTTGTAAATTGAGTTTTAATCAAGGATATTTTTTTGAATTCAACCTGGTTGCGCAGAAAAGTGCCGTCCTAAATAAAGAACATTAGGCATTTGTATTATATTATTTTCTAGGAAAATAAAAACAATAATATTTGTAACAAATTAGTATATTGTATTTACTTCGAATGCAGAAATTAAAACTACAAATAAATTAAGCAAAACAATTTGTTTATAAAATAAAAATAATAATGAAGATTTTGATGAATCACATTCTTTATTTTCTTTCTACAATGTTATTGCTGTGTATGAAAACTTGTAAAATATTTTGTATGTAAACCTATATTACATTTTATACAACGCGTAGTACATATTTGATGACAATGACCACATCTTGTTTGTTTTGGTTGAGGTTCTACAAAATGATCGACTCTGTCAAATCTTGCATCGATTCCCGGGCTAACATTTGGAATGATTCTTCCCTTTCCATTTTTAATAATCATAAAACTAGCTAATCTTCTTCGAAAAGCTAAATGATCAAGTGTTCCTCCGTTCAATCGATGAATTTGCCATGCATTTTGTTCTGCTGAATCTATCATATGGCAAAATATTGGAAAATACCATTTCTTTCCATGTATGCTAATTCTATATAGACTAATATTTTGGTCAGCTCGATCAACGCCACCCATATATTTATTATACAATTTGATTGGATTGGGTTGAGCTATATTAATATATTTTTTCTCTTTTTGGGAGTATCTTCGAACTACAGGCTCTGGTAAAATTTTTGTATAATTTGATCCCATTGAAATAACATTATTATCATGCCATTTTACAACATTCATAGTGTTATCGTTAGTGCATTTACATTCATAATAACCTCTTGATTTTTTCTTCATGGCTATCTTACTGATTAAATTACAACCATGTAAACGATTTTCTCTTATTGCACCTGTAGCTTTTATACCTTTTTTTTAAGTTCTTCTAACAATGGAAACCCTGTAAAAAAATTGTCGGTGTAGAAGTGGTATGGGAATCTAGATTTTGAATTTAATACGTCCGCATAATTTAAATCAACGCTTGCACCAAGACCTAAATCAGCATATTGTGGATCAATTATAGTTGTAGCACCTTGATAAGGTTCCATCCATACAATATATCCTTTATAAGTTGTTCCTTCCCAAAGCTTGTAACCGTATCTGATTGGCTTATTTTTAATAAATTGCAACCATGTTTGCCGAAATAAGGGATCATCGCTTCATCAATGCTGTGGTTTTCTTCATGTGGTGCATATTCTAAAAATATTTTGTTTAGATGTTGAAACAGTGGTCGAACTTTCGCAAATTTATCATTTTTATTTAAATTATTATTATCACAGAAATGAATATTGGATAGAATAAAATCAAATCGATTTCTTGACATTGATGCTGCTACTAATTCATTATGTGTATCCGACTCTAGTTCCCAATAAAGTCTGCGTCGAGGAACACTAACATAACCACTTAATAATAAGATTCCAATAAAACATCGTATTTCTGCAGCCGTAACCAACTCAACATTTCCTTTTTTTCTTGATGCATAGATACTAGTATTTGATGCAATTTTATTAATTATTTCCTCACCGAAAAACAAATCAAAAATTTCAAATGGATTTAAATTATTATAAACAGTAGCGATATTATTCCATTTTTCAAAATTTCCCAGCACAACATCATTTTCATCTATCCAGTGATAGTTTTTTCGCTTTTTAATTTTACTAATTATCTTTTTACTTAAATTGGCCAAAGGAACATTATCATCAACATCATCGAAACTATCTTCAGCATCAGAAATAATTTTATTATAAATTTCAGCATCAGCTAAGAGTTGAGACCCCGGTAGACCATTAACATCAGGTACATCCTCATCAGTCAAATCTTCTGTAGCATTAATTGGTGGTAAAATATTAATTACTACTTCTTGACTGGAATCTTCCAATTTTTCTAATTCTTCAAGAATTTCATGAAGACTTAATCCTCTAGAAGAAAAAAAAAAGATCAGCTATACTGGTTATTACCATTGTTCTACATTTAGGACAGCAGCCGTTCGTGGCGTTTTCCAAATAAATTAATATTTCAAACCACAAATTTTTATCACTTATACATATAATTTATTTAATTTAATAAAGAAATAGAATAATTAACTTACTTGGACATCTTGGAAATAACAAAAAAAAATCAAAAATTTTCACTTCAAACTTTAAACTTTTATTAAAAATACAAAACCGCAAAAATCTAACAACGTTGAGATGCAACTTACATTAATTGACTATTTTTCAGTTAATAAAATTATCCCACGCAAAATTCAATGGCTAACTAGATCTAAAAAAATACAAATCTACAACGTCTTTTTTAAAAAATTGTTGACCTATATATAGGACAATAGGGACAATTTGGCAAATCCTATATGTAGGTCAATGGAGTTATCTGAGTTAATATTCTGCACATTATCTGTACTGTACACCGAACTGTAAATCCAAAAAATGTATCAGGATATCTAAATATTCCATTGCTAAAGTAAGTAAAATTAAATAAATTGAAACTAAATAAATAAAAGTAAGAAATTGATACAATTTGAATAATGAAAACAAAATGACTTCACCTAGTTAACTTACAATTTTTTTTATAAATAGAAAAGTTTAAGTATAGAAATAAAATTTAAAGGAATGGAATCATTAACTAAATAATTTTTAATAGAATTGGAAATAATTCAGGGAACTTTTTGATAAGCTATTTTATATCTATATATGTTAACTGTTTGATTTAGAAATCTACAATTTTTTTACTAATTTTTAACAAGAAAGTATGATAGCCATTTAAATATTTATAGAAAATACTAGAAATAAATGTATTTTTAGTATCACAACCTTTTTTCTTATAAAATCTGATTACAATAACGCAATCTGAATTAGTTTACTGTTTGTTACGAACGGACAATATTTGTGGTGAATAGACCAATACCAAAAGAATAATTCAGTGAAATCATTGAGCACAATTTTAAATGTATGTATAATATAATATTTATATAGAATGCAAAAATAAATATAAAATTTACTAAACCAAATCAAATTTAAAAATTAGGATTTCTTTATTTAGTAACCAATTAAAAAAACTTTTATTTTTTTTATACAAAAATTTGTAACAAAAAAAAAATCGCTAACTAGGGAGAACAATTACTAAAGGCAGGGTTGCCATTTTTTTTTTAATTTTCCCTTTTCTGTTATGAAATTTCCCATTTTTTCCCTTTTCTATACATTGAAATTCCCTTGATATTTCCCATGGAAAAGTCGACTTTACAGGTCGAATTTAAACATTTAAAAATCATTCATTTATACATAAAAACAATTCATTTACAGAAAAACACAAATTCACAAATATATATTATATTCATTCATATTCAGTTATAATTATAATACATAAGAACAAAAATTTCATTCAGTTATTCATAAAAACATATAATTCATTGCATAACAAATATAAAGTTTATAAAAATTAAATTATAATTAAATAATATAAAACTAAAAAATTATAAACATAACATGAATATTATTTATTACTGCCGTATACATTTTGCGTCGTTAGCAATGAAAAATGTTTTTGATCGCACTTAAACGAAACGGAGTCAATATTTTTATTTTTAAAAGCTGAGTTTATCGCACATACTGAATTTAAACACGTTTCAGTTATTCTATTTCTTGTTTTCGTTTTAATATTCGTTACCATTGAAAATATCCTCTCAGCATCTGCATTCGAATGGGGCAGGATAGCAATAAATTTAAATACTTTTATTAAATTTGGAAAAAGGATATCTCCATTGATCGCTCTTTTTTTTCAATTATATTCCAAAACTCTTCTACTGTATATTCACCTAAATTAGCTTTTTGTTTTTCATTTTCAGTAATAGAAAATATAAAATCATTCCACTCATCTTCTTTATAGAAGATATTGAAAAGGATGCTTTAGATTCTAAAGCATCCTTTTCAATATCTTCTATAAATTCACCAAAATGACTTAACTTTTTCGAGAATATTCTATGTTCTGAATTTGTAGCAACTTTTGGATCCAAAAATTCTAAAGATTTGAAAAAGAAATCATTTATTGGAAATTTTTCCAATATTTTTGCAACACAAATTTCTATAAATTTAACACAATTGATTTTCACTTTAATTTGTTCATCTATGTCCAAAAATTCTTCCAAATACACTTTGAATTCACTCATAAATTGCATTTCATTTAACGTCAGTTTAGTATTTTCGTTTACTAGTTCTTCATAGCTAATATTTTTTCCAGCCACTACTAATTGAATAGCTTCTGTTTTTAAAATAATTCTTAATAAAATTAACAATATATTTTTAGATTGTTCGTACAGTTTATGAATCAATATATGCTCTCCCTGAAACAGAGCATTGAATCTGTTGAAATGTAACAAAATATGTTTTAAAAATATCAGATAAGCCTTTATTTCGATTTTGTTGAATATCGATAAAATTTTCTCAGCTTTTGCTCGAGTTGTAAAAGTTCTTTCGTAAATAAAAAATTTTTGCAAAACATTCCAATTTTTTAAAATGTTGACAATGCAAGGTTGTAAAGATAACTACCGAGTAGCAGCTGGCGAAATAATTTTATTTGTAGAAATTAGAAATGATTCTTGAAATTCTTTAGATACGCAGAACTCTTTGGGCTCTCGGACATATATGAACCAACACTACTTCTTAGCAGTACTTCACATTCATCAGGAATGGAAACCATAGCAGGTTTAATAACTAATGGTGATGAATGACAAATGCACTTAATTAAAATAACTTTATGTATGGTTAATGTCCTTTTGCATATGTGAAAAAATGAATTATGTAATGCTATTATATTATTTAAAGGAATATTTCTAATTTCAAAAACTTGCTTCACAAGATTGTACATTGCTAAACCAGAGCAATCAGTGGCATTTATTTCTATTAATTGCAACAACTGGGTAAAAACTTTTGAATCTTTAAAAAATCTTACAAGCAAACAAATATTTTTTTTATTTGAAATATCAGTCGATTCGTCAACAAATATTGAAAATTTTGTTGATTTTAAAATTAATTCCAGTTCTTCGGTTTCTACCTTGTATAAAACGTTTTTGATTAAAGATGTGCATTTAGTTCTTTTTAAATTTATATCTTCAGCTACTTTAGAATCTTTAAAAATATCCTTTAACAATGGTACCAATGAGTCCACTATTCGTATTGAAACATTATTTTCTGCGAAAAATGCACTAATTTTCAACTCTGCATTTTGTACTTTTGATGTGTGATTTTCCTTTTGTGATGAAACAAGAAATTGGGAGCTGGATGGAGTATTAAGGTAAGCTTTCAAGTTTGACAGATGTTTTGTACCTTTATGATGTTTCGTCACTTCGCTACGTCCGCATATAAAGTTTGTTGAGCAGGCTTTACAAAATGCCTTATTTTTGTCACCTTTAACTGGGCACAACCAATTTGTATATTCTGGAATTTTCATCCAGCTTACCTGAATTTTTTTTTTTTTTTTGAGTCAACTTCAATTTTTTTTCTTTTGCTTGGTAGCCTATTTCTTTTTTCGGGTGTTTGATATGGATCTGTTGAAGAATTTGTTTCGGAATTCGCTGAGGATGACATTGCTAAGCAAGATCTAAAATAATAAATAAGTATCAAATAAAATTATATTTTATTAATTTGCATTTTTACTTACCTAAATACCAGCATCAGCAAGGCAACAAATAAAATTCTAGTTCACCTTTTTTATTGGTTATTTTTGAATTTTAAAATTGACATAACAATTTTTTTTTAAAAAAACAATTTTGACAGACAGCTGCAATGAAACTGTCCCAATAAACATTTATTCAGGACAGCAAACCAGTAAGCAGTAGTGCGTGTGGTAGTAGTAATTTTATAATATGGGGAATTTCCCACGATTTGGCGCCTAAAGGGTGCAGGCAGAACCAATAAAAGGTTTGCGACACATGAGATAGTGGGCAAATATTTGAAAATCAATTTCAACTTGTTATTTGGGATATTTTTGGTTAAAGGAGGAAGAATAGAAAAATTACAGGAAATGTTATACATGACGCTTAGATCACCAAATATTTGGTTTTTTGGTAAAGTTTTATAATGAAGAGTTTTTTAAATACACAAGAATAATTGTATCTGAAAACTTATTGCATAGTTAATAAAACTTTGCAATTTGTATAGTAGACTTAGCACTTAGTACGAGGAGTTATGAGTTCACAAAAAATACGATTTTAAAAATAAATTTTAGTTTTATGAATTATAAAGAATTAGTAAAACTCAACACGGTTACAGTGTAATTTATATCCATGTTACTAACATCCATGTTACTAACAAAATTCATTTTCTTTTGATTAATTTAATATTTTTAGTGCTTTTCATGTTTTTTTTTATTTTATTAAAGAATTTTTATTATTATTGTAACAAAATTGGTAATGCCACATATACTCTTAAGTAAAAGGTAAAAGAAAAGTAAGTACATATATAAAAACATTTAAATATATACTTACAATTATACATAGTTTTAAGAAATGATTATTTGCTTGAAAAAAGTTGTATCGTTGTATATATAAATGTTCGAATCGTTAACCGGAATTTTCGTACTTATTTCGTCTATTTAACAATTGCTTCTAATATTATATTGCATTTCGATAGCAATATAATTTATAAATGTTTCGGGCAGATTACTGTATTAAAATTAGGTTCTGTTTCCACCCATTGTATGAAGATTAATGTGTTTGATTCATAATATTTCTTTGAACAAACAAATAAATACATACACAAAAAATAAATTGTTACTTAAAGAATTACAATTATATATTATTAATATATACATACGATAATAACAGTTTTTAATTACTATTTAAATTAAATTTGAACTATGTTATATTTCCAATTTATATGCAAACAAATTTAAGTTACATTTATGGTATAACATTAATTTTTTATTTATGAAATTGGCTCGATTGCATAAATATATCGCACCAGGGACATAAATAGAACATTAACTTTTATGGTTGTTACTTTTTAATATACTATAGAAAATTCTTGTTAGAAGGTAAAAAATGTTTCCAAAAAATGTATACGAAAATTGTTGGGATTTTATGGATGATATTCAACTAAGAAAAAACAAATAAAATACATGATTCTAGGCTCGTTTATCGCATCGCGAAGGAATTCATCGCAAGCAATTCATCGTAAGCAATTCATCGTAATCACTTCATCGTAAGCAATTCATCGCAAGCAATTTATTATTATTTAATTATTTAACTCTGGTAGGCAGAACAATCGCGCGATTGTTCTGGCTACCATAGTTAAATAATTAAATAATAATAAATTGAGTTAGATAATCAAATAATGATAAACTAAAGATAAAAATAGAACATATTATTATTAACATATTATAAAAATAGAATATACTATTATTCTTTACCATAAAAATAGAACATATATATATTATTATTACGTGTATACAAAAATATAATAAAGGAGCGATTAATAGGAATTAAGTTTTTAATTATTGACATCATCATACATTTTTGTGACCCTTCCAATATCAAAATTTTGAGCCATGCTTCTCAAGAATATAACTGGTGGCAATTTTTCAAAATTTTCTATTGCGATAAACTTCGCGATGAATATTTCTTTGTAACAAGAAATCAATTTTTTGCGCTAATATAATTTCAATTATCGTATTGTGGCATTAAAATACCATATTTTTGTGCGTCATTTGTAAGATTATATGATTACTCACATATAAAAAAAAATTATGGATGTATTTCATTCGACGACCTAAGACCTCCAGCACAAATCTTTCCTTTTCACGGCTATACTAATGCAGCCTAGCACGTATATTCCCTCACTAGCTCACTTTAGGGTTCTGCTGCAAAGCCGGGTTACATTTATCTTCATTCCACGTGCTATGTTTCACCTAAGTAATCTCTAAGGATGCGCGGGAATCAACAATTAAGGACGGTGAACGACACAGGAATCTAAAATGGATCTTAATATGTACAACACAACACACCTACTATACTACTTTTATGTGGTTCAGTTGTTTAACCACCGTGGTCTTTCTGTACCCACTCTTTACAATCCACCACAGAAACCTGTGATCATCCTTGATCACCGGACCATGATTTGGTAATCCCATATTTAAGAAAAAAATTCAGAAATTCAGTGCATTTCTATTATTTAAATTTGAATACCCAACACAGTACTTTATCCACTCTTCTTCGCCACCATTTAACGCCACCTAGCAGCACATCCTAACGTTCACTAACAACATAAATATAAAAAAAAATAGCAATTGGATTTTATAGCCATCATTTAATTTTTATTCGTTAATTCTAATATATTACTACATTATTGTATGCACACAATATCTCTATCAAATCTATTATTTATATGCATGCATACTTCTTCTTTAAATTTTATTTATAAGATATTAACTATTCATAAAAAATTAATATTGACTTTCCTTATTATTATGCTATGAAAATATTTCAAAACATGAATTTAATAATTAAACGTTTTATTAACGAGTGTTATTCATCCTTCTTTTTTTATATATAATCATAGTGATATTTTTATTGCATCAAATTCCATACAACCTAGATTATTAACCCAGAGAAAAACTGTGTGCCCGCCCTACTATGTCGGGAACACCCTTCACTATGCTATAGATTTACGGAATCTACATTCGCCAGATTTTACCAATTAATATAAAATTTACTTACTTACAGTTTCCTTTTATGCAAATTGGCAGCTTACGTTGTTAACAGCTTCACGCGCAAACCTCCCATCACGAAGCTTATCCTGGAATGTATAGACCGCTCACCTAAAACACAATGAAAAAAATAAAAATATATACACTTCACAACAGCACAGAACGACACAGTCTCACCTGGTTCAGCGTTGTCCAGGCTGTATATTAGCTGTTGTATTTTGTGAAGAACAATGAATTCTTATACTTCTGGCTTTTTATTTTGATCACTAATAAAAAAATCAATATATACTCTTTATGCTATTCCAAACTAAACTACTGATTCCTTACATTATTTTTTCCTATGTCAATATATTTCTTTTGGTATTGTACCAACTATTTTGTATCAGGTGATTTATTAATTTTACCTAAATAAATTTTCACTAATTATCTTAAAATAACATAATTCTATTATATTTATAAAATAATATTTTAAATTTATAATATTTTTCTGCTACTGATTTTAAGGGTTTTATCCTTAGCAACTCAATTTACCTATTAATAACCTTTATTATATTCCCTTATCAGCAGATATTTGTTATTATCAGTGGATCTTTTATTCTCCCACTACAGCTATTATTAACATCGCCTGATCTTAACTCCGAAAAGGAAATATCCCTTTTTAGTTTCCCCTTATTTTATTATTATTATTTTATTGATTTCTAATTTCTATTGCCTTTTCAACAAGTAAGTATACGACCCTCTGGTGGATAACATTGTTAATTTTGTAGCTGCACTATAGCTTACTACATTTGTTGAATATATCACAAATTCGTGGATATAACCACTTTTATGTTGCATAAACATAACCACTGTCACTGTTATGTTTTATAAATATAAACAAACATGGCATAAGATAAGGCATATATAAATCTTCTACCTCTGGATTATAATAATAATTAATTAAAAATAAAGATGGAAATGAAGATGAAGAACAAGATTATATAATTATAAACAAACAACAATCATATATTTATGTGTCAGACATGCTATGTTGACCAATAACATAAAATATGACAATATCCGAGCTGTAAACAACAAAACAAATAGGTTACAGGAATATTCGTTCCTAACTAAATAAAGGATTATCTTTTTTTAATTTTTTTTTATATTTTTAGGTACCCTTGGACACGAACATCACATCTTGGCGATGAATTGTTTGCGATGAATTGTTTACGATGTATAGCTTGCGATGAATTGCGGGCGATAAACTTAGCTATGAATTTGTTATTGCGATAAACTTAGCCGGATACCAAATACATTACAAAAAAAAACTATTATAATGAAATATTGTTTTTCTATTAGTTGAATATTAACATGATATCAAAAAAATATAAAGAAATAAGATGCATTCAAATTAAAATTTAAATTAAATTATGATAAATAAACTACATTCTAATCTTATGCATTTTCACCACTCTAATTTTTTTGATTTTTTTTTAAATTTTAGCCACAAAAATTAAGTTCAGAAAACAACCCTGAAACCGGCCCTAAAAATCAGCAATATAAAATTAACATTAATAAAACCTTTTTAGTTTTGAATATTTTTATTTTATAATTTTATTGTTAAGCAAATTTTAATAAAATATTATTTCGTGTTAAATTGGATATAAAATCCAATTCCATACTTTAATTGCAAATAAAGAATACCGTATAAAACAAAAAATATTAAAATTTATAATTTTTAATAAATATTTATTAAATAGTAGATTTTTTTTTATTACATTGTATATAAATAACCAATACAATGACATGTTGTATTGCTTCGTATCCTAAAAATCAGACTTCTCTCATGGTTCTTGTCATATATGTATACAAAATTTTAATTTAAAACATCGAAACACACTGCAGTCATTCGTATATGCACAACTCTAAAAGTATTCCGCATCAGTGAATGATGATTATTTTAATTTCGTTTCCAATTTTTAATTAAAATCGAATTACAGCATTTATTTCCGTATTTTCTTCTAATAATATTTATATGTTGGTGACTCTCTACTCTAGTCTGGTATAATAAATTTATTCAACATTACATTAATATTGTACGGTTGAAAGCTAAATAGCAAATTCCTATTTTGTAGAACAAATTGCAAACCATAAGTATGTGAACATGTAGAAATATAGAATAGTATTTATTTAAAATTATAATTATTATTTTTCTAAATATTTTACGAGGAGTTATGCAATATTATGATGGAAATTATTCAAATAATCTTTTCTTGAATTTCATCAAGTAGATATTAGAATATATCACACGAATTAGATGTAATCCTACACGTAATTTTTTTTGAAAGCCGGTAAGCAAACTCTTAAACTTCAAAAAAATATGTCATAATCTCAAAGAAAAGCAAAAAAATATTTCTTTACATCGAAGTGTGTTGTGGTTCTTTACAAAAATATTAATATTAATAAAAAATATTTTTGACCTTTGTTGCAATTCTCACAAAAAAACGCTGCCTACTGCGTTTTTTTTTTTGCGGAAAAAAATTGTATGGAAAAAAACGCTGTATAACCGCGCGGAAATAGCGTTGGTGTGGGTAAATTCATAAGCCGCCATGTAATTAAATTTTGCGTCAAAATATCGCGCCGCTGCCGCAAAAAAAAACGCACCGGTTTGGGGAGCCTTAATTATTATCAAAGTAATGTTGGTTTTCACGTTCAAAAAAATCAATCTTTATTTTGATCTAGATCACATTATAATTTCATTTACTAATAGCAATACAATTTTAAATATCAACAATATGCAATGGTCATATGTCTGAAATGACAATCATATGGTGAAGGTTGTGATATTTATGTTATAAAAATATTCCAAATGCTAACAAACAAAAATTAATCTAGATTGCAAAAGAAAATTTGATACCGAAAATCCAGCAATTTAAAAGAAATTGATATCTAACTTCAAATTTCTTTCGGTTTTCGTTGATACTATTCCAAATTCCAATCGTGCCTTATTCATTTATATAAGTTACTCTAAATTGTTTGTAATTCATTACCAATTATTATTTGAAGTTGGTTTGAGTTTGAGTGTTTTTGGGAGAAATTTATTCGTGTTATTAAAAAAAAATCGAGATATTATGAACATATTCTTGAGAAATGAGAAATCAGAATATTGAAAAAATCATTCTCGAGAAGGAGAACCACAAAATAATACAAATTCTTCAGAATTTTCTAGACCAGTATATTCCCGATCAAAATCTTCACTTCACTTGGTCTTCTATAAGCTTATTAGATTTTTTTTCCATAATTTACCGCATTTTCTTATTTAAAAGAATATTTGCTACAAAAATCTATAAAATAAATAATAATTTTTCTATTTCAATTTTCCATTTATTTTGTTAATGCTATTTGTAAATTTTTATCTTACTTGTTTACATTTTTTTATTTACATAAACTTTCTCTTTGACTTCATTTCTAATTGTTTTCATATAGCAAAAGTTTTATTAACTTCTTCCGAAAGAATAAAATATCGAATTTTAAAGTATTGTTACCTTCTGAAACGTAGAAACCAGAGCGCTCATTGAACATTGTCTATGCATTCTAATATTTATTGAAGGATGCCTTGTCCCTAGTATATCATGTGAAGACCATAGTTTTATTAAAAAAATGTAATTAAGTAAATTAAACTTAGCGTATGGATCACCAAATAAAGTGGTGTTATTATAATGAAAATGAGCATGATTTTTTTTCAATTAGAGACTTTTACGTTTCGAATGGTGTTGAAGAAAAAATTCAATAACAGACCAAACGAACAAAGTAAAATCTGACTGAATTTAGTATTAATATTACTACATACAAAAGAATATAAAAATAACTAATGACCAAAAATAATTGGATTGGACAATTCTGAAGTAAAAGATATTCACATACATATATGAATATTATTATTATTTTAGATATATTTTTCTTCGGATAATTTTCATTGTACCTATAAAATATATTTAAGTATTATTTTTCCGAGGAAGTCTGAGAAGTTTTTCTTTTAGCATTAAAAGCTATCTGCTAAAAAAAAACAAAAGAAGGTTTTTCAGGAAAAATGAATGAAAAAGTTAAATGCATAATGAAAATAAATTTATGAGATATACTTTTTATTTACAAAAATCATCTTGTACAATTTTATTACCTTTACACACATTTTTTTTGAAAAAGTTTCCGTTTCGATTCTTGTATGTTTTCTTAGTTTAAATTTAAAATAACAAGGATTAAGAAAATATTTTTCTACAGGATAAATAAATTTTTGAAAAGGATATTTTTAAAGAAATGCAAGTGGGATCTTGGAAAAGTTTAAATACATATAATTTTTTTTAAATAATTATGTCGGTATACAACAAATTAAGCATAGAGGGATTGATGACAATGCAAAATTGTTAAATATATGGTTAAACTATTGCAATTCAGGATGATAACTGATTTTTAAAATTAATGTTTATATTAATTAAAAATGGATATTAAGTATATTAAGTTCTTTGGATAGAAAGAAAATGTTTTTTTTATCATTACCAACACTCAATAGTCCGGTATGGATCTTGGCTTCCACTTATAACATTTTCTTAATATATTTTTATTTTTACAAAATTCTCCAATAATGCATCATCGCCACCTTTATTACTCAGAACATATCATGATTTATTAACTATTATACCTTCCATCAAAATTGTTAAATTGAAAAGTAGTATCAAAGTCAACGTCCGTATCTGAATCCAGATGTTACATAGAAATATTTTGTTCCCACTTCTTTTCAAACACATTTAAAATCGATGAGAATTATGTGGAAACTTATTTTGATTCATAACACTTTTCCGTTCTGTAATCAAAAATGGAATATTAAGTTATAAGAATAAGAAGCAATAATAATTATCTGCAATAATAGCATGAAAGTTTATTTCCTTTTTTAAAAATTGGTTTTATTACACCAACATTCGGCGAATCAGCCATTATTCTCAATTCCCATACAATTTGTTTTAATTGATGTATGTTTTCTTTAAACTAACTTATTTAATTTTATTTTGTACATATTATAAATATTGAAAAAAATTAATTGAAAAGCAAACATTTACTGAGGTATTATTAACATTTTATTTTTCGCAAATAACAATTTTATGAATTGTTGTATTAAAAAGTCCAAAGCTTATCTGAAAATATTAGTTTTTTATTCAACGTGTCAATATTTTAATAATCTACAATCAATTTTATAGCTTGCAGTGTTATCAAACGCATCCAATTGATAACCCATTCCATTAATTAAAATTTCCATATCATATAATTTATAAAATTGATAATTTGTAGATTATATCGGTTTATCAAATTGCTAAACTGACGTACACACTTTTATTTTTATCGAAAATGAAAAAATTATTTAACATAATAATTTTTGTCGAAAAATAATGTATCTTTGCAATCTCCATTCGATTTAAAATAAAATGTTAACAGTATATTTCGTAAACAAATTTCACACTACAAAAGTATATTATAATTTGTTGTAAATGTCCTTATTAATATTATGCAGGCCTTATAAATTGTTGCGAAAATAAATCTTTTTAAAAGAGTTATTTAACACATAAATTTCCATATGATTTATTTATAGATAACGCTTCTAAAGATTGAAGGTTTTACAGGCCATATCAACGAATAATATGTATATCTTTTGCTATGGATGTCGAAAAACTGATTTATAGTATTTCAAATATATTTCTTCCTTTTGGTAGAATAACATATAATATGTGCCGATAAATACTCATGGTCCTTGTTCTGTTCCAACATTCGTTTTTCTGTTTAATTAATATATAGTAAATGATGATGGGGAAAAAACTATACTAATTAGTGAATTAGTATATATCAATATAATTAATAAAATCGTCAGATGACTATTAAATGTAATAAAACCAACTCAAATTATAATTTTAATATTTCAATTAATTCTTTTAAAATATCTTAGATAGCACTATACGAATATACAGAGAACAAAGTGTACCAAGAAGTGGAACGTCGGTTAATTTCATGAGAAAGAAAATCCACTTACGTCTGGAAAGGTACCGTATTGTACATTAGTATAATACTTTATATAAAAGCTATAAAAAATGTAGAAAATTGTACAATTTCTTATAAAATTCACTATCATTATCAAAATATAGGATTTATATTGCTAAGACAATTTACTACAAATAATTTTCAAACATTATTTTTCGAGTTAGTGTTGTTTAAAACGCACCGAAACGCAACCAGTTATTTAAAAAAAAAAAAAAAATATTTTCTTACAATATATTTTTGAATTCTGAAGTGTAAGAAAATAATTTTAAATAAGAATAGCAAACATGAAAACATGTTTAACTAGTTCAATGTTCAACCGACGCTTTCATTTGATAATAAAAAGCAAAATCGACATAAATGTAATTGTCGATATTGTACAACAAATAAACCATAGTTCGACATTATATATAGCAAATTTGGTTGTTTACTCATTATATCCAATAAAAGGCTATGCATAGAACAAGCCTAGTTGAAAGCGGTTATGATACTGAATGATTAGGAATATGATCTTCCAAATTTTATTGTGATTCTTCAATAAATATTTTTAAAATTCTACTAACCATTCCGAAAAAACAACAATTAATTTTATTATTTCCGGTCCTTTTAAAAAATTTCAGATAATTAATATTTTATTTACAAGTGGAGAATCTTGTAAAAGTGCCAAAAATTTCATAAAAATTACTATATACAAAAAAATAACTATTTGTTAAATATACTTGAATATACCTAATGTATGTCATGTCCCTATCTATTAATATCAATAGACTATTTTTGTGTTCGCTTTTATATCGAAAAGGTTTATGGTATCGTACAAAATTTTAGGTTTTTAATTTAAAAAATTGTTTTATATTCATAGAAAGTTTATAGTTTTATTAAAAAATATTTACATATTTTGTTGATGTTATGAAAGAATTTTAATAATTTTTGTGATAACTAGAAATATATTAAAATGGAGCAAATTGAATCTTCCAAATATGGAAGGGTTCTTATATGTAGGTGTAAATGAAATATAATCTATAATGGTATATTAAATACTTTCAAAATTAGCTTAATAATATTAGTGTCAGTTAGTAAAATATTAGGTAGTGATTAGTTTAGAACCATATTATTCCTATTGCGATGTGTCTCTAAGTCTAAACTGATAAAGTTGCTGATAAAGCGAGTAATGTGTATTCTGAAAAAAGTCATAAAAGGTTTCAAAAATCACTACATTAACTTGTTTTAACAATACAAAACTTGTTTCAAGAAGCTATAAGCTAAACAAATCCAAAAGGGAAGAGAAAAATTACTAAAGTGTTTTTAATTATTATTATTTTTAACTTACTGAATTGAATACAATAAAATTTTCAATGAATTGAAATAGCAAATCTCGGCTTTCAGGTCGTGTGTGTTTAAAAAAAAGTGCCAGTTACTTATTTCGTAAGTTGATATATAATAAAGTGGTTGAATCCCAATCCTCATTTCCATTACCTTTGGTACGAATCAGATTTTCTGGACTATTTCACTATGTCTGTAATAAATTATTGTACAATTACAATAAATATAAATTTTATTGTTCAAATAAAATAATAAATCTTTTAAAAAAAATTTGTGATGTTATTTATGGAATCAATGGAAATTTATGTAATTAATTTAAAATAATTATTGTCATTGAAAACACAATATTAAATATTTTATAACAATATAGATATTACATACCTGATAAAACCTTTTCTTTATATAAAAAGCTAGCGCATCTGGTTGGTTACCCATTCCCAAATTTCCTTCAGGAAATTTAACTGTGCATACCTTTTTTGAAAAAGACAACGAAAACTTAAAAAAGACAAATCAGTTTGTCTTTTTCATCTTTTTTTATTGTATGTATGCGTGAAGTATAAACTTATTGTATGTAGTTAGCGTGAAAATTGTCAGAATTTGACTGAAAGTATAAACTAAAATAAAAATGGCATTTTTACAAAGTATTAAAAAAGGTAATACAAAATACATTTAAATTCAAAAAGTCAAAATAGTTGTCAGAATTTCACTAAAGTGGTAGGGAGAATTTTCTATTTTGTTCTCTATCAATCCTATCAAATTTTAAATTCCGTCTCTTTTCATCTTTGCATCTTTTTTCTAGAAAAATATATGAAAAAGTCATTACGACTTTTTTCAAGTGTAATGTACAAGAGGCTTAAATACAAAATTATATTGCGAAATGGGTATATAATAAAAAGCTAATATTATTATACTTAGCAATATTACAGTGCTTGGAAATTAACAAAAAGAAAAATAATCGAACTAAAAGGTATCAAGTGCATCGTTTATTTCAAAAACGGAAACAATTTGGCGAATATTTTACTTTAATTAAAAGACTTTAACCATATCCTTTGATTTTTTTTTAATATTTTCGAATGAGTCTCGAACAATTTAATTATTTATTGATCAAAATTAAACCACTAATAAAACCAAAAATATCACATGTGAGAAAGGACTTCATCTCTCCGAAAGAAAAAATTGTTTTAACTTTACGGTGAGTACAAGTATTTTAAAATTATTTCAAATTCAGTATTAATTTTAAAAATTACTTCTAGATTTCCAGCCACTGGAGCTAGTTATGCAAATCTTTCGTTTCGGTTTTTAATGGGTCAAAGCACGGTTAGAAAATGCATTTATCAAACAATTACAGCTATCAACGCAGTGATGGAATCAATTGCATTGCCAACACCAAAAACATCTTGTGCTTGGAAAAATATTTCTGAAGAATTTTTGAGCAAATGGAATTTCCCAAACTGTTTGGGCGTAGTTGATGGGAAGCATGTGAAAATGTTTGCCCCACAAAATTCTGGAAGCATGAATTTCAATTATAAAAAGACATTTTCCACGATTCTTATGGCAGTGGCTGGTCCAGATTATAAATTCATTATGGTGAGCATTAATGCCCATGGATCCAACTCAGATCCGACAATTTTTTCTGAAAGTAAATTCGGTAAAGCATGGAAGAACTGTCCCGATAAATTAAAGGTACCAGTTGATCGTTCACTGCCTGGAACTGATATATCTGTTCCACATTTTTTGATTGGGGATGAGGCGTTTGGTCTTTCATACAATCTGATAACACCGTATCCAGGCACTGGTTTGACAATCAAGCAGAGAATTTATAATTATAGGTATGTAATTCGCAAAAAGTTGATATAAAACAAACGTAAAATATTTTAATTTTTTTTTAAAGGCTATCAAGAGCTCGAAGACTTGTTGAAAGTTCTTTTGGAATTTTGGTGCACACATGGCGAATAATGTTAAAACCTATAGAAGTGCAAATGAAAACGGCAAAACAGTTAATATTGTGTTGCCATGTTTTGCACAACTTCATAAAAATGGAGCTCAATGATATTGAAGCAGTTACGCCAGAAATTGATACACATGCATCGGAAGTACCTGAGATGTCTGTTAATCACACATCAAAAATGAATGAACCAGTTTCAAATGCCATCTTGATTCGCAATCAATTATCCGACTGGTGTACGAAAGAAGGCAATCTAGATTACCAATACAAAAGAATTTAAATTAATTTCATCTTTTTAATTTTTATTGAAATAATTTGATTTATATATAATACACATATAGTATTACCTTTTATAAATATATAATTAAAAATTAATATTTAAAGAAAAAAAAATTAGTCTTTTCAAATAAACACATAAAATATATTTATTTTCAAATAAAAACATAAACATAACAAACTTTTGTTAAAATAAAGTAAAAAACAATAAAATAAAATCTATAATTCACATAAACATAAATACTTTTTTGAAAATAAAAGAAAGCAATTATGAAGACCAAAATACTAGCAACCAGCATCGTCTTCTTCCAAATCTTTTAGTATTTGAATAACTTTCATTTCAAAATCAATTTGCTTTCTTTTTGTAAGATTTTCAACATCATCCGCTATACTCTCAAAAAATAATAACATTTTTTTCTTTGGTACTTCGATTGTGTTGTTAATTGCTTGAACTACAGTCAAATCTCTCTATCTCAAAATCTCTAGGGAACCTAAAAAAAATTCCATATGGAGAGCATTTCGAAATACAGAATCGTTTAAAAATTGTAATGTGAATGATTTTTTTTTTTAATTTATTAAAGATAAAAAGTAGTAGTTAAAATTGAAAGTTAAAAATTAGTAGTTAAAATTAATTAAAAATTATTTTTTGTTTATAAAAGAGTCAATTTTAGAAAAGCAATAAAATATCTCCTTTGGCGTATTTTGGGGTGGTAGTAGTCTGTTACATCTATTTTTCTTTTTCCATTGTCTATTTCTCCAATAATTTTCAATTTTTCGCGAACAGATAAAATATTTAAACTTCTTTTCCGCATTTTGAAATAGACAATTTATTTTACATGGATTTTTGATTGAATTATTTTTTGACATAGAGGAAAATTTGAAATATAGAATTTCAATATAGAGAGATGAATTTCAGTGCATACTTGACGGGTAAATAGTTTTATTTCGACATAGAGAAAATTTCATGATAAAGATATTATGAGAGATTTGACGTATCAGAATTTTCCATTTTGCGCTTTAGGCTGGCTTTTTGTCCAGTATAGGACGATGCATAGCTGCTAGTATTTTGGTTTTCATAATCCAATATCTCGAGATCATTCGTTATCATATCTGCATCACAAAGTTCTGCAGCTCCCGTTTCCAAATCAAATGTAGCATAATTTCCACAATCACTAGAAACGAATTGCATACAAAATCATTAACGAACCAACGGCACAAACAAATAACCTTACTCGTTTGGGACTCGAACATATCGCACCAGGAACATTAAACTTTTAAAATGTAGCCATTTTATTGAGGATGGAATATAGGCTACTCCTGATCCACTTGGAATATTAGATTGTAATCTAAAGTACGTTCTAGACGAGTTCCTTATGTTATTCCATTTGGACTGACATTCTATGACTAAAAAAAAGGAGCATTACATTTTTAAGAAATTTTATTCTCCAAAACAATAATTACCTGATTTGCATAATATATTAGAAATATCATGCCAAGCTTCTTCTCTTTTATTTTTATTTTTGTAACTGGCATCGTCTTTTGCGTATATACAGCATCTATTTTTCACTTCTAGAATTAGTTTACAATCAAACTCTATTATTTGCACGTTTTATAAACTCTTCAATTTTAACTTGTTTTTTGTTTTCTTTTTTTAAATTTTTTTCCATATTTATTTTTGTTTATATATAAAAAAAATGTAGCTCATACGCAACAGTCAGCACTCAGCACAGTAAATGTTTTGTGTCGTATTCGGCGAAAAAGTAAGGTTAAGGTTGATCAGAAAAATTTGCCTGAAGGTATGTCCATCAGTGAAACGTTTTGGAAATGAAATACTATTTTTTTGTCAATGTTTCAGAAATTTTGGTTCCTGATCAGTGAAAATTAAATCAATGAATTTGTAATAAATACATGCTGCTATAACTTTTTCTGAATTAAAAATTATAAATTAAACTGTTATTCTAGAATTGTGTTATTAACTGTGTCAAAAAAATATGTTATAATGTATTTATTTTAGCGTTCAGGATTTTCTCGTCAGGCTACAATTAACAGCTACTGTGCGGGGCCCCTTAAGTAAGAAGGATGTATAATTAAAAATCAATTTAGGGAGTTATTTGCGTATACATTGGTCATCTTATAGCTTAACCCTTTCCTGCCCGAATTATGTTCGGAGACAATTAAAAAATCTTTTCGACTGTTTTATTGCAGAAGGAGGCACTCTGAACCATTTCTGATATTTTTTTTTCAATTAAGATTAAGGATTAAAAAATAAGGATCAGTTGCTTTTAAGCAACTATGGGCAATGAAGGTCATTAAAATAAAATACTTTTCAAAATATATAATATTATGTTTTATTATTATTATTATTAGAAATTTCACTTTTAATACATACCAAATAAGACTTTTATTTATTATGAATATTTATAAAGTTTATTTTATAAAAAAATTAAATAAAAACGTAAAAATAATTCACATTTAACGTTTATCAAATCACATAAAAAAATTAAAAAACTCCATTAAAATTATAAAATTATGTTTGTCTGAAAGAATAAATTGTTATATTAATATAATAGCTATAAATTATAAACTTTGTTGTTACCTGTATTTATTTTTGGTGGTATATAGTGTAACAATTTCGGTTTGGTGTCAAACAAAGCCATATTTTACACTTGCTACAAGTCATAGTTGTTGTTGCGGTCTTAAATAACCGACATTTATTTTTTGTACCATATGTTGGCCAATGATGCGTCAAACCTTACATCAGGAATAGGTGCTTGAGAAATTTTTTTTTTTTTGGGAACGGGTGGATTACTAGAGCTACATGGACGACCTCTCTTACGAATATTTACGTCTTTTTCTGCACTTATTAGACCCTTAGCTGTACTTAGCATAAATTCCAATAGAGTGGTCTTGTATGTTAAGCCAGTTTGATTATGATGACGTCTAGAAAGAAGCCAGCCATTAACAACAGTGAGATTTAGACACCAATAAAAAATCCTCATATAATATTTATTGGACCTTAAATTTATGCGGTATAGCTCAATAAGCATATCAGCTAGATCTACCCCACCCATAAATTTATTATATAGCTGAACTACTTGTGGACGAACAACATCTTCATATATTTTTAATTTGTTATTAAATTTTCGACAACTATCTACAGGTTCTATAGCACAATACGTAGAAATAAATTGTATGCCTTTACTATCATACCAGCGAACCATAGCTAAATTATAATCAGAGTCTATCCGATAATCAAAGGTTCCTCTACCTTTTTTTTTAGTTCGCCATCAGATAGCATATTACAATCAATTACCCATTCTATTTAGTCGGATTGTACCAACACAAAAAATTTTCCATTCAGGTAATGCTATATAGCCAAATTGACAGAAGAAAACCAATTATCAAAAAACAGTTTATAATTCTTGTTTTTTGGAAGTGTAGTTGCTAGATGCAAAACAATATCCGAAGAAAATCCTAGACCTCTATCAGGACAAGTGCCTTTACCAATGTATATTGCAAAGTCATACATAATTCCAGATGCACCAGCTCGTGTAAAAGATTTAAATCCCCATTTATGAGGTTTGTTTTTTATATATTGTTTTAAACTGGAGCGGCCTTTAAATGGAATAATTTCGAACAGAATCTAAAATTGGTCTTATTTTAAATAATTTGTGATATGCCACATCTGTATTTGATTTTGCATTAACATTATCATGGAAATGCAAACATTTTATTATTTGTTCAAACCTATTGCGACTCATTGTATTTGCAATCTGATCAAATGAGAAGTCTTTAGACCAATACATTCTATATTGTGGTAGTTTTATCACCCCCATGTAAAGAAGAATACTAATATATTGTTCTATTTCATCACGTGAGGCTTTTAGCTCTAATCCATGTTTCTGAATGGCATATTTATTGGTTTCATTACATATTTTATCCAAAATAACTTCATTAAAACTTTGCATGAAATATTGCAAAGGAGTTAAAATATCACCTTCAGGCAATGGCAAAACAGAATTCCATTCACAATCTGGAGATTCAAATTCTCGTTTCTTCCATTTTAATTTTTTTACATCTTTTTTGATAAAATTTTCTTTAATCGAATCTATATTTTCACCTTCTTTATGTTCAACTTCCATATTTACACCTTCTTTATGTTCAACTTCCATATTTTCACCTTCTATAATTTCACCTTCTACATTTTCACCTTCTATATTTTCACCTACTATATGTTTTCATAAATCAATTCGTTAATATTTCCTAATAATTCTAAATTATTTCCATTAACAATTTCATTTACAAATTCTTCATTATTTCCATTTTCATCTTCTTGAAACATTCATTTTAGATATATCAAAATATAGTAAACTTATAACTACACTTAAATGAATTTCGGGCGATAATGATCACCCAAGTGGGAATTATCGCCCACAAAAATGTGAGAAATTCCTTTATACAAATAATGTCCGAGCTTTATAACCCACATAAGTGAGAAATAAAGCCCGTTGGTATTTGCCTTTTCCGGAAAAGGGATAACAAAGTAGGAAATAACCCTTCGGGCGATAATGCCCTGCACCAAACTTATTATTGTGAGTAAATTATATAATATTACTAAGTCCTTCAATAATTTTATCTATTCTTTTAATATTGTTTTTATTTCTAATATTTTTTTGAGCTCATAAATAATTTCGGATTAATTTCATACCATAAATATGAATATACCATAAAAAAGTTGTAACCGTTAAGTTGTCATTGTGCTTATTTAGGTTATATAAAAAATCTTTGACAATGCTGTCGTCAAAATTGTATTTCGGATGGTGTTATAGTCCCACAACTAAATAAATTACTTTTAGAAACAAACTCTTAAACTTTTATGTACAATATTTTTTTGCTTATTAAATCATGAACATGTGAATTAAGATTTCTTTATCATGAATTATACAAACGAAATCAATATAAATTTGTTTACAGTTAGTAAAAGTTACTGTTTTTTTATTTCTAACCGCATATACTAAATTTATATAATATTTTAACAAAACAAGAAAAAAAAGACTTAATAATTGAATTGATTATAATAATTAACATAAATTTTTTGGTTGTGGTTCATCAATTTTCTTATTTCGTTATTGAGTATTTACTATCAGAATTAAGAAAATTCCAATCATTTGGAAAAGCTTTTTGGCCGTAATTTATAAAAGGTTGAAGCTTTAAAGTTTAGATAATAAATATTTGTGAAAATGTTGCGTCATTTCAGGAAGCAAAAGATAAAATAAATTCGGAAAGAATAATATGGTACGAGCTACAGTTCCCTCAGTTACGGTAAGATCTTAACCAAATTTCAGAAAAGATTTACTTAAGCAAAATAAACTGATACAAATTTTACAAGTATAGTTAAATCGTCAGTAATGCTTCAAATACATGTGCGTTTTTTGCTGCTTTGAGGCATACTTTAAAGCGTGCAGCAAAGCATACCGAACACATGAACGTGTTTTTAACACATGTTTCTGTAAAAAGATTTTTTTTTTTGGCAAGTTAATATAAACAAATCAAACAAATATATTACTGACATAAAAATGAAATAGCCCTCCACATAAAGCGGAAAGAAACTGTATAGAAGCCGGAGTTTCTTCCTATATAAAACTCCGCAAACTGTACGATTTAGCGAAATGAAAACTGAATGTTTTCGTACATGTAGGCGTATCAAAATTTGAAAACGAAACATAATGCTAAAGAGTAGTTGGTTCCAAGTTCCAGTGAATTTGTTGTGGATTTTAAATATTTTCTCCTCCTATCCTTAGCATGAGCAAACCAAGTTTTCATAACCAATGATATGTCATGAACATGTGAATTAAGATTTCTTTATCATGAATTATACAAACGAAATCAATATAAATTTGTTTACAGTTAGTAAAAGTTACTGTTTTTTTATTTCTAACCGCATATACTAAATTTATATAATATTTTAACAAAACAAGAAAAAAAAAGACTTAATAATTGAATTGATTATAATAATTAACATAAATTTTTTGGTTGTGGTTCATCAATTTTCTTATTTCGTTATTGAGTATTTACTATCAGAATTAAGAAAATTCCAATCATTTGGAAAAGCTTTTTGGCCGCAATTTATAAAAGGTTGAAGCTTTAAAGTTTAGATAATAAATATTTGTGAAAATGTTGCGTCATTTCAGGAAGCAAAAGATAAAATAAATTCGGAAAGAATAATATGGTACGAGCTACAGTTCCCTCAGTTACGGTAAGATCTTAACCAAATTTCAGAAAAGATTTACTTAAGCAAAATAAACTGATACAAATTTTACAAGTATAGTTAAATCGTCAGTAATGCTTCAAATACATGTGCGTTTTTTGCTGCTTTGAGGCATACTTTAAAGCGTGCAGCAAAGCATACCGAACACATGAACGTGTTTTTAACACATGTTTCTGTAAAAAGATTTTTTTTTTTTGGCAAGTTAATATAAACAAATCAAACAAATATATTACTGACATAAAAATGAAATAGCCCTCCACATAAAGCGGAAAGAAACTGTATAGAAGCCGGAGTTTCTTCCTATATAAAACTCCGCAAACTGTACGATTTAGCGAAATGAAAACTGAATGTTTTCGTACATGTAGGCGTATCAAAATTTGAAAACGAAACATAATGCTAAAGAGTAGTTGGTTCCAAGTTCCAGTGAATTTGTTGTGGATTTTAAATATTTTCTCCTCCTATCCTTAGCATGAGCAAACCAAGTTTTCATAACCAATGATATGTCCACCATCCGAAATTTTTCTAGAGCACTTTCTAAAATAGATGGTACAATTGTAAAACGTTTTTAAATCGTTTAGTTTATATAAAATCCACCTTTGATTATTTGCATTACTTTGAATGCCCGTACTGGTATGTTTTGTTTTTGGCTACACCAAGTAAACTGACAGGTAACATCATTGGTCATAATGGATTTAAGGCAAGATCTAATATATTTATCAAGAGATATATCCGGAATTGCATTAAAAACGTTGATCTAAAAAATACAAGTTGATTAGTAATAAAAATCATTATAGTTTATATCAAATGAAAAATATTTTACTAAGGATTCTGCAAAATTTGTATATTTTAATTGCTCATCAAATTCCTCGAAAGAACATTTGGTCGACCTAGGAATGTCAAGAATAATATTTTTTCTAGCAGTGCTTGAATTACATGAACAAGATGTTTGTGTTTTTTCTTGAAGCTCACATCTCATGTATTTCACTTCTTTTATAAGGGATTTCAATAGGTACATTTCCACGCCATTTTGGTCACCAAAATCTACATTTTCCAATGAAGACGAATTGGAAGTTGATGTAGATGTAGATTTTTGGTTGAGTTGATGCAAGTGTTGTGAATGTAGCGTTTCTTCATTACTTTTTTTTCCAAAATTTCGTTCTTGCGGTTGAATGAAGTTATATTTTGTGTTAATAAATTTAACTGGACCTGTTATCTTGCTGTTTGTAGTACAAATATTTTCTTTAAGTTATGAAGATGTCTGATATGGTTTATAGAAAAATATTATTTATTTTATGGAATTTGCGTACTGGTAGTTGGTTTCATTGTTTGTGCATTAATTTTCATTTTTTTTTTTATAATTTTCACTTTCGTCGGATGTAAAATTATCTGTATCTATAATTCAATAATATGTTATTAACTTTAGTTAATATAATAAATAGTTTCATACTAATACCAGGAATTTGCGTTTCTATAAATTCCTCATCTGACATTTTTGAAATCAAGATTTATAACTGGAAAAGAAAGTAAAAATAACTTAAAAATTTAATAATGTCATATATAACAATTCTTTTGCGGTTTTTAGTTTAACAACTTTCTTTTTGATATCAGAAAAATTATGTAATTGCAATTCAGGACTGTATATATCATTTGGTGTCTGACTGGAGTAAATTGAAATTACAGATGATTGTAAAGGATAATCAAAAAAGTTTCCTAAATTAATGAGTAGTGCATATCCTTTTATAAAATCCTTATTAATTTCTTCTATTTTTAAAATTCTTTTGTCTACCATACAGTAATTGTTTGGAAATCTGGTTGAAAAATTAACAATTTGATTGAAACCAGATTCTACTGCAGTTTTTACTTAATGATTTTTTTTCTTTTATTCGATTTTGGATCTGTTGTATGGGATGTGATCCTTTTTTAACCATTTTCTTTTTAAATCTTCATATAGTTTTGGAACTTGAAAGCACTATAAGAATTAATGTTTCCAAATTTTTTGGAATCATTAGATATATGTAGAAGACTGTGCACTTGTAAGGCATGTTTTCAGTTCCATATAAATTTTCAAAGTTCGCATTTATTATTTTGCAAATAATCTTCATTATCACTTAAAATGCAAATTGGGCAAATTAATAACAAATACTTTGTTTCTAAGATATCTTTAAAAGCTGCAATACCAGTTTTCTTGAAAATTTAGATAGCAAGCATTTTCTAAATGTTTCTAGTTTTTTATTAATTTCGAGAATTGCATTTTTCTTTAGTGAAAATTGTTTCTTTCGTTGTCTTAATAAACAATTTATTTTTTGTTTTGTAACACACAATGCATATAGTCAATCGGAAATTGGCTTACGCATCCAATATTCAAAGTTTCCAAAGCAATGTTAAATCTCACATGATGTTTCTTGTGAGTTTTTTCTCTAAAACTTTCATCTGTTCTTAAACAGTTTTTTGTTCCTGGAAAACAAACTTTATTTTTCAAAAATACTCCTTCAATTTGGCACTAGGTGCAGCTAAAGTATCCTGAATGCGATTTAACTCCTAAAATAATATTTTTAAATTGTAATTATACATTTTTAATTAATTAGAAATGATAAAAATTTTAATTATATATTTAATTACTTAAAATATATGCCCTTGCTGGTGCATCACAAATAAAAGATCTTATTTTTACTTCATTAATTCTATTGCAGTATTGTATTTTATTTATTTCGAAATCATTGAATGAAAACCATTGATCACGAAGAGATTAGTGATCCGAAGACAACATCCGGTCTTTTAAATATAGTTAGGAATGAACCAAACGTTATGTTAAGGTGCCAAAATTAACAACTCATACAGATACCATGAAAGGCGTTGGTTGCTTAAAACAGCAGGACGGTGGACATGGAAGTCGTAATCCGCTAAGGAGTGTGTAACAACTCACCTGCCGAAGCAACTAGCCCTTAAAATGGATGGCGCTTAAGTTGTATACCTATACATAACCGTTAATGTAGATGATTTATATTAAATTTATTTTTTATAAATTTTGATACATTAATGAGTAGGTGGGTACAATGGTGTGCTTAGAAGTGTTTACCGTAAGGTTGCAGGGAGCCGCCATTGGTACAGATCTTGGTGGTAGTAGCAAATAATCGAATGAGACCTTGGAGGACTGAAGTGGAGAAGGGTTTCGTGTGAAGAGTGGTTGATCACGAGTTAGTCGGTCCTAAGTTCAAGGCGAAAGCCGTAAAATTATAAGTTATTATAAATTTATTTTTATATATCTTATTAATTTTATTGAACGAAAGGGAATACGGTTCCAATTCCGTAACCTGTTGAGTATACGTTTGTTATTAAAAGTGGTCTTATGATCATCCTGGCAACAGAAACAACCATAAAGAAGCCGTCGAGAGGTATCGGAAGAGTTTTCTTTACTGTTTTATAGTCGTACTACCATGGAAGTCTTTCGAAGAGAGATATGGTAGATGGACTAGAAGAGCATGTTATTTACTGCTGTGTCGATATTTTCTCCTCGGACCTTGAAAATTTATGGTGGGGTCACGCAAACATCTTAACAGGCCGTACCAATATCCGCAGCTGGTCTCCAAGGTAAAGAGTCTCTAGTCGATAGAATAATGTAGGTAAGGGAAGTCGGCAAATTAGATCCGTAACTTCGGGATAAGGATTGGCTCTGAAGATTGAGATAATCGGGCTTGATTGGGAAACAATAACATGGTTTATGTACTCGTTCTGGGTAAATAGAATTTATTTAAATTTATTTATTTAAATTTGTTCCCCGGATAGAAGTTTACTTAACCAATTGTGGAACTTTTTAGCTAATAATATATTATAAATTAATAATTTTCGGATTATTATATTTTTATATATTTATAACGGTTATCAATTAACAATCAATTCAGAACTGGCACGGATTTGGGGAATCCGACTGTCTAATTAAAACAAAGCATTGTGATGGCCCTAGCGGGTGTTGACACAATGTGATTTCTGCCCAGTGCTCTGAATGTCAAAGTGAAGAAATTCAAGTAAGCGCGGGTAAACGGCGGGAGTAACTATGACTCTATATGTCTCTTGACTTGGCAAAAATCCTATCCAGGGTCCTCCTCGTGGGCGCCAGGTCGGGCAACATTTAGAATACCTTGAAAGTTCTCTGTCTTGGAACGATAAATGGCTAATCGGTTCGGAACTGCATGGCTTAACCAGTTAAGCGTCTGGAAGGTGAAACCATATGGGTTAACACCCCGTATGGTGGATTTTTTTGAATTGTTATCAATGATGTAAACGAAAATAATCTAGAAATTCCAGGACCTGCGGGTCGCCGGAATATAATTCAAAATGACTCAGGTCGAACGGTTGCTACTCAACAAAGAAGTACTACTCTCACTTGTGAAGTATGTAATCAGACCTGCAGTTCGAAGAAAAACCTTGGCGTGAGCATGAAGCGTGAGCATCCTGTGCAAGCCAATGCTAATATAAATGTTAACAGAGTTAGAGCTCGATGGTCACAGGAGGAAGAACGTGTTCTAGCACAAGCAGAGGCCAATTGCTTAATGCAAGGGCTGAAGACACCCATAAATTGCTATTTGCATAATCTCTTTCCAGCAAGGACACTGGAAGCTACTAAGGGACGTCGTAAGTTGCAAAATTACAAAGATCTGGTCATATCCGTAACCCGGCAAGTTACGGAGGGGTCAAGGGTTGAAGGCGAAGAGACACCCGCAATGACCTGTGGTGGCAACAACCTTAATCAGCTAAAGGAGATACTTGAACAAAATTGCACAAAAGTCGCCTCGGCAGATTGTCCACTCGGCATTTCCACCAGGTCGGCTGCGAGGTTAATTGAAATAGCGGAGGGTGCCATTCGTGGGCTTGATGGTGTTGCATACTCACTGAACAAGTGGTGTCTGGAGCATCTACCACGAGGCGTTCGACCAAAAGGGCCATCCCTTAACAGGAAGAGAGAGGAAGAAACAGCGATACGCAATGTTGCAAAAGGCGTATAAGAAGGAGCTTCGAGATGCATCTGAAGTGATTTTCGATGAAAATAGGAGTGTAGAGAATCCTGCAGATGTGGACGAAACGCTTTCGAGTTGGAAGACTGAATTTCAACAACCAAGTAAACCATACAGTGCCGATCACTCAGGACCTGTCCCTAGTTTACTTGGTTTATGGTCTCCCATTACGTCGGACGAAGCTTCAACTTCTTTAAAGTCGAAGACTAGTCCAGGCATTGACGGCATTTCTGCATCTTTCTGGAATAATTTGAAAGCTGATGTGAAAGGTTTATTTTTAAACCTCTGTATGTTACTTGGTGGTCTACCTGTCTGCCTTACGGGGCAAAGAACAATATTCATCCCTAAGGATGATATAGGTCAGTTCCGCCCATTGGATGCATAATCCAAAGACAGTTTCACAAAATTTTGGCTAACCGACTTGTAAAGTTGTATAAGTTAGATGAGTCACAGAGGGGTTTTCTTCCGTGTGATGGGACCATACAGAATCTATTGTTTCTGAAGAACATTCTTCACAGGTCCCGAAAAGCACGTAAGGAACTTCACTTGGCTTCGCTAGACTTGCAGCACACCTTTGACACCGTATCTCATGAAGCTATCCTCGGACGTTTGAATGAGATAGGGTGTCCTCGGGACTTCGTGCCTTACGTTGGCCGAGTCTATAGCGATACCTTTACAACTTTGCAGGCTGGTGACACTGAAATTTCGTCGAAGGTGTCCCGTGGGGTAAGACAGGGCGATCCTCTGTCTCCTATCCTTTTTAATATTGTTCTGGAAAAGGTTCTAGCCAAACTTAACAATAGCATTGATTTTGCATGTCGTGGGGGTCTAGTGCGTTGTCTAGCTTACGCTGACGATGTTATTCTAGTTGCTTCTACAAGACAGGGTCTACAAATACTGATTTCACAGTTTGTTGATGGTATTGAGACCCTTGGATTAAAGCTCAACACACGTAAGAGTGGCATTTTATCGATGGTTCCGGATGGCAAAAACAAAAAAATCAAGATATTGTCTGAGGCATCTTTCTATGCTGGGGAGCACACCTTACAGCAGATTGGTATCTTAGACGTTTGGAAATATCTTGGTGTTACACTTGAAGGACCAAACGTAAAACAGAATGTTATACCGTGGCGTAAAAAGCTCGATTTACTTACCAAAGCACCTTTGAAAGCACAACAAAGGCTGTGTATGGTTCGTGATTTCTTGCTGCCGCAGTATACTCATTCACTGGTTCTAGGAAGAACAACAGGCATATACCTTCAAAAGCAGGACCAGGCCATTCGCTCTCACGTGAGGAGATGGTTTCATCTTCCCAAGGATGTTCCACTATCCTATTTCTATGCGCCACTATAATCTATAGGGTTGGGTATACCTTCCCTGTATCACCAGACACCAGCCATCTTACTTGGTAGGCTTACAAAAGCCGTGACTGATGGTACACAGGTTGTTTCCGCAATTGCGACCGAGCTGCTGCATGAGGCTCGGCGTAAGCTCGGGAAACAATTTGTACAAATCGTTGGTCATCTCCTGCCTGTTCATGCAGAGGAGATTGAAAGTCTCAGCGAGGTAACATCAGTCAATTAAGAGCCGATTCTGGATGCCCGTCTGGGTACTCTGGAGCAAGGAGAAAGTCTGGTTCACTCTGTGAGCAACCCTCATAAGGGTAACCAGTTCACCAAATCTATTAGAACTTGGTGGCATAACAAGTTGCATTCCAGCAATGACGGCAGAGAGCTAGCAGCCTGCTCGAAAGTCAAAGTGAATACCCGCTGGGTTAGAGCCGGAGCTGGAATTAGAGGTGAGGACTTTGTTCATTACCAACAACTTCGCATAAATGCCTTACCATGTCGATGCGGGGTCGACATGGAAACATTGCCTGCAGAGCAGGCTGCAGGGGCAGTGATAATAGAGAACTTTCAGAAACAAATTATCATACTGTCCAGCAATGTTTCAGAACACATGCAGGCCGGATCCTGAGGCACAATAGGGTCAGAGACACTATTTATGATGCGCTGGTATCTATCGGCTATCAGGTCTATAAGGAAAAGAGATTCCACACTAGTGCGGGATTGAAAATTCCTGATCTGATAGCTGTGAAAGGTGATGAAGGAATCCTCATAGATTGCCAAGTGGTTAATGGAAATGGTATTAGCGTCGCTCACGCTGCTAAGGTAGAAAAATACAGAAGTATTCCTCTCTTCCAAGATCAATTTGGGGCTGAGTGCAATTGTACTCGAACCAAGTTTGTGGCTTGTACTATCTCTTGGAAGGGAATATGGCTTAGGGGTTCTTGGGAAGACCTATGTCAGCTAGGAATACGGAAAAACTGCCTCGAAAGGATAGTAACATCAGTCCTTCGAGGGTCTTTTCTATGTTGGAGAAGATTTAATAGCATTACGACAATGAGGTCTGAATAAGTCCAAATCTGAATAGGCTATTGAATCTGGCAGAAATGGTGATATTACCTACATGACGATTTAATTATCCGAAGATTGGTATATTACTTGTAAGACTTGAGTCATCTTACAGGAGCTTCTCGCTCCAAATTACATCTGGGTGCCGCATCCCCTTGGCAGTTCGGTGTCGCTAGATACCAACAAATTTACGAAGCATTTAGCAAAAATTTCATGATGCGCAATAAAACAATGATGTATGTAATGTATAATTCATACTGAGTTTTCTTTAGCGAAATGCCTCGTCATCTAATTAGTGACGCGCATGAATGGATTAACGAGATTCCTACTGTCCCTATCTACTTGGAGCGCGTATGTGGACTACCTCGGTGGTCTTGAATGTATGAAAAGTGATGATGAATTCAGAGCATTGACATTGGATGAGAAGGTTCGTTTTGTGTATGATTGTGTGAAAGATGCGTATGAAGTCAAGCAAATGGCTTATTTTAAGGAACAAAATATTAAAAGAAAATATTTAAACAAACTCCAAAAGTATATTTCAGCGGTTCACCCAACCAGTAGAGTCGGAAAGAGCTTTTTTTGCAGCAGGTTTAATTGGCACAAGGTACAGAACTAGTTCGAACGACGAAACATTAAATGTGATTTGTTTTAAGGCTGACCCAGAATGACGCGGCAAAATGTCGCGTCGCTTTTGACATTTCGAATTTTGAAACGTATATAGTCAAAAGCGACGCTTCGAATTTTTTCAAACCACATTGCAAAAATTGTAAACAATTTATTTAATTAAAAAAATTGTGTTAAATTTTTTTTTTTACATTTATATATAATTAATTTATTAAGTGGTAATTAACTTAATATTAAATAAGTAAATTTATTTTCTATTATATTTATACGAATGCTGTCAAATAAAAATAATAAACTATAAAAAAATTTCTATTTTGATACTTCAGGTGTACCACTACCAGATGATAAATCTCGTAATATTTGTTCTTTGACGAATCCGTCCCGTAGGCTCTTCCATCTGCCTTTAGAATTTTCGACTTAAATATTAAATATTTTCATATAATCATATAACAAAACTTTTAAAAAAAATGTTAAATGCACTTTTAAATGCTTACCACTTTCTCCTAGTTCCTTGGATATTTCCATCCAAGTTAAATCTTTTTTTATGTTACTTTTGAATGATTTAGATTTAATATTATAAACAGTCATTTTCTTGGACTTTCATTATTAATTTGTCCTCAAAACTAATTTTTAACTTTTTAAAATTATTGAACTTAAAACTTTTTAATAAACTTATCGGTTTCATGCCAAATGAAAATATATGCGCTTTGCAAGTGGCAAAAGTAGAAAGTAGGTTTACTACTGCAAAATTGTCGCATCAACGCGAGGCTACATTATGGGGTAACTCCATAATAATCACTGGAGTTCTACTTTTGACACTTTTTAGAGTGCACGCGCACAACGCTTTGCCGCGTCTTTCTGGTTCTAACTTAAAGAGCATACTTTCAACAAACAATTTTTGATCCATGAAAAGTGAGGTTTTACCATATTAATTTTTTTATAATATAAATGAAGTTTTTTTCATTTTTATGTTTTTTTATGTTTAATAAATGAATTCATTATAATTTATTTTACTAGTCAATGAATGGACTTGTAAATGGGCTATAACTATAACCCATATTATATTTATATTTTACAAATATATTCATTTATTATTCTTTTTGTTGTTTTCAAATATCGGTAAGTTTACTAGCACTAGCTATAACACGTAATTACATACTGCTCATATATTAGATTCCCATGAACCTACAAAACTGACCTACCAAAAATTTCAGTAACTACTAACTAGATAAATAATATAAACTTATGTCTGAAATATCATTGAACTTGGTTGACAATTAATGTACATATTATATATAGAGCATTGAACTTATGAAATGTAATTAAGGATTTTAACCAAGCGTTCGCCGGACTTGTTTTTTAATTGCATTTTCTTAAAAAGAGTTTCAGTAAATCAATTTTTTTGACCATCGAGTCAAAAACTTCATAGTTATTCCATAACTTCTCGTATTGTAACAAAATAAATTGATATTTTTTTTTTTGCAATTAAGAATTAATTAAAATAATATAGTTTCTGCTTTACCTCAAATTGTCATTTTAATTGTGATTTTTATTAAACGTTTTGGTTTGTCACCATATAATAATTGTTAAAATTGTTCTTCAAAAAGTTAAATAAAATATTTGTTATCCTAATTCATTTTAATTGCCCTTAATTAATTCATACTATATGGGAACTTAATTTACACAGAGAATTTTGGAGACTATACAAAATCCTATAACTTTTACAGGCTACTAGCAATTTAATTAACAAAATTTTGTAACATTCATTAGTATATTCGGCAAGCAGTAATGCAGACGCCTATGAACTGTTAGCCATTTATTATATATAAGAAATTATAATTTTTGTAAATAACTTGCATATTTTTTTAAAAATTTATTAAAAGTATTTCAGGTAAAAATCTAGGTTGCATAATGTGATATCCGGTATTCTGTTCTGATATAAAGTTTTGTCACTTCTTTTCTTTAAATTTGAGTTGTCTGCAGTGTTTATCCAAGTCTTGAAAAATTATATTTCATTGGTATAAAAATTTAACATTAAAATACGATATGGATTTTCTTATTTATACAATATCCCACCTATTTGACCTAAAAATTTTAAACTTATTTGTAGCAAGATACAAAATCACACTTCTAAAACTCGTGTAAACAAAGTTTCATTTTAATAGTTGCTTTCTGGTTAAGTTCTTTTCATTATTTATTTAACATTTTAAGAACAAATGTATCTTTAAGGATTTAAAATAAAAAACAAAATTTTTGTAATTGGACTATATTTTTTTTAAGTTTAATTTTTTTTAACAACTATATTAGTGCTTTTCGACACATCGTATTTGTAAAAACTTCGCAGTAATAAAAATAATTTTTAATGTTTTCTAATTTTAGTGCCACAAACTTTTTAATGTATTTTTTATTGCTATAACTATGCTCAGTTATAGCGACATTTTATATTTTTTATATAAGTTTCTAGAAAAAAATGCATTTTATGAAAATCACTTAATAATGACAGTTTTTTCTTGCAACAATTATTAACTGCAGTCTGCAAGTTCTTTAGTTTCAATGTTTCAAATTTAAAAGAAAATGGCTTATTTTAAGGAGACACGTTTTAATTTCCTCTTCACAGCTGATAGAAGTTAAAGTGAAATACATTTAAAAAACAAGTGAATAATTTGTTACTCATAGTCATCAGTTAAAAATGTGTTACTCAATAAAATATGGGTTGCCTAACTTTTCGTAAATCATAATTTCCATTAGAATTTAATTAAGTTAAATCCCGGTAAATATACAAAATCCCGGGTTTCGGGAATATGTAAATTTCTCGGGTTATTATTCTGGATAATCCTGGAATGAAAACTCTATATATAAAAGATCGAAAATTTTAGCGTGGACCTACTGAAGTTAGGTCATCCAAAATTTACATTAATATAATTTAACTCTTTATGGTTCATAAATTCAGGAATTCTTATAGCAGAAAAATCCGAAATAACTACAATTTTGAGAACTGTATATGTATCTACCAGTGCCAATTTGTCAGAGTAAGTTAAATATTTCCCATTCCATTGCATTGTTATTCAGTGGATTTCTACAAATTAATATCTCAATTTCCTATAATATTATACAGTTAAGAAATAATAAGATTAATGAAAATATTTTTATTTTATTTTATTATAATTGATAGAGAATGTCTATTATAAATATTTGTTATTTTTAGAAAGTAAAATTTTTAAAATTATTAAAGTTAAAAATTATAACACGTTCACGATGAATCATCAACATTAAGTGCATATCTGAAAATACTTCCTTAACACAGCAAACTCTTATTGATTTATTAAACAACTCTCAAAAGGGTAGAGAAGTGTTAAACTTTTATCAAAATAACCAATTTCTGGATGATAATCATAACGAAATATTAAGATCAGTTGTCGTAGAAAGTTACTCTGATAAAAAAAAATAATGTACATGAATAATATAGTGAGCGCAACAAATTCAATAGTTGGTGTATTTTCTTCTGGAACTTCTGTGATGTGATCTTAGTTCTTATTTGTTTTCTGTGTTCTTTTATTCCTCGTTGGTAATTTTTTTTTTTAAATTCTATATTTTTAACAATAATTTTATTTTCAAAAACGTGCACATAGACTAGATCCAACTGGTAAGCTTCATGACAAAGCAGTAAACGCCCGTACTAAAGTAAACAAGCTAAATAAAAAAAAAACTTATTCAAGGATTAGATATTTTTTATATTGTTATAGTTTTAAATTTTATTTTATTTTAAATTATACTTCCATTTACATATATTTCACAAACAAGAGTAAATCCAATAATTATTACCACTAGTGATGAAGAAATAAAAATTTGGTTAACACACGACATTGAACCGTGACCTGAAGTAGAAATAAAATGGTCTAATGTGATAAATATAAGAACTGATGACTCAATTGCATTAAAAAAGTGACCTCTATTCAAACATAGTTTTGGTTGGTTATTCTTTGGTATAATATATACACTACATTACTCAAAATAGATATTTTTTCACTATAATGCTAGAACCAGAAAGACGCGGGAAAGAGTTGTGTGTTAAAAGTGTCAAAAGTAGAACTGCAGCAATTATATAGAGTTACCCATAATGTAGCATCGCGTTGATGCGGCAAATATGCCACGACGCGTGAGTAGTCCTCCTTTCTACTTTTGCCGCTTGCCGCGTGTCAAACGATAAATTTTCATTAATTAGGCATGTGTCAATCGACCAAGAAATAGAAAATGTAAGTAAATAAATGTATATTTTAAGTTAATTCCCACTTAGTTTGCAGAATTATAAATAAATGTAATAGAAAAATAGAACAATGTGGGTTGCAAAAACTCGATGCGTCGCTTTTGACTTTATATACTTCAAAATTTGAAATGTCAAAAGCGACGCGACGCATTTTTGTCAGTCATCTGAGAAAAGAATTGTTGAATTTTTTTATCTTTTTTTATACTGTAATAAAAGTTTGGTTTTGAAAATATTTGTTGCATTTAACAGATTGTTTTATTTAACAGTTTCATTTAATAAAATATTAATAATAGGAGCACAGCATTGGTTTTTAAAAGGATTGAGTAGATTACAATTTTATAAATAGTGGAAATCATATTAAAGTAATAGTAAAGAAATTATAAATCACATAATTTTTTATTTTTTATTACGCTCATCATATTAGTTTTATGGTATATATATCGTATTGGTTTTTAATAGTGTTCTGTATAACAAATTAATGTGGATCAATATTAAAATATGTAATATTACAGCACATTAATTTTCAATATGATATTCTATTAATTCAACACACAACACGTTAGTACTATTGAAAAAAAAACCCCAACATTAATTTAATTATTTCAAAAATATTATTTTAACAGTATAAATCCTATTGACAAAAAATAATTAAATCAATCAGTTTTTATATTAATTCAGTTTTTTATTTAATCCCGCGATTATTTTCATTTCATTTTATTTTGAATATTTACAAGCACTGTACAACAATTAAAATGTTAATACTTGTTGTTTTTATAAATTTAACAAGTTTGCCATGTATATTATATGCAAATTTGGTAATAAAAAATATTTTTTTCATAAATATAATTTCCTGCAAGATATTTGTAATAAATATTTGTAATTGAATATATGAGAAGCCAAAAAGGTTTTGTTCTTTTAAAAAACAATGGTTTTCCGGAAGGACAAAGAGAACAATGGCAGGAAGCGTTTATTGGAAGTGCGTAGAATGTCTTGCTGGAAAATTTCGCGGACGTATTATAGTTTCGGAAGGACAAATTAAAAAATCGTCGGCTCATAATCACGTATCAGGTATCACACAAAGCTAAGATTGAAAAAAGGGATGTGCTACATAATATCAAGGAACGAGCTCGTGTATGTCAAGAAAGCTATCATCAATTGTGTCTGCTGCGACATATATGTTACCTGCAGCTGTATGTGGACAACTACCACCAATTCCCCTTAAAAAAGCAGCTCAAAGGATTAGAAACAAGAATTATCTTACATTTGTTAATCCAACATCTCTGCTGGACCTAGCTATTCCGGATAATTATTCGAAAATTGAAAATGAGCCTTTTTTACTTAATGATAGTGGACAAGTCCATGATAGAATTATAATATTTTCAACCAGAAGAAGTTGTGTTCCACAACTTTTTACTCAAATCTATACTATCTACGCTGTAAAATTTCATAATGTTTTGCAAACTGTTTATATATTAATTGCGAACAAAATGCAAGCATCTTGTGTTCACGCTTTAACCACCTTGCAAAATTTAAATAACAAATTGGCACTTATCACTATAATGACTGACTTTGAAAAAGCAGCAATTAATGCGTTCAATGAAGTATTTCCCAAAACAATTCAAAGAGGTTGTTTTTTCCACATGAGTCAGTGTATATGGCGTAAAATGCAAAGTATTGGTATGCAATCCCGATACACCAGTGATGTAGAATTTGCGCTACAGGTACGGCAGTTAGCAGCTCTTGCCTTTGTTCCGGAAGTAGATGTTTTAATGAGTTGCCAGGAACTTCTACAATCAGAATACTTTCTTAAGAATTATGATGTGTTACAGCAATTAATATATTATTTTGAAGATACATGGGTTGTACGTCTTCAAAATAATCTTACTCGTCGCCAAGCATTGTTTCCTATAAAAATATGGAATTTCCACGATGCTTCAAAACTCGGTTTACCTAAGACCAATAATTCCGTGGAAGGATGGCATAGAGGATTTAGCTCCTTTTCAGGATTTAGTCATCCAACTATATGGAAGTTCATCGATGTTCTGAAGCATGAGCAGAAACTGAACGAAGTAAAAATTGAACAATATCTTCCAGGCCAACACCCACCAAAAATCCGAAAGATTTATCGTGATATAGGCAAAAAAAAGTAGAAGACCAGGTTAATGATTACGAAAACCGGGACTTAATTGATTTTTTACGGGGTATTGCACACAACTGTAATCTCCAAATTTAAATCGAGTATTATAGTTTTATTCAATTATTTAATATTGTGGTTTATTTAAAATGCGAAAATAAAATTTATCGTTTGTTAAGGCGGATTCATCGTTGCGGATAAAAACCCACAAACTTAAAACAATCGCAATTTCGCCCAATACTTTTAATTTCAAACAGTTTTTTCTATATTGCTTATGACTAGAGATTGTACAATTCTCGACAATTTTTTATTCTCGAGATTCGAGAATCTCGATTTTATAAATATTTTATTTCTCAAGATTCAGGATTCTCGATTTATTTACAATAAAATCTCGAGATTTCTCGAGAAATTTTATCATTCAAATTTTTCCTTATTTAATCTTTGTTAAATTGTTAAATAAAAATCAGTGATAGTTTTTATAATATTTATTTAAGAAACTAAATATAAATTACTAATTCATTTAATTCATTGTACAAAATTCAATAACAAAAAAACAAATAATATTATAAAAACTAAATAATTACAAAAAATTATTACAAAAAACTAAATAATATTATATGGTGTACTGTGTACATATATATTTTTAAATATATATGTACACCATATAATATATAAAAGAAATCTTTTTTTTTATTAATTATATATTGTTAAAATGGCTTTTTAGCACACATAAACAATTAATTGATTTGTCGGACAATCGAGTTCTTCTTTTGGATACAAAGTGTCCGGATGTTGAGAAATTTCGCTCATTTTGTGTGCTAGTTGGTGGTATTGTCATTAACGCCAATTTCAAGTTTGTTAAATTTTCTGTTAATAATCCTGTCGAATCGTACACGTTTAGTTCATTTTTTATCAAATCCAAATTATTATTTTTCAATAATATACTGGCAGTTTCTGAACTTTGACGAATGAAACCCTCTAATTGATCAGATAAACTTATATTATTATTAGTATTGTCATCTTCAATTACAATACTTTCTTGTTCCTCTATGTTCAAATTTCGTTGTGGTTCAATTTCATTCTCCAAATTATTAGAACTAGAAGCATAAAGTCTTTTTAAAATTAAGTTTGCAGTTTTATGCACTTCATTTTTAGGTGAAAGCTTGAAAAAATCACACTCTTCTTGAGCTTTACGCCGCAAAAACTTTGGATTTTGCAAATATTTTAATAATGAAATAATTGGAATATTTCGTCTGATGTTAACTTTTTCTTTTAATGTTGTCACAAATTTTGCACTAAGTTGTGATTGGCGTTCTTCCAGTGTGCTAAAAAGAAATTTAAGGATTCCTTCAGCTTTTAAAATATTACAGTCTTGGCGACTTAATGCCTCTACCGCCATTCTAACTGGTGTTAATATATTTAATAAATCGTTTGCCATTTCTTCATCTTTTTGAGTAATCCAGTAATGATCAAAATTTAGATCAGCTAAAGCTTTTTTTATTGGATTTTTTAAACGCAAGAATCTTTTTACCATTGTTTCCAAACTATTCCATCTAGTTTTGCAATCCAAAAGTAGTTGCAGGTCATTTGACTCATTTTCTTCTAATTGCACATAATTTTGTAAAATTCCATTTTTTACAGGAGAGTTCTTAAAAAATAATATAATTTTCCTAATATTTTTTATTGCCGAAGCAATATTTGAATTCTCCATATAATTATTTTCAGAAATAAATTCGTACTCACTTTCTGTATCCAAATCATAATTGTCTTCACCATCGTTCGCAACACTCTCATCATATGATGGATCAAATTGAAATTCATTAACAGTTTCGATGTTTTCGTGAAAACTATGATTATTTTTTTCATATAACACAGACATTATAGCTAAATGAATAGCGTGATTGTAACACAGCTGTTGTAAACATGGAGCCAGCCTCCCAAATTTCACCATAACGCTTGCCCCATCAGAAGTGACGGAAACAATATCTGTACACAATTTTAAATTGAAATCATTTAGCTTTGATTCAACTAATTTTAGAATTTTTTCTGCTGGGCAAGACCCAAAAATACGTATCAAACCTAAATTATCCGATTTGTCACTTGTGTTGTAATATAAATGCACATTCATATAACGTCTATTGCGCAAACTAGTCCATTCGTCAATGGATAAACTGAATTTTTTATTTTCGCTCTTCATTTTATTAATTTTAATTATTAAATTATTTTTTATTTCTGTGTAATATTCATATACCAAATCCATTACACGCGATGTGTTTTTAGGAAGGTGCATTTTTCTTGAGCTGAGGCTGCTTCTAATAAATTCACTTTTACATATTGCATTTACGGTAAATCCGTCTTTTGCAACTAATTCTGCAACAATGCGTGCAAGATTACCATTTTTATTTTCGTTTGCATTGGCATCAAAATAATTATGTAAATTTTTAAATCTTTTTCTATTGTCATCATCTGAAATTTTAACTTTTCGCTTCATTTTGTGTATGTTTTCCATATGTCTATGCAAGCCTGATGTAGAAGATGATTTGCATTGCAATTCTTTTTTACAAATCTTGCATATTGCTGTATCTATATTTTTTTTTTCATAATTATCCCATACATTTTCGTATTCGCTCATCTTTTTGATATGGGTTAATACTGAAATATAATTAAAAAAGTTGGTTAAGTTGCATAATGTCCCCCAGTAATTATGGTAAATTTTTTTCGGAAAAAGCATTTTTTTCGATAAAACATACATAAAATTGGTACACCAAATTTTAATCATTAATTTTTTTTTTGTTATCGATTTTTTTTGTCGTTAAACAAACTTTTTAACTTCCGAATTTCAAAAAATCTAAATCACCAATTGTCAAATATCAGCTGTTGAAAATTAAACATCAATGCCCAATAAGCAAATAAGGAATTAATAATTAATAGTATGCGTATGCCTAATTGTTTCCCTGTAGGAATTACGTGCAGAGTTACGAAAACTTCGAATTTTTCGGTCAGAAATAGTTAAATAAATTTGTTTTTTTCTCGAGAATTCCCTATGATATTTTTCGAGATTCGAGAATCTCGAAAAAATTAAATTTTTTAATTCTCGAGAATCGAGATTCTCGAAAGTGAACGTTTTATCAGGAATTCTCGAGACGAGAATTCCCGTCGTTTAACTCTACTTATGACCCAAATCATATAAAAATTTCCGTCGAATTTTGGAAACCTCTAAAATTATAGCACTTTCTAATTGTAAACCACCTGTAACATATATATAAAATTGTTAATAAATAAAATATTTTTGTTGGTTTAAATTATGTATTTTTTTATTGTTAATTTTTATTATACATATTATGAATTATGTAGATATTGGACTAAAATAATTTGTGAAATCTGTTCTGATTTCGGCTGATTGTCGTATTGAATTGTTGGAACCAGTACGACCTATGGGTAGCATTCCCTCGGATATAGTGTCTCTCCATCTTCCAGATGTAATTGTTCCATCAATATTTTCTATATCAACTAAACCGTCTGTAACATAGCTAGCTGTTTTTTTAATACGAAGCCAATTATGTAAACATAATGTGCCTTTATTATATTTACGACTGTTATTTTATGGGCAATCCAATTATTGGTCTTCTGTATATACACACACCATCGAGTTGCCAATATACCAAATGAGTTTTCTACAACTCTTCTGGCTTTTCACAATCTGTAATTAAATATTCTTTGCCTTGGAGGAAGATTTCCTGTGTTAGGCCGGGATACGGAAGCATCAAATTTGCAAGCAATGGAAATGCCTAATCTGTTACAAACACAAATGGAGCAATTTGGTAGATCCTGGTTGATTTTTTGGGGCTGGCAAACACAATTTTTCACAATTTCTTATAATACCATTTCCAAAAGTAGAATTTCGAAATACACTTGCATCATTATTGTGACCTAAAGCACCAATGTCGACAAGTAAAAACTTGTATTCAGCATCACAAACTGCTAATAATATGATGCTATGATAATGTTTATAGTTGAACGTCAGTGAATTTGAATTTGGAAACGCCTAACAGAAAAGTATGTAGTAGAACAACATTGTAAAAATTATTTGTTTATTTTTTATAATACCTGAATTACAATATGTTTTCCATCGATTGTACACAAGCAATTTGGAAAATCCCATTTGGTGTTGAACTCATAAGCAACATTTTCCCATAACTGTGCTGAAACCGTTGGAAATACAAAATTCATCTTTTCCCAAATTAAATTGCATGTTTCTCTTATAATATTAGTTATCGTACTAGCTCCAATGCGAAAACCGTAGAAACCAATAGACTTCATGCTGTCACCACTTGCTAAATATCTATAAATATTTATGTATCTGTTTATTAAAATTTTAATTCGTGTAAAAAGATTGAACAACTATTACCTTAATGTTAGTGACAATCTTTCTGCCATTGTTATTTTTGGGATTTTTTACTATTAGGTGAATTTTTAAGTGATGGCCCTAACACACTTAACAATTCATCAAATGTTTTTTGATCCATCCTGTGAAAATTTGTAAATGACTCTGTGTCTTGTGATCTCATTTCTTGAACTAAATTATTGTAATATCCTTGTTCGCTCCTTCTTTGCAACATTGGTCTAACCAATGTTGCAAAGAATGTTATTATCGCCTTTTTTTCTTTGGCTCTTATTTTTCCGCTCTTATTAATTCGCTCTCTTTGTTTGAAACCGTTTTCCATTGATTATAAAAATAAAAAAAATATGTTTATATTTTTAATTATTAATTTTAAAGTAATTTTCAGGGTAAATATTTACATCATTTCAAGTTAATTTTGAATTCATTTTGACTTCATACAGCCTTCAGTTTGAATTAATTTTTACTTCATTTTGTTTTCATTTTGAATTGAATAAAGAATTCAAAATGAAGTAAATTGAATTCAAATTTTTTTATAATTTAGGAACATGAAAGCATTCCAAACGGATTCCAAAAGGAATTAGAAAATAGGAATCCAAAATTGAGTCGCTCATCATATATATTAGACTTCATTTTAAAATCCATTAGGAATATTTTTTTATTTGTAATACTTTAAGGCGGAACATACGAAAATTAAAAGCACAATTTAACAATTTTTTATGGACTCCTATTTTTAAAACCACAATAACAGATGGCATTAATATCTCAAATTTTAAATTTTTTGTCTCTTTAGTTGAGATTTACAATTTTGAGAAAATATGAATCAGCTATCTATCTATACTTATTCATTCATACATTATGAGATTTTTTTAAATATTTTCGTACATTTATTGGAAATTTTGATCTTCATCAAAAAAAAAAATGTATTTGTTATATTTCATATATATATATATTTATTATATTTTTTTAAATTTATTATATTTTTTATATTTTTATTTATTTGTTATATTTTATTATATTTAAAAAAAAAATTATTATATGAAAAAGTATTTTTATTATAAAAATATTGAAATTAAATCATAATTAAATTATTATACAAAAGATAGAGAAGTATATCTTTCATGTTGTTAGTATTTTATGATGTCCGTAAATTACAATTCACATGCTAGCTGCCTAATAAAAAAATATTGAACAAAATTTAATGTTTACAATTATGTAATATATTTAATTTAATCAAGACTCACCCTAATTCCAAATCAGCTTCTCTAATAATCATCTTTTTGGGAAAAACATGAAATAGCTATATATTTTTCAAAATGCATTTATGTATTTTTAATTTTATTTTAAGAATTAACATTAAAATCTTACTTAGCCAGTAATGTGAATTTTCTTTTAATTTTGTCTGAATTTCTATATCCTTCCGTATAATCCAATTTTCACATAATTTATTTTTAATATTTTTTATTTCTATTTTTATGTTTTCTGTGATCATTGGGGGCTCTTGTACAAAGTCTGCCCCATAGTTTGAATCTTTTTTTTTTCAAAATTTCGTCTGGTCCTTTTTGTATTATATTTCTTATATTCACGATTTCGTTTCCGTGAAGTTTCCAGTTAAACTATAAACTTGTTAGCTGGTTTTAATAAACTAGTTTAACATATCTTGGAGACAATTTCACCAGTATTGTGTTGAATCACAGCAGCATTTACTCGAACAATATAAGAACTGGTTATGGTATAATTTACTCGTTTACCTATAGCATAGATATTAATAATTCAAAATCATTTAATAATAAGATTCATTAACACAAAACATTATATTCTATTTTTTACATATAAACTAATATTATAAAATATTCGGTATAAAAAAAATAAAATAAAATGTAATGTTATGGGATGTAATATTATTATGTAATTAATATTAATATTATTATTATATAATATAATATAATATAAAATAATAATATAATATGTACGAAATAATAAGTAAAAAATAGGTATATATTTAAAATGTTTAAAATAATGATATACATACCTCTCACAAACTTAGCAACTATTGAATTAAATTGTTCAACAATATTGGAATCATGAACTAAACTGTCTGCATGGCGGGCTAATGAAATACAAATTTCTTTAATTTTAATTAAAAATAATTTATCAATTAATGTTTTAGGTATTCCATTTGCTTATCACAAAAATACGATGCATAATTTTTATGATTTTCGAATATGTGATGACGTAATGAGGTATATTTCGCATATCCTTTGCAACCCAAAAACATTTTGGTGAAATGTAATATTTTACATTCTTCAGATGTCTGAGATATAAACTTTTCTACATCAGCATGCAAATCTCTATAATTGGATTCCCTGCTTTTTAAATTAAATGTTGTATTACACATTTAGCATAAAAGTACATATTTAACTATAAATCCATGCCTTATCTCAGTTTGCAATGTAAGGTGTGCAATTGAACAGTTATGTAAAGAGTTATGGTTTGAAATTAATAATATTTGAGACCAAAAAAATTCCATATCAACAATCACATTGCCAGAAAAATGTTTTTCTTCATTGGGAAAGCAATCATCTTCAACAACTATTGATTTAATATTCACAAATAAATATGTAGAATTATTAATTTGTATTTATACTGTTGTATAATATTAATAATATACTTATATTTTATTTATTAGATATTTTATCCACTAGACTAGATACAAAATCATATTTATTTTACAAAAAGAAACGTACCAAAAAAATTTGTATCATTATCGTCGCATATTGAACTTCCTTCAATTTGTTCTGCTTCTACCAATAAACCATAAATTTCGTATGTTCCAGTTCCCCCTTAACATAAAAAATAATATTTTGAAAACTATATTACATTAATTATTCTTTTTCTTGTAATGGTCTTCTATATTTTTAATTTTATTTTACTTTTTTAATAATATTATATTTTTCAAAACCAAAACTTTTTGGTATTTTTCTAAAATCTAAAACTTAAAACCATACCTAAAACTACTACTATTTACATATATTTTATAATTAATATATTTTTCCATTCTAAGTAATAATATAATGTTATGATATGACTTAATAATAAACAATTCTTAATAACTTAATAATAGACACCAAATTTTTTTAAAATTGAAAGTCGGGTTTTCTTCACTTAAGGTTAATGAATAATGAGTTTTTATAATACAGCACCTATGAAATATATTCTTTTACTTAACGATGCTGTTAGATTATATTAATAGAAAGTTATATGATAAATACATAATTAAGATTTAGGATGTGGTTTTTAAACAATATAAGCTATAAGTATTTCAAATTATAAAGCCATTGTCGTCACGACTTTATGATATCAGTTATTAATTTAACTGAATTATCTTCTACATATTTGGTTATATAATAATTACAGTATCAATACAGATTGCTTATAAATATCAACAGACCATAATTTGAATACATCCAGGATCTTTTTTAACACATGATATAACTTAGAATTTATTTATCATATCCACTAGAGATTTTTAATAAAAAAAACTTTTTCTTTTATTAAAAATAAAACATAAATTTAATATTTCCACAAACTTTAAATCAAAACTTTGTGGGATTAATTTTCATTTGGAAGTATATTGAAATATCTTATAAAACTTTTCTGAAAAATTACTACAGAAAAGAAAAAGAAAGTTTTGTTGTAGTTTACTATGAAATGGATAATTATTTAAAAGATCTATGTAGGTTTTTGGTATAAAAAGTTTTAATAAAGAATGACACCCAATTGCCAATATATTTGAATTTTCATTATAACAAACAAAAAACAGGTGAATTTTGGTATAGTGCTTCAATCACATTTTGTATGTAATCTATAATGGCTCCACTATACCTTCTGTAGTAGAGCCATTATAGATCAAGTTATTATAAGTTTTACTACAAATATAATTTCCATTTGATCTCTTAAAGAACCAAAAATTTGTTTTATTGTTTGTAAAAGGTGAATATGAGTTCTCCCGTCTTTTGGTAAAACGCATTATACGAAAAAGTGACGTTCTGAGCAAATGTAGATCCAAAATTGAAGGCTAATTATTAAGGATAGGGCTGAAAATATGTAAATACAATTATAAGACGAAATGGTTGCTTTTATATAACGATAAAAATTATCTTAAGATTTTTATATTTTAATCTTATTATCTATTTCAAAATAATAAATCAGTTTTCTGCCACAAATTTTTGGTTAAAACAATACAGAAAATACTAAAGTATAACGCATTAAAAAACTTTAATTTGTTCTCGTGCGGTTTTTATTGCAATTTAATCAAAATGAATACCCCAGTAAAATGAATTTTAATCACATAACATGTTTTACCTCATGTATATTTATTGACTATATAACAGAAAAACAATAAAAAGTATTTTTTACGAATATATTATGATTATAATTGTAATAAAACTTGCTCCTAGATATTTAGTAGTAAGTTTTAATATAATCACAAAAAAATTATTAATTTATAATAAGAGTTAAACAAAAATTATTTTTTTATAATAATAGAAATAAAATTAACGCTTTCTTCATAACGCGTTTAAAATATAAATAATTAATAAGTAAACATAGACGATACATTGACTTTTATGATTGATTTTGAAATTAAATACCTCCTTCAATCAGGTCTCTTGAATTGTTACTGGATGGCATATTTGCCCAGAATCTTTTTCTTCTGGCATCTTTAACATTAAAGTATCTATGATTTGTTTTTTTTTTTTGTATCTAAGATACCCCTCAATCGTTCAGTCCTTGAGATAAGATTTTTGTTGAAATTTTTTTTAAGAATATGCTGTGTTGTTGAAAATTCAGCACTATTAAAATTTGATTTATATTTAATTTCAAAGGACTCTCGACAAAATTCAGCAACAACAATATCTTTAAAAAAAATGGTAGAGATTCTGTATTTGTTTTTGTTCTTTGCCTAATAATATTATTTATCATATACTGATTATGTCCTTCCATTATCTTAATAAAATCGTCGAAATCATAGACACAACCTTTTTTCCTCATTTTAGTTTCAATATTTCTATGTAACCCATCAGCAGCCATGAAAGTATGTCCTGAAACTAAATATATTAATGTTATCTTTTTTGTAGAACATAGCGCTGAATTAACGTAAATTACTAATGTTGAATAAAAGGCAAAGTTTTTATTTTGGCCATTGCAATTATCCATCCAAATAATAATATGTTCTCGTATCTTGTTCAAAAAAATCAAAAACGAATTTGCTATGTCTTCTTTTTTACGTCCTGTAATAGCTTAATGCCATAAAATATAATAGTGGTTCCCTATTTTTTTCATATTTGCAAAAGTCTCATTATATGTAATTAGACGTGAAGTGAAAAAAGATTCTTTTAAATGCGGGATTCGTGGTAGCAATACGACTTTCTGCAAATCAGCAGCATAAACTTCTACATCAATTAATTTCATGTCTTCATTGTAAGCAATCCTAGCTAAATTGGCCTAAAAAAGAATATCTTATTGCTGTTTATTTATTATATCTTAACTTTCCCAAATGGTTGTTAAGTTTTAAGTAATTTTCTGGGGATGGATTTTCCTTCATTTCTAAACAAAATCCGCAAACCTCTACATTTGTCTGGTAAAAACTTATGTTCATTTTTCTAATTTCTGAACGGTATAATTCATATCCTATCTTGTTATCACGATGTGTTAAGCAATAATCTTTGTGCATAAATGTTACTGTGAGGTCAGAAGGCAAATAGAGGCGATTAGGTGCATGTAATCTTTTATAGTGTGATGGAAGTGGTTTAAAACTTAATATATGCTGTTTCAGGGTTGTTTTATCTTTTTTATTGCTTGGTACATGTTTACCTCGCATGTCCTCTTTCGGTCCCATTAAAAATTTTCCACTGTTATCAATTTTTGCTTTTTTGTAACTATTTATTACGCTATTGCTAGTGTACCCCAATGTATTTAAAAATGTTTTTTGACAAACTTTAACCAAACTTCCATTTTCACACGGTAAACTATATTTATTTGTATAAAGCCGTTTTTTATCACTTATATTTAAACTTCGTTTCACAGGACCGATTAAAACATGTTTGTCAAGCCACACTCTTTGAAGAGTCAAGTTCTTATTCCAATATTCAGAATGAATACGATGGGCTTGATTATCATTTATATGTTCATCGCATTTGTTAATACAGTTTAATTATCAATAATTGGATGCTTTTCCTTGGCTTGTTGTTTTTGATCTTCTGGTGTCCTTCTTCTCGTTTTGTTATTCTGGAAATTTTGTCTTTCGGTTACACCTCCAATAATTTGATCAAATGAATTTGTAGTTTCTGCTAACACTTTTTGTATTGGCAATTCCTCATGTATTTGAATATTTGGTAACTTATGGCAAAAAAATGGTTTTTAAATATAAAAATGGAATTTCACACAAATATCCAACCTGCTCGCTAGAAACAATTAATGATTCATCATTACAGTCCTTATTATTATTTTCGTCACAATTATCGTACCACAAAAGTAAATCCAAGGACTCTTGAATAACGGTATCATTTTGATTGTTTGAGTTGATAGTCTAAATTGAAAGATATTTGTGATCGAATGTCTGTAATTAGCATTAAAACTTACAATGTCCGTTAAGGCAACATCTTGATCAGTGGCCGTTAAGGCAATGTTTTTATTTATTACTTTGTGCAATATTTTGAATGCTCTGCTACCTGAATCCATTTTTTATAATATAAAAAATTACACTATTTTACACAAATTATTAAAAAATATTAAAACTTTGCGACTGTACCACAAGAAAAATTATAATTTTATGAAAGTTATTATAATATATTTCGCGCCAAAAAAACAAAAACGTTAACCGAATGTTTTGGCTAAACACTTTAAGATATCTATAATCTAAAGAAAATATATGTATAATTGTTTCTTCTTGTACAATGACATTCGAATAGCAAAATGCATTATATATTCATGGTGTGCTTTTTCGTAATATAATATTCAAATATTGATACAATATACTGAGTTAAATTACATTATGTAATTTTAACGCAATTTGCCAAAGGAAAAATTATTCCTAACTATAATAGCTGATTCATAATGAGATTAACGCAACTGAGCTAAAAGTCAAAGCAAGCTGACACAACGGTTTTAAAAGTTTTCAATTCACAATGTACAGTTGTTTAATTTACAGCGTACACAATATTTTCTTATTTGTTTTATTTACACCGTAATATTTTCATCACAAAATAAATTAAATTTGACTTTTCAATTTTATATTTTTTTTTTTGGCATTTTACAACTTTTATAATCGTAAAAGTTGGAAGTTGGGCAACTTTAGTTTAGCGTACAGTTGCGTTATGTTTCTGACTTTGCATTGTGAATGAAAGTACTATTTTCATATAGTTTAACTTTGTAACTTTGAGTTCAGTTGCGTTAACTTTCTATTATGAATCCAGCATAAGAAAAACAGTTTTTATATACGTTGTAGGCATTTAATGTAATTTGACATGGAAATCTTTTCAAAATAATGATAGGCTGTGCTAGAAATTTTTTTAACAGAAGTTAATGCGTTTTGGTTAAATGTTAGCTATATGGACTTGTAAGTAATGCGTTTGGCAATTAGCATATCTCGTTCAGTATACATTTTTTGACAATAAGATTATTTGTACCATAATAATAAATTGTCAGAAAATCGCCAAAATGGATCCAAAGGAAAAACGCATTAAAAAAATATAATGCGTTTTGCCAAAATACGGGAGAGTTACAAAACATTAAATTTGAATTAAAATGTTCAATTTTGAGTGAAAACGCTGTACAAATATATTTTGTAGTTTGACAAATATGTATATAGTTTTAAATTTCAAAAAATTAAATAACATTATATGTATAAAATTTCCAGGTCAAAATAGTCATTTTCCCATTAAAATTCGTCATTTTCAAATAAAAATAGTCATTTAATTTCTTATATGGACAAAATGTTTATAAATGTTTATAAGCAAAAGGAAAAGAATATCTATATAATGTAATAGAAAATAAAATTAAAATTATATATAAAAATAATAATATATAAATAAAGTGAGACTGCTTATTTCATTTTACGTAAACACATTAAAGATTAAATGATTAAGTTATTCAGAAATTGTTTTTTTATTTAATATTTAATTAGAGATATTCAGAACAATTATGAAAAAGCAGCTAACCTAGTTCATAGAAAGGTATAGTATAGCCATAAAAATTTTAGAATGTTGACTACAATAATGATTCAGAAGATTCGTGAAATATGTTAGTTTGTTAGAAGCATTTGTTATTTATTTTAAATTTTAATATGAGTTTAAATAACCAAAAACTAATATATTAATAAAGTATAATAAAGTATAACAATCGAATAAAATTGTCATTAAAAGCGAATAACAATTACTATTCTTTAAAGCAAATGAAAAATAATTCGAAAATTATTAAATCAACTGTCCCAAAGTAACATAGGCAACCACAAGATAAGAAAACCAACCCGTTTGCCATGAACTTACTGACGGTCCGTGCATTCTGAAAAATTCTTATGGCGTGTAGTATGTATTAAAAATTCATATTTCTATTTTCTATTTTTATTCAAATTCAAAGTAAACAATATGAATTTTACTATATATATTTAAATCATGATTTAAGAGTGGCGAAATAAATAATCATAATATTTTTTCATCTTATGATCAACTCTCTTAGACTTTGTCCCTAGAGAGTACTTAAAATTAAATAGATGGAAAAATTTAAAAAAGCTTAGCTATTGAAATAAGATATGATCGAAAATATAATAATTTTAATAAATTGTGAACAAAAAAATAAATGTAAATATGACAATAACGAAAGGAAAGCAATTTGAAAAATACCATAAAAAAAAAAGAAATAAAATTTATTTCATCTCTAGGTATACCAACGTAGCGATTAAATATAATGTAAAAGGTAACAATAAAAAATCTAATAAATAATTTTTCTTGAAAAAAAGATCATTCTTTTGAAGCGAAAACTCATTTATTTGTATAATGTTAAGGAATTATATTTACGTATTGTATATACAATAACATTTTGTTGTTGTAATTTATAATATTTAAGTTCATTTAATTTCAGTTATAAGGAGATAGAAACATATTAAGGATTACAGTTGCAGTGCAGTTGTTATAATATAAAATGGTATAATATATTATTTTTTTCTTCATAATAGCCCAGATATTTTCAATAGGATTAAGATCTGGGCTGAACGGTGACCATTCCAAAAGATGAATGCAATTTTGTATTGGTAGTCTTTTACCTGAAAATTAAAATAAAACGGGAAGTAATAAAATAATTTAAATTGTGTTTTCGGTTGTTTAAAAAAATTATTCAATATTTATACGAAAACTCACATTTACCTTTTTTGCTTTATGCGCTGGCGCATTATCTTGTTAAAATATAAATTATTCAGTTTCAGAAAATAGCTCAAAAACTGAGTGCTTCAAATGGTTCTTCAGGGTATATAAATACACATCTGAAGTGACTCTTGCATCTATCAATGCCAGTTGACCTAAACCACCAACACTGAAATCTCCCCACACCCTTAATTCTTCCAGCGTTCACCTGGCTTGCTTCGGACACGTAGCCGCACCTCTCCAACATGCAGCTTAAATTTATATTCATCAGAGAACACTACACCATTCCACATACATATCTTGGGTCTAACTGGAATGTTCCTGAGCTCACCTGAGCCGAATATACTTCGATGAAACCATTAGAAACGGTTTTTGAAGTGAGCAATGTGACCTTAGATTTGCTTCCAGTAACCTCTTCCGTACTGTAACCGAAGAAATGGCAGTTCCCCTATCTAAAGCAAGCTCTGCTTTCAATTTTGTTGAAGCGATCCCGTTTGAAACGAAGGATCAAAAATTTATATTCTACGACTATTATCTTCCAGGGCCTTCCGGATTCTTTGCAGCGTTCCTATTAAATCAGCAACAGAAGATTTTCCGCGTAATACTCTATTACTAATTTCACCTACTGACAATGACAATCCTTCATGCCGTAACGCGATAATAACTGTTTTTTTCACTGTAAAAAAAAATTAATTTATTTGATGTTTATTAGTTCACTTATCAAGTATTAATAAACTGTTTCGACACATGCATACTTGTTTTATGCAAGTTTACTTGTATAACCAAAACCAAAACTACCTTTGTGAAAAAAGTCATACCACTGTATATTCGATAATTGCACATTATATAAGTCAATATATAGTGAACTCAAGATAATATTTGCATTATTAACTATTTCGAATTTCCGATATACCGTATTTTACCAAGAACTACCCTATGGATAGACTATATACAAACAAATATGAAATCCAGGAAATTTTATATTCATACATTAATTTCATGCTGATTTAAATGATGCAGAAAAAAAGAATTAAATTAGAAAATATTCCTTAAAATTTAATGTCCTGAAAAACCAAAAACCACATCACAATAATTTTTTCCTACCAAAGTATTTTTAGTAATTTCAAATTATTTTGGTTTTATCTTACAGAACTGTCTTTTTAATATACAAATTTGTATATATGTATATATACATTTATAATGCTTTTGTTTTTGTTATACTGACCACTGCGCCTAAAAATATAAACTTTATCAAAATCAAAGCGACCAGGGGGCCTATTCTTGAAACCAGGGGAAATTGTTTCCCGGGGAAATACTGTCAAAGTTAGTAATTTCGTTCGGAAGTCTGAAATGTCGCATTCTTGAGATTCGTTTGCGGAACTTTCCGAACAAAAGCAGTGCGGAAAGTTCCGAATGGGTAAAACCATTATAAAAAGTTCCGTGTGATTAAAAACATTTTATAAGTCTGTCAAATTTAATTTTTCTGTTTATATTATCAACAAATTTAAATAAATTAAAAAAAAAAACATTTTGTGTATATATGTATAAATAGTTCTTTATGAGTGCAATTATAAGGAAAAGAAGTGGAAATGTTTCCAAAGCTCAAAAGGATGCACTTTTATATTTTTTAGAGCAACATCCTAAATTGAGAAGTGGTAAATTTGATAGAACTTTCACATATAAAGATGCTGCGAAATTATAGGAGAAAGGTTCTATAACATTTAATGCTATAGCTGGATCCCAGAAGGATTTCAAAAATTGGAGAAAAGTATGTAACTTGACTATATTTTTTTTTTTATTAAATAAAGTATACTTTTTTTATAAACACGATTTTATTTATTTTTATATAGTGTTATAAAAAATGAGGTGAGGAATAAAGCCTCCACAGTAAAAAAAAACATGTTAGTGGAACAGGTGGAGGTCCATCTCTACACATTCCTTTAACGGAGTATGAAGAACGCGTGAGAGATTTTATTGGAGAAACTTGTATCTCTGGTCATGAAGGTGTGCCAGAAAGCTCTGTTGACATGGTGTGTAATTACATTTTACATTGCTTACAACATACATTTGCAACTAATATTCTTTTGCAGATTTTGATCGACCCATTTGTAGAGCAATGTGATGAAGAAATGGTAATAGAAACCTTAGATGATTTAATTCAGGATGAATCACAGGTACAGTTGGAAGTACCAGAGGGAAATTGTACTACAGCCAAACCAAAGGAAAAACCTAGTAATTTTAAAAACAATCTTAATTGCTGTAATTTATTATAATTATTTTTACATTTAGAACGTATACGTAATGTAGCTGCGCACAGAGTTCAGCAAACATTAATTACTGCAGAAGAAATAAACAAAACAATTAATAAGAAAATGAATTTTAAGGAACAATATTATGCTGAAAAGTTGAAGCTTCTTGAAAGAAAAACTGCAGCACATGAGAAAATAGCTGAAGCCATATCCAAAATCGCCAATAATTTAGTAAATTAGTTTTTTACTATAAAAGTTTTTTACTTAAAATTAATTTTAAAAAATTTATAAAATTAATCAAAACTTTATTAAAATTTAGTTTTTAATAAAAACTAAACTATATATATAATACTTTAAAAAAAATAAAAAATATACAATTCAGTTTTGATAAAATTAAATAAATTCTATATTATGTAGAAAAAAATCTCCTAACTATTGTCTTCTGTATTTTTGTACCTTCAGCAAGCATAGGATGTACATGGGCGCTGGTATGTTCGTTATCTACTTCATTTTCGTTCCTTAGATACATTCCATCGAACAAATCATCCTCAAGTCCTCAAGTGGAACAGAGGGTCCTCAAGTGGAACGTCTTCTAAATTATTTTCGATACATAAATTGTGTAATGCACAGCATGGGTGCGGTCAAGAATTCAGCCGCTGCTCAGTTTTTCAGTCAATCATTCATTATTTAAGATTTACAGCAAAAGCAGCGCAATCTGTCGGATTAATATTCAGAATGCAGCCACAGCACTTGCAGTTTTGCAGTCGGCGACAAGAGGCTGCAAAAATTTTATTTGTCATTTTTTCGCACAAAATGGATGATAATAATGATGAAGAGTAAGTAAATTAAATATTTTATTAATTTAAATACAATTAAAACTTTCTTGTTGAAGATTTTCAATTTCGGAGAATATCCACAATATATTTGGGTCTGATTCAGACGTAGAGGAAAACAATTTACCTTCAAATAAGGAATGTTTTTCAACCCGAAGGTTTAGTTTTATCCAATATTATATTGGATATAATAATTCTTTGTTTAACAATTTTTTCATATGAATTTTAATGTTGTAGAGATATTTGGAATCCACAGACTACAAAATTGTTAATAACAACCAGATTGGCAATGGAGAAAAATTTTAATGAAGGCAAAAAAAATAAAAATGTTTTATGGAATAAATGTTTATTTGAAATGCGGAAGAGTTTGCCAGATATTAAAATTTCTGTTGTGGATGTAAGAAAAAAATTTAACAATTTAATAGTCACGTTTAACAGAATAAAAAAACGTAAAGAAAAAAGTGGACGTGGTGCAATATTATGGAAATATTTTGAGCAATTTGATGCAGTGTACCGCCAAAAGGCTAACTTTTTGACTTATCACCTACAGCTGTTGATAATTCATTAAATGAAACCAATTCTTATGCTGAAAATTTTGGAAATGAAACTTCATCAATTCCAAAGGATTGTGCATCAACGAGGAAATCAAAAAAAGGAGCAAATGCTGAAATATTAGAATATTTGGAAAAGCAAGATGAGAAAGATGAAATTCGACATCAGGAAATTATGAAATTAGAAAAAGACAAACATGAAATAGAAAAAGAAAAAATTAGTTGTCTAAGGGAAATGTTGGCCATATTAAATAAATAGAAATGAATTATTATAGAATATAATAATGTGCTAATTAATCTAGATATTTAATATTTAATCTACATAATTAATAGAGGCTTGTTTTGGTATTATAATACAATTTTTTTTTTTATATTATACAGAGAAATCTGTACTTTTGTTTTTAATATTATTTTATATGTATAACACAGAGAAGACTGTACTATATTAATTTTTTTTTAATAAATAAAATCAAAAACACATTTATTTAAATTTTTTAAAATCATTTTACTTTTATATTTCATCTCACGTTGTGAACTACATATGTTTATTTTTCGTTTTTTGTCTTGAAACATAAAACTAAAAAAAAATTTTTTTTTGTTTTTTGAAGCTATAATATTCATGGTGTTATTATTTTGGTTTTAATTATAATTAATTGTATATTTTAATCACATTTAATTTTTTATATCAAATTGTTGCGGATTTTCATTAATTGTATATTTTTTGACCAACGTTATAATGTTTCTGTATAATAATTTCTCTTCATTTTACCTTCATTATTATCAAAATTTGGTGTATTAGGATTTGCATAAGATTGAGTATTTGTATCAATTTCATCACAGTTTTCAGAACTCACTTCAAATTCATCAATACCATCTTTTTCTAAAATTAAATTATGAAGGAGTATTGCTGCTATTACAAAGTATTTGGCGTTAGTTATTTTAGAAATGTTTAGAAATTTTAGTCTCCTGAACTTAGACTTTAGCCTGCCAAAAGCTTGTTCGATAACAGTTCTTGTTGAACTTAACTTTTTATTAAATTTTTTTTGTTTTAAAGTTAGTACACCATTATCTATGTGTGGTTTCATCAAAAATTTTCTCAAAGGGTAAGCTGAGTCGCCCAGTAGATGACAATCATAAGGTAGTTCTAACATACCATTTTCTAATTGATTGCAAATACTACTGCTGCTCCACACACTGGCATCGTGACTTCGTCCAGGCCACCCAAAAAAAAACATTTATAAATTTATACTCACTGTCACATATTCCCTTAAAGACAAAATAAAAATAAAAAATAAAAAAAAATTTAATCAAAAAATGGTTTTTACTTGTAATAAAATGGAATGAAATCCTTTCCTGTTATAGTAACTGGCTGGTCTACTGCTGGTGCAGGAATTGCGATGTGTGATCCGTCTACGCAGCCAATTACATTTGGAAAACTATTATTTCCACGTAACAAATTAAATTTTTCAATAACAATTTTCATTTCATCTGTTGATGGCCATTTTATATATTTTTTTGACAATTTTGTCAATATTTTACAAATAAATAAAACCGTATTCACGGCACATCCTTTGGATACTCCAAACCTATCCGCAATATCACGATAGCTACTTAAATTTCCCAATGTCCATAAGGTCATTAGCAATGATGGTTTTGTGTCAATTCTCGGACGTCTTATTGACTGCGATATATTGCTATCTACTTCCAGTAATAAATACTAAAAATTAAATAAATGTGTTTTTAATCTTTATATAACTACACAAAAGTTACTAAATATACATCAAAACAACTTTTCGTCATACGGAAATGAGACCTAAAAGTGTCATCATCATATAGTTGGACGGTCTCAATATAATTTACATTTTTAATAATATTCCTTTTAATTGCACCATATTTTAAAATAAATTTTATTAAAATTTTCCTTCTTTTATTTGTTTTTTGAGGAGGAAAAACATTTTGTGGTGTTTCTATAATTGTTTGTAATAATAAATTTGTTAACATGTTTTCCATTTTTCACAAATTTTATTAATTTTGAATATAAAGTTCACGAAATACACTTTTTTTTTTTTTTGTAAGTTTATAATTATTATAAATATAATATTTTTTTTGATTTGTAATATCAATTACCAAATAATATATTTTTTTTTCACACAATGCAAAAATGTCACAAAAAACTGAATGAAGTGTCAAATGACAATTTGTAATCGGTCGTATAAATATGCAGTCAAAATTTTTGCATACTGGCTGCTTTTCAATTTTTTGTGGCTGCAAAAACTGAGCAGCGGCTGAATTCTTGACCGCACCCCATGTATTTATTATTTTAGATGCTATGTCTGGTTTATAATGAAGAACACGGTGTTTTAGTAAACATCTAAAACGCATTTTTAATACACCATTCACTCTTTCTATAATACTTCTCGTTGTCATTTGGCAATCGTTATAATCACTTTCAGGACTTCCATCTGGTGCATTTGATATTGGTGTGAGCATCCATGGTCGTAACGCATAACCAGAATCACCTTTAAAAACAAAAACATAGTTTAAAAACAATATATATTTCATTATAATATTTATTAATTAATAAACAAAGTTATCAGCGTAATATAACCTAAAAGCATGTAGTTTCCAGGATATCTACTATACAACGATTTTATAGCAGGGAGAACATTAGAATTATTCCATATAAAAATATCATCAGTTGATCCAGGATATTTGGCATTAACATTTATTATTTTCATATCGGCATCACATATCTAAATATACAATTATATATAAAAAATAATCTAATTAAATATATAAGTATTATATATACGAGTTGAACATTTATAGAATGATATCCTTTTCTGTTAACATATATATATTCTAGATACACGGAACAATTTATGCTTGGTGGAACAATTGCAATATGGGTACAGTGTACAGTCTATGCACCCAACAACTCCAGGAAACCCGTACACATTTGAACATCTTCAATAAAAGACGATACTGATTATTTATGTAATAATAATATATTGTCGCTACTTACTTTTCTCGTACAGAATTTAGTTGAGTTAAATTTTGAGGAAATTTAACTTTTTCTTTAAAAAAATTGCTTGAATGAACGGCATTTATAACTTCATTTATGCTTCTACTAGTTGATGGTTGACTTATTGAAATATTGTAGTTTTGTCCCACATCTTGTTGATAACATGCAGCAAAAAATCTAAGCGACGCTAAAATCTTTAAAATAAATGTATGTTTATATTAAATTATTAGTTATTACACAAAATTACAAACTTTTTCTTCAGCTGTTGAAGCACTGGCTCGCGAAGTTTCAATCATATGTGGCTGTAAATAATTTATTAAACAATCAGCCATGCCTTTATGGTGGTTGGTGGTTGTGAATTAGGGAAAGCACTAACTGTTTTCAACCTGGCGAAGACTAGTGCCGCAACTATGAAGCGCCACTAATTGTAATGTCTACCTCCACGCGGTAACCACCGGATACTGGCTTTTTCACCCACCTGGGAGTAAAGTCTGCTAAACGACATTACGAGTGCAACGTACCAAGAAAAATCTCCGGCACTATAAAGAACAGGTACCTTCCGAAACCAACGCAACCCGTAAAGGAAGTTGGCGTACGGCTAATAACCGTACCCGTAAAAAATATATTTATTATGAGACGTCAAGATGAGCCTCGGATAACACAAACAAATTTCAGATCAAGACCCCCGCAACGTTTAAGGAAAAATGATATTAAAATCGGAACATGGAATGTTAGAACGCTACTGCAACCAGGAAAACTGGCAGAGGTAACAGACGAAATATATTAAATATAAAATGGATGTGGTTGCTCTCCAAGAAATAAGATGGAAAGGGCAAGGAGAAATTAATAAAAGAGAATACTCCATATTATACAGCTGCAACGAACAAAAAACAGGCGCTAATGGTGTAGTATTTCTTATAAGTAAAGAAATGAAGAAATCTATGTTGGGATTTGAACCTTTCAATGATAGAATATGCAAAATAAGATTACAAGGAATATTTAATAACATATCCATTGTGTGCATATATGCTCCAACAGAAGAGAAGGACGATGCAGAAAAAGAGGAATTCTATGAACTCCTAACTGATATATGTATGAAAATACCAAGACATGATATGGTTATAGTATTAGGAGATTGTAATGCTAAAATAGGGAAGGAGAATTTTGTACAAAAAATAGCTGGTAAACAGTCTTTGCATGAAAACACCAATATAAATGGTCAAAAACTTTGCTGCTAGCCTTAATCTATATATAAGAAGTGTGAGCTTTAAGCATAAGGACATACATAAAGGTACGTGGATGGCCCCTGGAGGAAGAACAACCAATCAAATTGACCATGTTCTAGTAAGCAGAAGACATGCCACTTCAATAATTGATGTGAGAAGCTACAGAGGCGCCAATTGCGATTCAGATCATTTTCTTGTTGGCGCTGTGCTAAGGCAACGAATAGCAAATGTAGTTAAACGAAAAGGTGTCAAAAGAATACGATGGGACACGGACAAATTAATGAATGATGAAGTAGTACGAGAACAGTTTAAACAAAATATGGAGGAAGAACTAAACAGACAACCTATAACAGTAACATCAAAAGAAAATTGGAAAAATATACATGACACCATTAAGAAAGTTGCAAATAATGTGATAGGTGAAAAAGAAAATGTAAGAAATGTTGAATGGTTTGATATGGAGTGTCGTGAAAAGATTAAAAAGAAGAATGAAGCTAGACAAAAAATGCTGGAAAAGCAAACAAGAGCAAATAGATTAGACTATAGAAATAAGCGGAGAGAAACAATGAAACAATGCAGAAGCAAAAAACGCGAAATGATGAAAAATAAAATAACTGAAATTCAAAATACATTCAATGAGAACGAAACACGAAACTTCTATCGTAAAGTAAGATTAGAAAAAATGTCGTTCCAGCCACGTTTACAAGCTTGTAAAGATAACAATGGAAACTTAATAACTGAAGAAGATTTAGTAATTAAAAGGTGGGAAGAATATTTTGAACAGTTATTAAACATCACAAATAACGACATGGATGAAAATGATAGTGACCTGGAAATACATACAGCTGAAAATTTTATAGAGCTACCAACTCTAGATGAGACAAAAAAAGCTATAGACAAAATAAAAAATGGAAAAGCACCTGGAGATGACATGATTACAGCCGAGTTAATAAAATATGGCGGTGATAAGCTACATTATAAACTACATGAACTGATATGTAATATATGGACAAATGAAGAATTACCTCAGATGTGGAAAACAGGAATCATATACCCCATACATAAAAAAGGTGATAAAAAAGATTGTAAAAACTATAGAGGTATAACACTTTTAAACGTAGCTTATAAAATTTTCACAAATATATTATACCAGAGAGTAAGCGCAATCTCAGAAAGTATTATAGGCGAATGCCAATGCGGATTTCGACCAAATCGATCCACAACAGATCAAACATTTGTGCTAAGCCAAACATTTGAGAAATTTTATGAGCATGGCAAAGATTTACACTGTCTTTTCATCGATTTCAAACAAGCATTTGATACCATCAAACGAGATAAGATTGAAAAATCGCTGCAAAAAATTGGCATACCCAGAAAACTTGTAAAACTTGTTTGCATGACGTTAAATGAAACAAAATCGAAAGTACTCATTCAAAATAAATACTCAGATACATTCTCTATAATATCTGGTGTCAGACAAGGGGATGCAATGTCTGCACTGATTTTTATATTAATGCTACATGTTGCTGTAGATAAAATTGACCCAGGAGGAAACATTTTGTTTAAATCCACGCAAATATTAATATACGCTGACGATATTGTCATACTAGCGCGAAACCTGCAAATGTTAAAAGAATTATTTACAAAATTAGAAAAAAATGTTAACACATACGGATTAAAAATAAACGAAGAAAAAACTAAATATATGTTGTTAACAAGATCCACACATCAGACAGAGCAGACTTTAGTCATTGGCGAACACAGCTTTGAATCTGTTAATGACTTTAAATATCTAGGAGTTTCATATAATAGTTTAGCTAGCAACAAGTACACAATGCAGGAAAGAATTCAGGCAGCAAATAAATGTTTCTATGCATATAGATACTTGCTCAGCTCAAGATTGATATCCAGAAGCGCTAAACTAATAATATATAAGTAATTAGACCAGTGCTGACCTATGGATGCGAAACATGGTGTGGAACAGCAGCAGAAATGAACAACTTAGCTGTATTTGAACGTAAAATACTACGTAAAATCTTTGGACCAGTTAGACTTGAGGACGGTTCATATCGTAGAAGATTTAATCATGAGCTAGATATTCTTATAGATAAAGAAAATGTGATTAGATTCATAAAAGCTCAAAGAATACGGTGGGCAGGACATGTAGCGCGTATGTCGGAGAATAGAGTACAAAAGATGTTAATGAATGGTTCATTAGCAGCAACGCGAAACAGAGGAAGACCAAGAATCAGATGGAAAGATGCGCTTGAAGTGGATCTACGTAATTTGGACGTACAAAACTGGAAAAATGCTGCTCAAGACCGTGTGAAATGGAGGAAATATGTTGACGAGGCAAAAACTCGCATAGGGTTGTGAAGCCATGAAGAAGAAGAAGCCATGCCTTTATTAATTCTAAATAGTTTCATAAATTTTTTATCCGAAAGTTCAAAACAATCTTGTGGTTGCCGAACAAAACGTTCCACATTCATTTCCTCAGCTTCCTCAACTGCAAAATGGACGAAAACACTACCTAATTCATCTAAACCACCCATTATTGGTTAACTTTAACAATATTTTATATTAAAACACGATTGTTAATTTATATGAAAGAAAAATCCACACTAATTAATTTATTGTTCAATTTTATATTTTGTAAATCAAAAAGATACACGTTTATTATTTTTTGTATAATTTTATATAACAATTAAGCTTAATTTATTTTAATAAATTCAAACAGAAACAAGATTTTTTGGTTTTGTTTATGTTTTTTATTAAATTGCTGTCAAACATTAGACATATGACATTAAAACTTCACCTTGTTCGGAAGGTGGATAAAATTTTAAGTGAGGTGATATAAAGTTCCGCCTGGTTTCAAGAATGCGGATTTCTGAAGGTGTTCGGAATTTTAGGCGGAACTTTCCACAGATGTTTTTTACTATAAAATTTGTATTTAATACAGTTTCAATGCCAAAATATCCTGTGGCCCTGCAGGCTCTAAACATTGGTTGAAGGAAAAATCACATTGGATAAATTCCAATATGATTATCCAAAAACAGCCATATATAAAAATAAAAAAAAAACAAAGCCAACAGGTTATGTTGGTACATTTTTTTCATCTTGTTATTTTTCGTAGTAGCACCTAAAATTTAAAAAAGGAATAAAAATACAAAAATACCTTCTTTTAAATATCCTGTTAAAAAAAAATATTCCAATAAATATATTTATTATTTTTATAACCATCACGGTGGCTGAAACATTATTTGTTATTTATTTGTCTCTATGACAATTATAAATGTTATGTAGACATTTGAAATATATTTCGCCGCAAATTCGGAAAATCCACCTGTTGGTGAGAACCCAAACCAACAAATTTCCACCGGGCAGGCCTTTAATTTGAATCGGTTGTGGACGGGCGGAGATGCGGATTTTGTTTTTGGGGAAGGTGGAAATGAAAAAAAAAAAAAAACGTGTTTCGGGGGAGTCGAAAAGAAATATTGGCAAGTGATAGACGTCTTGTTTTGTCGGCTAAGAATTGAATTTGAGTTTTAAAAGTTTTTTTAATTTTCCCCAAAGAAAATATTTTTTTTTGGTGGTAAAAAACTTAATAAATTGATTGGAGAGGATCCTCCACAATAAATTTGGAAGATTGTTGAAAAGGAAGTTTTTTTTTGGTGTGGAGAACCACATATATTTCCGCAAATATAATTATATATATATCTGTATATATATATCATACGTTGAAATTATTAGCGTGGAAGACGCCAAATTATTTGTGATTTTTGGGAATTGGAAAGGCAGGGGTCCATCGAGCTACTGATTGACCACGAAGGCAGTAAAATTGAAGGTGGGAGCGGAAAAAAAGCGGAGCGGAAGATTCCTGAACCATTCAGTGATTCAGTCATTCAGTGGACTGTGCAGAGAAAAAAAATTTAAGATTGTGTAAAAAGAAAAAACTATTTTTTTTAAATTAAAAGAAAAGAAAAAAAAATCCAAGAGTGGTCCAAATTATTTAATTTTTTTTGTATTTTTTAGTAGAGTAGTTTTTTGTGTAATTATAATAGTATTTAATTTTTTTTTTATTTTTTTTTGGTTTTTTTTAATTTTGATTTGTAGAGTAATTAATTAGTTTTGAAAAATCGTTTTTTTTGGTTGACTTAATTTGATTTTTTTTTTTTTTTTGTATAGTAGTTTTGGTGGTAGTTTTTAGTTTGTAAAAACCAAATAAACCTTACCTTTTTATCTGGACTGCGCCAGACTAGTCGGGACAGCACCGAGCAACCAAAGAATAAAAAACCAAGGTATGTGATTTTTTTGTTATATTTAACTGTCTATTGTATTGGTAAATGACCAATGCAAAAAATCATTAAAAACTGCCAGAATGCAAAACTGCTAAAGACCAGTTGTGGCACAGTAGTTTCTTTTGGAAAAAAATATTAATTGTAATGGAATAAATAAAAGAAAACAAGATTAATAAATAGTGTATGGACCTGGACCATCGTGGAATTTTTTTTTTTTTTTTTTTGAAGAGTACATATATAGTTTTTATTGTACCATTAATTTTTAGAATGTCTGGCTAAAGCCACACCGCCCATGGATTGATGACGTCAGACAGTATTTCCCCTGTTTCCCTTTCTTAGGGTGATGATTTGATTTGCAGGTAGGATCGATTGGTTGACTCACGCCCCAAAGACTGTGCTAAGCCGGCAAAAAGGAGGAAATCCCAATCGGTCCTTGAAACTTTCAAGGTTTTTTTTTTATATAAATTCGGTCTTGTTCCTTGGTGGTCCGCGGTTGTGGATCACTCAAGACCTGGCGTCCGCATAATTGGAAACCTTGGAAGTTACTAAATCACGTCTCCTCCGCAATTTCGGTAGTAACCCGACTCACTTGGTTTTGTTATTTTTTGACTTTTTTTTTGTTTTTGTGGTTGAAGAAAATCAGTGGCGAAGTATTTTTTTTTGTTGAGTGGGCCAAACTCTTAATTGTTGGTCGGAGTTTTTTTATGGTGCACGGGTACCATTGCCACTCTACAAAATAAATATACATTTAAATTAAATTAACATGACAAAGCCAAGTGGTGTCCTCCGGTTCAGTTACAAATTGCTAACCGAACTGTGCGGTGTTACAATCCACATAATTAGGGTTTTCTTTCGATATTCTGTATATGTATAAGTTTTTGCACAAATTATTTTTCTTTTTATAATTTCTTGTTATTTTTTTCATAATTATATAGAAAAATAAATTTTTAATTAAATTTAAATTTAATGATGAATCTGCGGGATTGACTTCTCAAGATATTATTTTTTGATTCTTCTACTCTACTGTATACTGAATCAAATTCCTCGCTGTCAATTTCACAGCACAGAAAAATACAGTATTTTTATGATCCTCTTTCATAAATTTTTCAATATTTTTTTAATTTAAAAAAATGAAACCTATTGAAATTTTTTGAAAATATGCCACGATTTTTATTATATTAAATATTAATTTGAAAGTTAAATACGAATCGTCCTATAGAGTATAGACCAGCAATAAGGCGAAAGAACTATATGAAACATCAAACTGCTGCTTTCAATCCTTAAGAAATAACATGAGCTGGGCGTGTATCAGATAAATTATACTGAAATGGTAATTAAGAATTGTATAATAATTGAAATTTTATTGTTTCTGTCTTTATTATTACTTGTACATTATTCCGTCGGTTTTTGCTTGGAATATTTTCAATATACATATAAGGTTAAATTTCACCTTTAAATTCAATCTTAGAAAAGAACTGAAAAATAGCAACTCACTAAATTGGTTACCACATTTATTATACCAGTAAATTTTTGGTCTTGTTTTAAAACTCAACTGTATTAAATTAGGACTGTGTTATTTTATTTATTTTCATAAATAATGTTAATTATAACATTTTCTATTTACTCTGCCGCATTTAAAATAAATACTTTAATTTCATCCACCTATGTAATAAATACTAATTGATCAATATCACTGACATTTTCATTTCTGTCATGTGATATTTAACAGACTTTTTATAACATTCTTGAGAAAAAGGATTTATTTTATGACATATTACAGCTGCAATAATTTCAACTAGTTTTTCCAATAGTAAAATAGTAAATCTTCTATTGCAATTTCCACACAATAAAAAAATATTTTCAACAAAAACATCAACAGTATTTATCTTGTTCTATTTTCTGCTTAGGACAAACCTAATATTTCTACATACATACCTAAAAAAGGAAAAAAAAACCTTTGAATTTCCTTTCAATAGTAAACAATCTTTTTTTTTAAATTCTTATTTAATTTTAAGACTTTCTAAAGCTCATATTTTTTATTCTTCAAAGAAGAAGATGAACATTTTATTTATAAATGAAAAACAAAATTCTTCACTCTTAAGTGGACAATATTTCTGTGAACATAAAAAAAAGTTAAAGTTCAAGAAGATAAAATCTTGTTTTTAATGTAATGTCATATTAACTAAAATATTCTCTTCAATGAAAGCATGATTCTTCCTGAAAATTATATGTAGTACTTAGCACATACAAAGCTATTTAGTATGTATATAAATAAGATTACATACATATAACATTTAATAATTTAAGTGTATAATATAAGTAACTTTAAATATATTTTAAGAAATCATTTTAAGCAAAAATTTGTTGAACACACTGAGGTAGAGTTTAGATAGGAATATTGCACTATAATCGAATAAAGTCATTGCAAGAATGCATATACAAAAATTGTAAATCAAAATATTTCACAAAAATTAAAAATACCAAAAATCAAAACATCGAATCTTACAATACATACGTACATCAAATATATGTATGTTTTTCTAAATAATTTTCAGTGCGGCTTCAAGAAGTATATTATTACTTATACATATACAAAATAACAAGAGCAGTATAAAACTAAAAGCACAACGAAAATGGAAGGATAAATAGAAAATAGAAAAAAAAATTAAATTTAAAAATATTTCTTCCTCTTTATTAATTATATTGTTACTTTTTGATTATCTTATTGGTTATTTGCTTTGCTTGTACAAAATTAGTGTGAAGCTAATAATTTTGATTATAATTTTCCATTTAACAAATTAGACGATTTTATTTAGGTTGATTTTAATTCTAATCTCTAATGACAAAATAATTAGTCCTTGAATTTGATTCATTTCGTGGAAGTAATTAATTAATTTTTATAGTGTCGAATTTAACTTTTCTACAACGAATTAAGTTATTAGAAAAATAAATAAATAAAAAAAAACATTTTTTTAAAAATACTTTCCTTTATAAATAGTAATATGCGACTAAAAACTAATAAATAATATTAAATTATATAATCTTTCATTCTTGTATCTAGATTTTCAGTAATGGTCAATTGTAGTAGGGTTAACTGCAATCGTACTAGATTAGAGATTCAGTTAAGGTAAAGTATAGTAAAAGGGAAGTAGACCCCTTATAAATATCATTCTGATAAATTCTATTAATTCTCATAATTAATTTTGATCAGTTATACTTCCATTTATAAGGGGTCTACTTCCCTTTTATTATACTTTACCTTAACAGAAAATATCATTAGTACTGCTTATGAAAAAAATCGTAAAAGAAAATATAAAGCTGATAATAGCACATGGAAAGAACTGTATCAAAAAATGCTCGAATGATGGGAAATAAATATTTGGGGTATCAGCGGAAAAATGGTTTGTTGTAGTCGATCATATTTAAATTGGTAATTTTTTTAAATTTAATTAAAGGTATTATTCGACAAAATACAGAAAGAACTGCACGAGTACTGGGCCCACCGTGTAATTCCAAAAGCTGTATTTAAAGTAAATTTCGTAACTATGTTTATGATGTTCTGGACATTGAGCTCGGAGCAAAAGAAGATTTATGCAGTAAATCTTATTGAAAAATCTGAAAAAAAAGAATTTACACAGCACAACCTTCGAAAAAACAAGTATCATTTCAATATTTTTTAAAGTTAAATAATAAAAGAATGCAAGTTTGCAAGAAAATGTTCTTAGAAACTCTTGGCATAAAAGAAAAAATGGTACGTATTTGGTTTAAAAATTCTAATATATTTGGTCAACAGGATAGTCCTGCAATAGCTAGTTCAAAACGAAAAGAAAAAATTAAGCTTAGTTCCAGAATTTTAAATTATGAAGACAGAAAATGTTATTTATTGAACTTTTTGAATAAGTTCCCTAAGATGGAATCACATTATTGTAGGAAGGATTCATCCAAGCTATATTTTCAGCCAGTTTTTGGTACAAAAAAAGCCTTATTTGATTTATATATTAAAGAATGCCAAGTGGATAAACAAGTTGCAGTAGGATAAACTATACTTTACGTAGTGCAGTTGTTGACTACTACCGTTATGGAAGGAACTGAGTAACTTATGCCTAGCATTTATCAATATGTATAAGCATATTGTTTAATTTTAACTCACGAATTTATCTTAGAGATACATTACATAAATATACAAATAACGTATTATGCAACAAAATCTAAACTTTCTAACTTATTTTGATTATATTTAAACTTTTGTTAAATTTAATGAAATGCTAATGGTGATGAAAACTTTCGCACAAGTTTTATTATTCAAAATAGGAACATATATCTGTCCGCTCCTGAAAATAATCTTTCTAAATTAATGACGTGAACCTAATTCACATCATATGGACAGATAAGTTTTCAAATATATCATATATGGTAAAAAACAAAGGTAAATTGTACAAAAGTTTAAATATGTATTTGATTATGTACGAAGGAAAGGAATATGAGACTAATTATAAAATCGTGTTAAATAATGCAAAACACGTTAGAGAATACTTTTTAAATAAATTGTTTAGATCAAAAACAGAAAAATAAATGAATAGAATTTAAAATACGTATTAACAAAATTTTCTAACTAATAACTTTAATAACTATTTCAATAATACAAACTTTAATATATAATTAAAAAAATTGGTATGCGTATAAAAATAGAAGTAAAATGAGCTGTAAAGAAAATAACGAATTTTGATTAATTTGTACTCAAAAACTAGGAGTTTATGTAAATATACCGTATTTTTTTTGTTATCATTTCCATAACAAAACTTACAGTTACTACATAACTTGTCAAATGAAGTAAATATATTCACATTATATCATGCTAGAAAATCTTGAACAGTATTGTATATATTATTTATGGTGACTATTTTATTTTGACATATACACCAAAGACGAAAATATATTCAATTTTATTACCAAAATTGGTTTGCTTTTTGTATATTTGGAAAACGTACCGGAATTCAAGTCACAATCTTTGATTTATTTCATGACTTTGGACAAATAGAATCAATTCCAGGAAATTGAAATTTTAAACTATTAGTGATGATAACGATACACCACATAGAATTATTTCGTTTTGTTTCATTGGTATTTATCTTATACGAATAAATAATATATATATTTATTGCATCGCCAATCGTACATGTAGCTAGTTATGATTAGTAAATTTAAATTGAAATAGAAAACAAGCGATAAAAAATCTATCAATAACTATAATTATAATTTATAATTTGGTATATATTTTTTAGACACAATTATAATTAATTATATCCAAACAAAAGCCATAGAGTAAGAAAGTCTTCGGTGAATTAACAAAACTAATAGGTTTATCGTTTATGTATATATGATTTCTGTTTAGCTGTAAAATAATTGCAAATAATTACTTCAATCATCCAAGTCATGTGATAATGATTTCAATAGTTTTTCTAATATGTATTAATAAATTAAGCTTCCGAATGCTATAAGTATATCAAAAGTCAACATTTTTTTTCTTTAAATATTAGAAGTAGTTAGAAGTATGAGTGTTGAACCAAAAACAACGGGGTTGAACCAAAAACAAATCGAGGTAGCTATAATATGTGTATATGTATATTCAAAGTCAGAAATTTTGACTCCCCAAAAAAAACCTCCGCATACGAGTGGCCTAAAACCACTTGTAAGATTTTAATGAAATTTTGCACACGCGTCTCATATAGGTGGTGTCCGTAGCTTCAGATGGCTCGTTCATGGCAAACTCTATTATATGCAGTATACTTTCTTAACTATATTTGCATGTTCTACTGTATTTATTAGGTTTTATAAAATTTGGTACACGGTTTGGTTTAGTTTTCTTGTTTGTTTCTATAAAACTTAAAACTTTGGGTTCTTAAATTCAGTGTGTCAAGCCTTAGATTTTCGATTTATATTTCCTGTGTTCTAGTAAGTAGTGTACAATACCATTCAGTTAATTTTTTTTTTTACATAATGTACATTTTTAAATAAAGGTTATACTTAGCCAAGTATTTTATTTTGTTTTATGATTTTCTTAAAAAAAAATCTTTTAGTATACTATCTAATATCAAACTCCATTATTATAATATACCAAAATGAAAATATTTCTGGCTTGGATAAAAATTAAATATCTACAATATTGTTCTCTATACTTTCTATAATATCTAAAATATTAATTTGAAACGTAATGGAAATTTTTTGTATACTATAAATTCTATTGCAAAATCAAAAGTATTATTAAAACTGTTAAAACGGAAGTACTATAAAACTTTTGACGTTCTGACATGTATTATATTAAATTTCATTACAACATGAATAAACTCTAGCTATAAATAACCTGATTATGTCTTTCACTTATATTCATATTCATACATCTTTAATATACGTATTGAAAAGAAAACACATAGTGACAGCAATATCAAAAAACTTCGAATAATATAATATTGCATGAATAGAAGGGACACTTTAATATTTATAATAAATAAATTTAATAAAAACTGGACTAAATTTAAGTGTATAATTTCACAATATGTATATAAAATTAGTATACTTTTATATAAGTTAACATTCTGGGACAGATGAAATATGCTCAGATTCTCGCCCATATTAATACATATCATTTTATATATTTTGTATAGATAATTCATGCATTAACTAGTAAATGGTTTGAATATTTAATAAATTATATTGGAAAAGGTGGCAATTTTATGAAATTTTATATGGGAAAGGTTTGAATATAATTCAGTGTACACATTGACTGCTGTGTACACTTTAACTGTAACATATACACATTGATGAGCATTAGATATACTTGATTATTATATAATAATATTTTATGAGGTAATAATTAAACTTATTCTGTTTGTTTAGTTTTATTAACAAAATTACCTTGCTCGGTTTAATTATTAAGTTCATAATTTACTGGGTCACTATCTTTTAGAAGTTAACTTTTATTTTTACGAGTAGTATGAAATACTATGAAGTCTGGTGATGGGTTGGATGGTCAAAAAAAAAGTGCTCAAATTTTTTTTCTAGGCGTTTCTGAGGTCGGGGAGTCCGAAAATGCAAAAAAAAGTGTCCGGGGGACCATGTTAGATTTCCCCATTTATGTGGGAACCTATGTGTTTTTGTTCTACGGAAAAATGTGAAAAAAAATTTCATGATTTGGATGAAATTTAAAAAAATGTCTCAGATTTGGATGAAATTTAAAACATAGGTTGGTATCATGATATTCCACAAGCCTACCAAGATACAGGTCTGTAACTTGAAGGGGTCCATGGTAAAATTTCCGATTAAAATTTCGTATACTCTAGATCTAGACCTAGAGCATATAGTAATTTTTATCTAAATAGCATAAATTTTGGTACATATGATAGTTTCCGTATGTACTTGGTGTCTGTAAAATTTAAAGTCGATACTTCAGTGGGTCCATGTAAAAATCCGTAATTACTTTTCATAAGTTCAACTCTATATCTACAGTACCTTTCACCCAATTTCAATGATATTGAATACACAGTTTCATTTAGTTATCTATTTGATACTCCACAAATTTGTAGTTGGTAGGTATAGTACGTTAATGGGAAACTAATATATGAGCAACTTAGTTTCCGAAGAATATTTGCTTTATGTTGTACAGCTTGTAATTATTATCCGATTTCAATGAAATTTGGTAAACAGGTTTAGTTCATGATTCTGCATAGGTTGACCAAATTACAGGTTAGTAGGATTAGAAGGTCCATGTTAAATTTCCGATTTAATTTTTTTTTTTTTTTTTTTCATATGTTCTACACTCTACAGCATATAGTAATTGTTAACCGATTTCAAAGATATTTTATATATAGGCTAATTTTCTGATCTAGTTGGCTCTCCTGAAATTTGGAGACCTTCAGGGGGTTCCTAGAAAACAGTTTTAGTTTCCGAATTTTATATAATTACGTTTTTTATAGCATGTAATTATTATCTGATTTTAATGAAATTTGGTACAAGGGTAGACCTTATGATTATGCAAGTGTTGACCATGATAGAAGTTAATACTTTCAGGGGGTCCATACTAAAATTTCCGATTAAAGTTTCATATGCTCTAGAGCATATGGTATTTATTATCTGATTTGAATGAAATTTGACACACATAATAGCTTCCTTATGTACTTACTGCTTGCAAAGTTTAAAGTCAGTAATCCAGTGGGTCCATGTTAAAATGTCCAATTATATTTCACAAGTTCAATACTCTACATCATACAGTAATTGGCACCCAATTACAATTATATTTCAAACACAGGTTGGTCGCAGATTCAAAAATTTGTATCAGGTAGTTTTATTGTGTTCATGGGGGACGCGTATACGTACGCTTTTTATGTGCGCAGCAACATCTCGTAGAACCGCTTGTCCAATTTTAATGAAATTTAGCACACAGGCTCTTACAGACTTCGCGCAGGTGCCGATACAAGATGAGATCGATCCTTTCAGTGGGACCATGTTAGATTTCCCCATTTATGTGGGAACCTATGTGTTTTTGTTCTACGGAAAAATGTAAAAAAAAATTTCAAGATTTGGATGAAATTTAAAAAAATGTCTCAGATTTGGATGAAATTTAAAACATAGGTTGGTATCATGATTTTCCACAAGCCTACCAAGATACAGGTCTGTAACTTCAGGGGGTCCATGGTAAAATTTCCGATTAAAATTTCGTATACTCTAAAGCATATAGTAATTTTTATCTAAATAGCATACATTTTGGTACATATGATAGTTTCCGTATGTACTTGGTGTCTGTAAAATTTAAAGTCGATACTTCAGTGGGTCCATGTAAAAATCCGTAATTACTTTTCATAAGTTCAACTCTCTATATCTACAGTACCTTTCACCCAATTTCAATGATATTGAATGTACAGTTTCATTTAGTTATCTATTTGATACTCCACAAATTTGTAGTTGGTAGGTATAGTACGTTAATGGGAAACTAATATATGAGCAACTTAGTTTCCGAAGAATATTTGCTTTATGTTGTACAGCTTGTAATTATTATCCGATTTCAATGAAATTTGGTAAACAGGTTGAGTTCACAAGTTCAATACTCTACATCATACAGTAATTGGCACCCAATTACAATTATATTTCAAACACAGGTTGGTCGCAGATTCAAAAATTTGCTTTAAAAATTTGTATCAGGTAGTTTTATTGTGTTCATGGGGGACGCGTATACGTACGCTTTTTATGTGCGCAGCAATATCTCGTAGAACCGCTTGTCCGATTTTAATGAAATTTGGCACACAGGCTCTAACAGACTTCGCGCAGGTGCCGATACAAGATGAGATCGATCCTTTCAGTGGGACCATGTTAGATTTCCCCATTTATGTGGGAACCTATGTGTTTTTGTTCTACGGAAAAATGTAAAAAAAAATTTCATGATTTGAATGAAATTTAAAAAAATGTCTCAGATTTGGATGAAATTTAAAACATAGGTTGGTATCATGATTTTCCACAAGCCTACCAAGATACAGGTCTGTAACTTCAGGGGGTCCATGGTAAAATTTCCGATTAAAATTTCGTATACTCTAGACCTAGAGCATATAGTAATTTTTATCTAAATAGCATAAATTTTGGTACATATGATAGTTTCTGTAAAATTTAAAGTCGATACTTCAGTGGGTCCATGTAAAAATCCGTAATTACTTTTCATAAGTTCAACTCTCTATATCTACAGTACCTTTCACCCAATTTCAATGATATTGAATACACAGTTTCATTTAGTTATCTATTTGATACTCCACAAATTTGTAGTTGGTAGGTATAGTACGTTAATGGGAAACTAATATATGAGCAACTTAGTTTCCGAAGAATATTTGCTTTATGTTGTACAGCTTGTAATTATTATCCGATTTCAATGAAATTTGGTAAACAGGTTGAGTTCATGATTCTGCATAGGTTGACCAAATTACAGGTTAGTAGGATTAGAAGGTCTGTAAGATCAAAAATGTTCGTCTTTGAATTGACCTTACATTAACTTTTATATAGTTAAAAAAAAAAAATTTAGTTTTTTTTATTAAAACACTAGTCTGTTTTTTATTATTTTTTATTAACTATTTATTTACTTAACTAACTATTTATTTATTTATTTAGTCCAATTAATAATTAAATTATAATATTTATTTATTTATTCTATGTATTGTTTTTCATTAATATATGATTTTTTATTTAATTAATTTATTTCACTATAATGTTTCAAAATCAATTTTAATTTATATTTATTCAATTTTAAACCTTCAATATAAAATTGTACCATTTAATGATCGCGATGATTTTATTTTAACTTTTATTTTTAGCTTTTTATTTTTTCAAGATTTCTAATCGACTCAAGACTTAACTGACGACTGATGATGATGATTGTAATCGCGTTTAAGAGATGTGCAATTGATTTCTCAATTGCAAATCTCACAAACCCGATTGACCAATCATCACTTTTTATCGATATCATTCGATTGCTATTGTTATCGTATTGATAACACTTAGCAACAATTTATATTTTAAGTATAATAATAATAATGAAATAATACAGTAAATTAACAATTAAATTTAGAATTTAGAAATTTTAAATGGTAGGACAGGGTGTCACTACAGGTCCATGTTAAATTTCCGATTTAATTTTTTTTTTTTTTTTCATATGTTCTACACTCTACAGCATATAGTAATTGTTAACCGATTTCAAAGATATTTTATATATAGGCTAATTTTGTGATCTAGTTGGCTCTCCTGAAATTTGGAGACCTTCAGGGGGTTCCTAGAAAACAGTTTTAGTTTCCGAATTTTATATAATTACGTGTTTTATAGCATGTAATTATTATCTGATTTTAATGAAATTTGGTGCAAGGGTAGACCTTCTGATTATGCAAGTGTTGGCCATGATAGAAGTTAATACCTTCAGGGGGTCCATACTAAAATTTCCGATTAAAATTACATATGCTCTAGAGCATATGGTATTTATTATCTGATTTGAATGAAATTTGACACACATAATAGCTTTCTTATGTACTTACTGCTTGCAAGTTTAAAGTCGGTAATCCAGTGGGTCCGTGTTAAAATGTCCAATTATATTTCACAAGTTCAATACTCTACATCATACAGTAATTGGCACCCAATTACAATTATATTTCAAACACAGGTTGGTCGCAGATTCAAAAATTTGCTTCAAAAATTTGTAACAGGTAGTTTTATTGTGTTCATGGGAAACTAATATATGAGCAACTTAGTTTCCAAAGAATATTTCATATGTTCTACACCATATAGTAATTATTATCAGTTTGCAATAAAATTTGGTACATAGGTTGGATTCGTGATTACGCATGTGTAGACTAAGGTAGAAGTTAGTAGCCTCAGTGGGTCCATGCTAAAATTTCCGATTAATATTTTATATGTTCTAGAACATATGGTAAATATTATTCAATTTCAATGAAATTTTGTACACAGGTTGGATTCTTGATTACACATGTGTAGACTAAGGTAGAAGTTACTAGCCTGAGGGGGTCCATGCTAAAATTTCCGATTAATATTTCATATGTTCTAGATCATATGGTAAATATTATCCAATTTGAATGAAATTTTGTACACAGGTTGGATTCTTATTATAGTTATTTTAATAATATAGTTATTTTAATAATATTATTTATTATTAAAAAAATAAAAATATAAAATTAAATCAATAAATAATAAAGATGAGCAATTTTGAAGAAAACACTGTTTGTTACAAAGATAATGTTAATTACAAAAAACTTTTGGACATAGATCGCTGTTAAACAACATACTACGAGTTATCTGCTCCCCCTAGTTAGCAGCTTTTTATTTATATTTTGGATATGTTATTACTATTTTTTATATTATTTGGAATAATTTCTATTCGGAAAACTTTTAATATAACTATTAAATGACTTTATTAGGTAGGATCTGTTAAAATGTCAATAAAATAAATGTCAGTTTATCGCTAATAAACAAAATATCTTACAACATGTTTTAATGCGTATAAAATATGCTAAATTTATATTTTATTGTATGTATAGTATATGTAATATAATGCAAACTTTCTAATATACTTTAAGTCGTTGATATTATATGTATATTATAATGTACTCCAAATGAGGTGTTTTGGAAAATTAAAAATTCTGTTTTAAAATACAATTAAAACTTGACATTCTTTTCGTAACTCAAGTATACAGCTTAAGTAATGTTATGCACCATCATACTGATCGAAAGAGCTACACTCGAGCCAAAGGTGTGGAATCACTATATTAAATCCCATATATATAAATTTATTTATTTGATTAAAACAACAAAAATAACTTTACCAAATAAATAACCATTCACAATATTTATGCTTTTGTAGAAAGATATTAGCATTTTCCAACGTTACAATTGTTCAAACATCCATCTTGGGCTGTTATATTAAATTGTGTCAATAATGCTTAGAATAAACACATTTGTTCTCGCAAAAAAAATTGTGCACAATTGCGATATATAACCGCATTGATATATTGTTGAAAGAAGTATTGTGAAAGGACCCTTCAATGTCAAATAATCCACACATTGAAATTTCTTTGACCGACGGAGATTTTTTGATTTTGCGGACAAGACTATGTTGTTGTTGTAGTTGTAGCATTTCTACAAACGTCTTATTTACTACATTACACTAATTCCAGGAAGATAGCCACTTCCTGCGGCTTCTCCCATAGGTCACTAATAATTAAAGTAGTCGGCTTGGCTGCACAATTAAATAGGTGAGCTGTGTCGTGTGGGTGGACATCACAAAGTGGACATGTATTGGTGATTGTTGGATCTATCCTGTTCATATAACTATTTAATTGTTTACACCATCCTGAGCGTAGTTGCGATAGTGTTGTTCTGGCTTTCCTGGGCAATGTCGATTCTGAGTTGGATACTAGTGGTGGTCGAGTGCCTAGCACCTTGTTAGGTTTATAATTGCAGGTTGTGTTATTAACTATGTTGGAATGTATGGATTTCAGTCCAGATTTATAGGCTTCTTGAGTTAAGGTACCGTCTGTGATCCTTGGCTGTATGGACGGTGTAAATTGACCAATTGACTTTCTGATGTTACGTGGTGGTGGTGTGTTGATGATGAGATGGTTGCATGCATGTGTGTCAACGTGACAAGCTAACAAATATTGCTGGCAGAGCATGTTGTTGTGCTGATATACAGGAAAAATTTTGGACAAGACTATGAAGTGCATAGGTTGTGGATTTTATTTCGGTATTTGAAATTTGTCTTTACAAGACTATGAAGTGCATAGGTTGTGGATTTTATTTCCGTATTTGATATTTGTCTTTAACAATTATTTTGAAATATGGGACCATATACTTTTCTCAGAATTTTCCATTCAAACATTTTAAATTTATTTAAATCGTCCACAGTTAATGCCCTATTTCATTACCATAAGTTACCAAAGGTATCACTCAGAAAACGGGGAAAGCTATCACAGCTCCCAAAAGGGCCAGCTCAAATTATACGGTTGTGCAAACCTCTGATTGCTGATGATATCAAAACTAAGTATGTAGTTGAACCAACTCCTATTGAGTTGACATAATCTCATCGGTGAATTTAAACGTACTCCAACTCCAATGGAGTAACTAGAACTCCTTCTTGAACAAATCAGCCTCATAAAATGAGATACGATAGCCTGTTTGAATTTACAGTTACTTTCGTCTGGCTGTAATGTAGGCTGACCAGATATACTCTTTTAAAAAATAATACTCTTATTGAAGACTAATTACTCTCACGCTTCCGTTTCTTAAAAAACAATAAAAAGTACTCTGTTCGATTAAAAGTTACTATAAAACACTATTCATTACAACTGCCAGCCATTAAAAACTGAATTCGCCGATTTCATTTATTGTAACAGCTGTCAGTAGTTCTCCCCGATATTAGAATATTTTCCTGGTGGGAAGTTATGATTTATGATTAGCTTTCATATGTGAAACTGTGAAAATTTCTGTTTAGTTATTAGAATTAAAGTTTAGTGCAATAATTTGGTAATAAATTAAATTATATATTAAACTAAAAAATAGACAGAAATGCAAATTTAATGAAGACTTCACAAAACTCTATTGCTTTATAATAGTTACAGTTGCTAAGGAAGTTTATAAAGCAAAATGTATTACATGTGCAATACAAAATAACGGACAATGCGAATGTAAATTTTGTATGTAAGTATTTTACAAAAAAAAATAATGTTCATGGTCTTCTCGAAAAGCAATTCAAATAAAAGCAATTCAAAATAAACTTAGTCCAGATCAAATAAACTATGTCCAATTCAAAATAAACTTAGTCCAGATCAAAATAAACTATGTCCAATTCAAAATAAACTTAGTCCAAATCAAAATAAACTATGTCCAATTCAAAATAAACTTAGTCCAGATCAAAATAAACTATGTCCAATTCAAAATAAACTTAGTCCAGATCAAAATAAACTATGTCCAATTCAAAATAAACTTAGTCCAGATCAAAATAAACTATGTCCAATTCAAAATAAACTTAGTCCAAATCAAAATAAACTATGTCCAATTCAAAATAAACTTAGTCCAGATCAAAATAAACTATGTCCAATTCAAAATAAACTTAGTCCAAATCAAAATAAACTATGTCCAATTCAAAATAAACTTAGTCCAGATCAAAATAAACTATGTCCAATTTAAAATAAACTTAGTCCATTTCAAAATAAACTATGTCCAATTCAAAATAAACTTAGTCCAAATCAAAATAAACTATGTCCAATTCAAAATAAACTTAGTCCAAATCAAAATAAACTATGTCCAATTCAAAATAAACTTAGTCCAGATCAAAATAAACTATGTCCAATTCAAAATAAACTTAGTCCAAATCAAAATAAACTATGTCCAATTCAAAATAAACTTAGTCCAAATCAAAATAAACTATGTCCAATTCAAAATAAACTTAGTCCAGATCAAAATAAACTATGTCCAATTCAAAATAAACTTAGTCCAAATCAAAATAAACTATGTCTAATTCAAAATAAACTTAGTCCAGATCAAAATAAACTATGTCTAATTCAAAATAAACTATGTCCAATTCAAAATAAACTTAGTCCAAATCAAAATAAACTATGTCCAATTCAAAATAAACTTAGTCCAGATCCAAATAAACTTAGTCCATTTCAAAAAAAACTATGTCCAATTTAAAATAAACTTAGTCCAGATCAAAATAAACTATGTCCAATTCAAAATAAACTTAGTCCAAATCAAAATAAACTATGTCCAATTCAAAATAAACTTAGTCCAAATCAAAATAAACTATGTCCAATTCAAAATAAACTTAGTCCAAATCAAAATAAACTATGTCCAATTCAAAATAAACTATGTCCAAATCAAAATAAACTATGTCCAATTCAAAATAAACTTAGTCCAAATCAAAATAAACTATGTCCAATTCAAAATAAAGTTAGTCCAGATCAAAATAAACTATGTCCAATTTAAAATAAACTTAGTCCAGATCAAAATAAACTATGTCCAATTCAAAATAAACTTAGTCCAAATCAAAATAAACTATGTCCAATTCAAAATAAACTTAGTCCAGATCAAAATAAACTATGTCAATTCAAAATAAACGTAGTACAGATCAAAATAAACTATGTCCAATTCAAAATAAACTTAGTCCAGATCAAAATAAACTATGTCCAATTCAAAATAAACTTAGTCCAAATCAAAATAAACTATGTCCAATTCAAAATAAACTTAGTCCAGATCAAAATAAACTATGTCCAATTCAAAATAAACTTAGTCCAAATCAAAATAAACTATGTCCAATTCAAAATAAACTTAGTCCAGATCAAAATAAACTATGTCCAATTTAAAATAAACTTAGTCCATTTCAAAATAAACTATGTCCAATTCAAAATAAACTTAGTCCAGATCAAAATAAACTATGTCCAATTCAAAATAAACTTAGTCCAGATCAAAATAAACTATGTCCAATTCAAAATAAACTTAGTCCAAATCAAAATAAACTATGTCCAATTCAAAATAAACTTAGTCCAGATCAAAATAAACTATGTCCAATTCAAAATAAACTTAGTCCAGATCAAAATAAACTATGTCCAATTCAAAATAAACTTAGTCCAGATCAAAATAAACTATGTCCAATTCAAAATAAACTTAGTCCAAATCAAAATAAACTATGTCCAATTCAAAATAAACTTAGTCCAGATCAAAATAAACTATGTCCAATTTAAAATAAACTTAGTCCATTTCAAAAAAAACTATGTCCAATTCAAAATAAACTTAGTCCAAATCAAAATAAACTATGTCCAATTCAAAATAAACTTAGTCCAGATCAAAATAAACTATGTCCAATTCAAAATAAACTTAGTCCAAATCAAAATAAACTTAGTCCATTTCAAAAAAAACTATGTCCAATTCAAAATAAACTTAGTCCAATTCAAAATAAACTATGTCCAATTCAAAATAAATTTAGTCCAGATCAAAATAAACTATGTCCAATTCAAAATAAACTTAGTCCAGATCAAAATAAACTATGTCCAATTCAAAATAAACTTAGTCCAGATCAAAATAAACTATGTCCAATTCAAAATAAACTTAGTCCAAATCAAAATAAACTATGTCCAATTCAAAATAAACTTAGTCCAGATCAAAATAAACTATGTCCAATTCAAAATAAACTTAGTCCAAATCAAAATAAACTATGTCCAATTCAAAATAAACTTAGTCCAGATCAAAATAAACTATGTCCAATTTAAAATAAACTTAGTCCATTTCAAAAAAAACTATGTCCAATTCAAAATAAACTTAGTCCAGATCAAAATAAACTATGTCCAATTCAAAATAAACTTAGTCCAAATCAAAATAAACTATGTCCAATTCAAAATAAACTTAGTCCAGATCAAAATAAACTATGTCCAATTTAAAATAAACTTAGTCCATTTCAAAAAAAACTATGTCCAATTCAAAATAAACTTAGTCCAAATCAAAATAAACTATGTCCATTTCAAAATAAACTTAGTCCAGATCAAAATAAACTATGTCCAATTCAAAATAAACTTAGTCCAAATCAAAATAAACTTAGTCCATTTCAAAAAAAAACTATGTCCAATTCAAAATAAACTTAGTCCAATTCAAAATAAACTATGTCCAATTCAAAATAAATTTAGTCCAGATCAAAATAAACTATATCCAATTCAAAATAAACTTAGTTCAGATCAAAATAAACTATGTCCAATTCAAAATAAACTTAGTCCAGATCAAAATAAACTATGTCCAATTCAAAATAAACTTAGTCCAGATCCAAATAAACTATGTCCAATTCAAAATAAACTTAGTCCAGATCAAAATAAACTATGTCCAATTCAAAATAAACTTAGTCCAAATCAAAATAAACTATGTCCAATTCAAAATAAACTTAGTCCAGATCAAAATAAACTATGTCCAATTTAAAATAAACTTAGTCCATTTAATAAAAAACTATGTCCAATTCAAAATAAACTTAGTCCAGATCAAAATAAACTATGTCCAATTCAAAATAAACTTAGTCCAGATCAAAATAAACTATGTCCAATTCAAAATAAACTTAGTCCAGATCAAAATAAACTATGTCCAATTCAAAATAAACTTAGTCCAGATCAAAATAAACTATGTCCAATTCAAAATAAACTTAGTCCAACTCAAAATAAACTATGTCCAATTCAAAATAAACTTAGTCCAGATCAAAATAAACTATGTCCAATTCAAAATAAACTTAGTCCAAATCAAAATAAACTATGTCCAATTCAAAATAAACTTAGTCCAGATCAAAATAAACTATGTCCAATTTAAAATAAACTTAGTCCATTTCAAAAAAAACTATGTCCAATTCAAAATAAACTTAGTCCAGATCAAAATAAACTATGTCCAATTCAAAATAAACTTAGTCCAAATCAAAATAAACTATGTCCAATTCAAAATAAACTTAGTCCAGATCAAAATAAACTATGTCCAATTTAAAATAAACTTAGTCCATTTCAAAAAAAACTATGTCCAATTCAAAATAAACTATGTCCAATTCAAAATAAACTTAGTCCAAATCAAAATGAACTATGTCCAGTTCAAAATAAACTTAGTCCAGATCAAAATAAACTATGTCCAATTCAAAATAAACTTAGTCCAGATCAAAATAAACTATGTCCAATTCAAAATAAACTTAGTCCAGATCAAAATAAACTATGTCCAATTCAAAATAAACTTAGTCCAAATCAAAATAAACTATGTCCAATTCAAAATAAACTTAGTCCAGATCAAAATAAACTATGTCCAATTCAAAATAAACTTAGTCCAAATCAAAATAAACTATGTCCAATTCAAAATAAACTTAGTCCAGATCAAAATAAACTATGTCCAATTTAAAATAAACTTAGTCCATTTCAAAAAAAACTATGTCCAATTCAAAATAAACTTAGTCCAGATCAAAATAAACTATGTCCAATTCAAAATAAACTTAGTCCAAATCAAAATAAACTATGTCCAATTCAAAATAAACTTAGTCCAGATCAAAATAAACTATGTCCAATTTAAAATAAACTTAGTCCATTTCAAAAAAAACTATGTCCAATTCAAAATAAACTTAGTCCAGATCAAAATAAACTATGTCCAATTCAAAATAAACTTAGTCCAAATCAAAATAAACTATGTCCAATTCAAAATTAACTTAGTCCAGATCAAAATAAACTATGTCCAATTCAAAATAAACTTAGTCCAGATCAAAATAAACTATGTCCAATTCAAAATAAACTTAGTCCAGATCAAAATAAACTATGTCCAATTCAAAATAAACTTAGTCCAAATCAAAATAAACTATGTCCAAAAAATAAACTTAGTCCAGATCAAAATAAACTATGTCCAATTTAAAATAAACTTAGTCCATTTCAAAAAAAACTATGTCCAATTCAAAATAAACTTAGTCCAGATCAAAATAAACTATGTCCAATTCAAAATAAACTTAGTCCAAATCAAAATAAACTATGTCCAATTCAAAATAAACTTAGTCCAGATCAAAATAAACTATGTCCAATTCAAAATAAACTTAGTCCAAATCAAAATAAACTATGTCCAATTCAAAATAAACTTAGTCCAGATCAAAATAAACTATGTCCAATTTAAAATAAACTTAGTCCATTTCAAAAAAAACTTTGTCCAATACAAAATAAACCTTTGTAATTTTTATAGAACAGAAATTTCTATATAGTAATAACCTAATTTATTATATAGAAAAGTGCAATATTTTTGAATGATCTACAATAAACTGTAATAATTACTATTGCTTTTGTTTTTGTATGCACGTGTTTTATTAATAGTAATTGTTATTATTAAAGGCCTGTACGGAAGTCGAGTGAAATGAAATTTTCATACAAATTTTACATCGTGAAATCAGAAATGAAAATTTACGCTTAGGATTTCGCTCTGGTCGTACGCAGGTCGTGCGAAAAAGTTGTGATAAAAATTGATTTTTTTTTTTTTTTACAACAGGTGGAGCGCAAAAAGTCTACAATTATTTTTCATAGAGAAATAATGTTCTGAACATTATTTCACGATGAAATTGTGACATTTACGTTTTTTTTTTTCAAATAATTTAAATTTTATTTTTAAATTTGCTCAAATTTGATTTTTAAGTCAAATTTAAATATTAAAAAAATTATAAACATAAACAAACATTTGAATTATCAAAATATTATCAAAATATTTGAATTATCAAAATGTCAAATTAACCTGTCTATTTTTCACAACTTTTTCACGACTATTTCACAGGAGACTTTGGAGAGCTTTGGAGATCGCGTTAAAATTTCATTTCACTCGACTTCCGTACAGGCCTTAATTTAATAATAATATTTAACTATTCAATTAAATGTTATTTCTACAGAGTAAGTTTTAGTATTAATAAAGTTATACTTAAAGAAAGTGGTTTTTCGTAAATTAAAATGAGTGAGCTTGACCGCATATAGAAAAAATGACTGCGAAATAATAGAAAAACCACGTGGTGGTAAACGACATGAAAAGTTAAATGCTGATGTTTTGGATAAAATTGAAAATTTAATTGAAAATAATGCTGGTATAACTATCAGAGAAATAAAAATTAAACTAGCTAGAGAAAATATTAATATAAGTAAATCTACAATTGCTTCTGGACTTATAAAACTAAAAATAACTTTGAAAAAAGCGTCAATTCAATTAGATGGCATGAATTGTAGTAGGACAATAGCATTAAGAAAGGAATATGCTATCCGCTTCTCCGAATTGATGCACGAAAATATTGATACAGTTTTTATTGACGAATGTGGCTTTAACTTGCACTTGCGCCGAACTCAAGCACGGTCAAAGGTAAACACTAGAGCACCAATTGTAGTTCCGACTGTACGTGGTCGGTATACCACTTTAATAGCTGCTATGAGTAAATCCAAAGTTTTGCATTATACAATTATTTCATCATCATCAACAAATTCTGCAAAGTTTTGTGATTTTTTGGAAGAATTAATAGCTAAAATAACTTTAGAAAACCCGGATTCAGAGGCTAAGTTAATAATGGATAATGCAAAAATTCATAAAACTCAAATGGTGAGAAATATTGTAGCAGCAACTAATTTGGATTTGATGTTTCTTTCACCATATTCACCTATGTTGAATCCAATTGAAAATACATTTTCAAAGGTAATGAAGATTTTAAATAATGCAAACAAATGTTCAAAATTTTTCTTTTAATAATGCATATAAACTGAATTTTCTTTTTTTTTTGTAGATAAAATTATATGCTCGACAAAGACTTAATGAGCCTGAAAATGAAAATCAGAATTTAGTCCAAATTATCACGGAAAGCGTTTGCACAATTACTGAGCAGGACTGCTGCAATTATAATTTAAATATGACTTTAAAAATCCCAGATGCAATTGCAGGACGTCCATTATATTAATATTAAATTTAAAATTTGAATTAGTTTTTTATGGTAAAATTATTATTACTATTATAATAGCATTCAATTAATTTTCATTTTATGAATACTTTGTATATTTTTACATTAAATTACCTACAAATACATTTTTATATTATGATACCATATTATCATTTTCTGAAAGGTTTATTTTGTATTTGACAAAGTTTTCTTTTAAATTGAGTAAGTTTATTTTGAATTGGACATAGTTTATTTTGATATGGAAAAGGTTTAATTTGTATTGGACATAGTTTATTTTGAGCTGGAAAAGGTTTATTTAGTCCCGGAAATGCTATATATAAAAAGAAAATCTCTCATGGGATAAATCTCAATGTGTTTTATTTTCTCAAATAATTTACCCCATATGTTATATCCTTAAATGTACATATATGTATATATATATATATAAAAGTAATGCAATGAAAGATAAGCATGTTAAATAAAAAAAATATCACGAAAATAATATCCGTTTTTGTTGGAGCTGTTCCTGTTTATATGATGGTAATACAATGTGGTTTGTTATATTAAATTACCATTCAGAAGCTATAAGTATAAAATCCTTATGTGTAGCATAGAAAAAGGCTTACACCAAATTTTTATTAGTAAACATTTATTTAAATGGAAAGGCTTATAATGATTATATACGACAATGGTGACATTATAATATCAACTAATACTTCACCTTAATATTTTTGTATCGCATGTGATTTAAATCCTTTGTGTGTCTCAAACAATTATTGCTATAATATTTATTGATGTTAATAATTACATTTATGACATTTAATGGATTGAATATAAATTTAACGAATTTGAAAAATATGTATTTTCTATAATTCAGCACAAAATCTTTTGACGATATAGTTATGGACTTCCATCCAGTCTCCATATTCTACTCGTCCTTACCTTTCAAAAATGATTATTGTAATAGAATAAGATTTGGTTCTGATTCTGAGTGGCAATATTCCTTGCACGCAGTATTATACTCAATTCTTATCCATTTCAACACCCAAAATATACTACAAATTTAGGCAAAGATTTAGTATTTTAAATAACAAATTGAAAATGTTTAGAACAAAAAGGGCACACTGGACTCTATCCGGTTAACATTAACATTATAAAATATATTATCATAAAAAATATATAGATGACCTTTTTACTTTCCTTTTATTGAATTTACAATTCATGTTTTCCTCACCCTGGACATAGCTCTTAAACGGCTTTACCTCAAATTTGGAACTTAAGCTCGTGTTATGTTATGACCTAGTTGTTGCCACATAAATAGTAATGTGAGATATCAAATTAAAGGTATTGATGAGTACATCTCGTTGGGTACTATTTCGGGTACCGAGAGCCATGTGGGAACTCAAAAAATGGAGTCCAAAATATAAAAAAAATATGTATGGTATCAAATTAAAATAAATCCGCTCAATTATATAAATAAATGATGCGCTCAGTTTTATAAAGAAGATATATACCATCGGTGAAAATCGATTTTCAAAAAATTGGAGTACATGTAATGTAAACTAAAGAAAGTCAAGAATGTGCAGTTTCTTACAAAAACAAAATATTACATCAAACGGAGCCAAATTGGATAGATGTAAATACTTATAATAACAGTATCAAACAAACTTCTGTGTAGTAACTCAGAACATTACCGATATACATATATATATACATAAAATACCAGAATACACTAAATTGGATAACTTCACAAATTCAATTTATGCAAAGGAAATTCAATAATTTTATACATTATTATTATGCATAAAAGACCAACATAAGGGAAATTATTACCAATACAAAATATTACATAGTCGGACATGGTATAAAACAATATTAGGAATCAATCAATCAACAAGAAATCCTTTATTGGCTTAATTTCAATTTTTAACATATATTTTATAAAGAATTTTTTTTTTATATAGATGTCCTACTAGGAAAACGTCTATAGCTCAAAATGGGGGCCGAATCCAGGTTGGTGCTGTTATATTTTTCTTTAAATACTATCACCAACAGCATGATCTCCTTGCTGAGATATTCTTTATATGCAAAGTTTGTTTTAGTAAAAATATTTTTCGTACTTTCATAAAAAAGGGTGATTAAATTAATTACTTTGGCCTTAATGGTAAAATGCTTGCAAAACTAAGAATTGTGGTACGCATTAACCATTTCATTACATTAATCAATTTTTACTTATGCAGAAAATTCGTTTTTGTTTTCTGAAAGGCTTTTTTTTTATACACTTTTTTGTGGTTGTTATGTAAAACTATTTTTTATCAAGAAGCTTTGAGTTCTATATATTATTAAAATTAGCACTATTTTGTACTTAAAGTTGATACTAAGAATTAAATTATATGTTCACTGGGCTACCATTAAGGCAAGCATTTTACCATTAAGGCCAAAGTAATTAATTTAATCAAAGACCGAAAATCGTAATTAATTATATAAAATAATTCCGTACAATTAAATTAATTTTGTAACCTTCAGCAGGTTTCAATGAACATAAGTTGGTTCGGACATACTTGTAATTTTTAAAGTTCCACGTTGTATAGGTTATGTATAGATAATGAACAATTATAGCATTGACAAATAGTCATTGTAATTTTGTAAGTTTCCGCACTAAACTCCTAACAAAACTTTGCATAATATAAAATGTTATCTATGAAATTTATACAAATAGTCAAAAACAATCAAATTAGATTGTAAATTTAAACGTTCCATAAGGACATAAATATAAATATTGTATGATTTTATTTTCTCAAATTTACACAGATTTTACTGATGTGCAATAATCTAATTTATATTTAAATTGACTCATCCGAAAATCATCTAATTTAAGGTTTATGAAATTTTATAATTTTTGCACTAAAAATTTAAAGAAATTTATATAATAAGTAGAACAAGAACATATACAACAAATTTAAACTTTAAGCAAAATTTCAATGGAAAACTTAATATAAAGAAAGAAAACGATGGTAAGTTTTTTCGTAGTAAAATGTACATTTCCGACGACATGGAAATGATTTTCTATTTTTCAATTTTCTGATGTTTTGTTAGTATAAATCGTTAAATTTAATAAACTGTTTGGAGATAAATGAGTTTTAATGTGTACCACATAATGATAATACACAACGTTATTTATATTTTTAAATTAAGTAAATTTTAATATAGCTAAAACGAAAGACTAGCATTGATATAAAAGTGATTTTGAGGAAGTTTCTGAATTTTCAGATAATCGTTTTTATGTTGTAAAAGGAAAATGAAAGACATGATATTAAAGAGTTCAAAATAGTCTGTATTTTTAAAACTATACAAATGAAAATGATTATTTCGACATTTCTCAAATTGAATAATCTTAGGGTAAATAACGGTAATGAACATAAATATTGTGTTCGTGTATGCTCAGACTCACTAAGGGGTATACAAACACCAATGAATTATTCAAATAATCATCCTCTGATACAAAAAATTAAGGACTGTACATGGTTAAAGATTTAAACATACAATTAAAAAAACTATATACGATAGTAAACAATTATTGACAAAATCAACTTACTAAGAATAAAATTAAAAATGTAAAACAACTGTGGCCTGCAGGCTCTGAACTTTGGTTGAAGGAAAAATCACATTGGATAAATTCCAATATGATTATCCAAAATAACAACCATATATAAAAATAAAACAGCCAACAGGTTATGTTGGTACATTTCTTGGTATTCTCAGTTTTATTTTTTTTGGGAATCCTAAAATTTTTAAAAAAAATATATTATTAAGACAAATAAAGGGCAAAATTACCTGTAATGTATTCATCGGTTGTCAAAAAAATGCCTTCCAAATTTATTTTTTTATAAGCCATTTGTTTGGCCCATCAACATCATGGTGGCTGAAATATTTTTTTTTATTTTATTTTTGTGACAATTAGAAATGTCATTTCGACATTTGAAATATATTTTCGCCGCAAAGTCCGAATTTCCATCTGTTGGTGGGAATACACACCAACTACATTCCACCGGGCAGGCCGTAAAATTGAATCGGTTGGGGACGGGCGGAGATGCGGATTCGTTTTTTGTGAAGGCGGAAATGAAGAAAAAACGTGTTTCGAAAAAAAAAGAAAAAAAGTAGGTTGTGAAGAGACGTCTGTGAATTTTTTTTTATTTTAAAAAAAAAGTAATTTTTTTTGTTTAGTTTTGGTTAAATTAAATTTAAATTAAATAAAAAAAAAAAAGAAAAAAAAAGACAATTCACAAAATTTTTGTTGTTCAATTATAAAACAAAAAAAACCCCCCACAAGGAATAATCGAGGAAATTGATTCCAGCAAGTCGGATTTTTTTTTCGGGAAGCTGGAAAAATAATATATATTTAAGTTATATATACCGAGAAGCCGGTATATATCGTATATTCAAGTGGATCGACCGAGCTGTTGGTCGAATCTAAGGAAGTTAGCTGTATTCAATTGGACCGAGCTATTGGTCTAGAAGTAGTGGGTGAATAGGAGGGATCAGGAAGATCCAGAAATTCCAAGAAAATAAAAATTTATTAAAACGATTAATTAAAATAAAATGTACCATTAATTAAAAAAATTATTAAAGTGGCGTTTATCGCTGATGTTCTAAGTCCAATTTTGTTTTTATTATATTGAGTAAAATTAGTTTATTAGTTCGTTAATTATTTCATGATTTTTAGTATCTTGTAGAGTAGTGTTAATTTTTTTTTTGTAGAATTAATAGTAACGTAGTTGATTTTGATTTTGATTTTTGTAGTACAATTTAATTTTTTTTTGCTTTAATTTTGTAAATTTATAATTTTGAATTAATTTTCATGGGTAAAGTTAACCTAGTTCTCCTGGTGGTAGTCATTAGTTTTTTTTTTAAATTATATAAACTTTATTTTAGCTAAGACGCCTGACTAGTCCGGACAGCCAGCATATATATAAAAAAAACAAAAACAAAGGTATGTTAATTATTAATTAAAACTAAATAAAGAGGGGTCAGGAACCCAAAAAAAAAAAAAAACACTACCAGTAGAAACTTGGAAATTGTTTTGTTGCGAAAATTAATATTGTACAGTCAAATAAAAATACCAAGTTGGACATTACCAGAACATAATTTATTGTTTTTTTTAATTTTTATTAGAACATTTTTTTTAGGATGTCTGGCTAAGGGCCTCCTTTCCATGGATTAATGACGTCGAGCCGTATTTCCCTTATCCCCTTTCCTTGTTGATGATGATTTGATTTGCAGGTAGGATCGATTGGTTGACTCACGCCCCACAGATTGTGCTAAGCCGGCAAAAGGGAGGAAATCCCAATCGGTCCTTGAAACTTTCAAGGTTTTTGTTTGATACAAATTCGGTCTTGTTCGGTTGGTGATCCGCGGGTTGTGGATCACTCAAGACCTGGCGCCCGCATATTGAAAACCTTGGAAGTTTCTAAATCGCGTCTCCTCCACAATAACGTGTAGTAACCAGACCCACTTGGTTTTGTTATGTTTTCGGTTAAAATTATGTTTTTTTTAATTTTTTTTTGTGGTTGAAAAACCAGTGGCGCTCCAAAAATTTTTGTTGAGTGGGCCAAAATTTTATTTCTTTTTGGTTGAAGGGTATAATGGTGAACGGGTACCATTGCCACCCCACAAATAAAATTTAAATTAAAAATTAACAGGCCTAACAGGTAACCTACCTTATATGTCACATATAGGTTCACTTAAATAGCATATAATATGTGTGATCTGATAGGGATTGTAAAAAGCTATTAATCGGATCCTCAAAACATTGAAAATTATCGATTGTTCTAAAGGAATTTTTAATAAAATTTAAATTATTAATCAAACTTTAAAATTATATTATATTACCCCACTCCTATTATAATGGAGCTATTGTAATTATAATAGTTCCATTAAAATAAACCTATATTTTATTCTGAGGATATGTTTTCTGATAATGATTGGTAGCCATTTTTAATATTTTATAAGTCTTGTTCTAGAAATTGTTAGATCAAAAAGCTACATTCTAGTAATAGAACGAACTGTTTTGTTTATTATTATTGACATTAAGCAAGAATTTTACTTTTTTATATATGTATACGCATCGAAAACAATTTGATGAAATAAAGTCCATATAAGCTACCAATGATGTGATGTTTTCATTTGTCTTAAAATATATTTAATAAAACATTATTTCGATTATAATTAAGTGGTAATGATAATTTCAATGATAATTTTAAATTAAATGTATGTGCAAAATAAATTGAACAGGGTTTCTATTATGCTGGTTTCTGCCTACCTCAATCAGCAACAAAATTAAATCTTCGAAAACGAATTTAAAAAGTGGTTACAACCAACCACATGAATTTTCTTAAATTGTTTCAAAAAACTAAAAGTTCTTTCCCAAATTAAAAATAAATTTGTATTGCTTTAAAATCTAAAAATAACACAAAATATTTAATATTTTTTTCAATCCAGTTGTGGCTATTTAAGTGAACATAATTTCCTTAAAAGAATTGATAATAAAATAAGAAGAAAGAAAACATAACAAAAGAAAAACCCCATAAAAAAAAGAAAAATTCGAAAACATTTAACAATCTCAAAGTATAAGGTATACAAAATATTTCAATCTAATTTAATAGTTTTCAATTTCTAGAAGTGGAATTTATAATAAAAAATAATATATATATATATTGCTATACTGGAACAAGGATTTCTTTATTCAATTGAATCAATAAAATTAAATCAGCATTGATTGTAGTTATTAAGGTTGTGCAAGGATATTGAAGTAGTTTATTTAATTTGAACCAGAGTTTTTTTTTAATAAATTGTTAAGGTATTTAGATAACTAATAGGTCTTTAGATAACTTCATATTGATAATATCGGTATATTCATTCGAAAATATAGGTTTCGTGATTCCGGATTAATTAATTTGTTGCAAATTTAATTATTTTTAAGATACTATAATTAGAACATACTTGCAAGAACAGACTTGTATTCACATATAACTATACATTACATTTGCAATATTAAATAAACAGTAGTTTTTCATAGCTTAAAACTCTTTCTCAATACAAAATATACGTCAGTCTTTCATGCAGACGATAATGGCCTCTCTTACTTAGAAGATATGACAAAATGCTGTGCTAATAGCCATTTTACTGCAGCAACTCATGACTCATGATTAGAAGATGGTAAACCTTTGCTTATTAACTTCATGAACAAAATATAATGTGTTTCCTGAAGGTTTAATATTATTATGATAAAGGGCTAATTTAATATTAGTTTTTTTATAAAATATGTTCAAAATATTTTCCACTGTTACTATTTTTAAATTGTCTGTAAGATTAAGTGTAATATGTATAGTTTAATATAATAATTCAGGTTTTTTTTTACACGAAAAATCTAGTGTCAGATCCATGTGTTTTTAATTAAAAAATATTTTTTTTAATAGAGATCAATTTTGTGAAATTTAGATTTTTTCTCGAATTTGCTAATATCAATAAAATTTGAAAGTACTATCATATCAGTATTTTTTTTAACATAATTTTGACACATATTTCTAATAAATTACTTTAAATAATACCACCAATTATACCACCAAAAATCTGAGATCTTAAAGCAAAAAAAAAAAACAAAAAAAACAAGCAAATGTAAATTAATCTAAATTTGATTAATATGGATTTTACTAGCTAGCCCTTGTGCAATATATCAAAGATATTTGATATACTGCCAGAAAAGCTCATAAAAAATAAATCTTATTTATTAGGAATTATGCGAAGCAGTTCAAATGTAATTCAAATGAAATAATGCAATCAAACCAAAAACCTATAAAATAAAACTATTAATATAAAAAATAACAAAATAACTCAACGTAAACATAATAAATAAATTGATTTTTTATATAACTAATGCCACGAAACATACAAACAAAATATCCTCAAATCAGTATTTATTAGTGCAAATAAAAATTCAATAAAAAAGGATTTTTCAAACCAAAAAACTGATATAAAAAATACATTATGATCATATAATACTGATATAAAAGGACGAGAAGCTATGGAAATTGGCAATTGTATATATAAACAATAAAAGAACAAAAGTAAATTTCCTGAATAAATTGTTTTTAATTTTTGTCTTCAAACTACATCCTCGTATGGTGGATCACTTTCTATGTTTGCACGCGACTGGAATATTTGATTTTATCCGAAACCAATATGTTTTATTTTTGTTGTGTTACCGAAATTGCAAAATTATTAGAACACAGTAACGATTAAAAAGCCAAACATAGAAGATGTACATACATTCTTAAACATTGTAATGACTTTTCCATTTTTGGATTGCGAATGGGAATATAATATTATCGGGTTTGTACAGACTTAAGTATTTTATTTATAATCTGCTTTTGAATTACCTTTCAATTCAGTTAAAAATCTACACTTAATGACGTATGTAATAATGTTAGTCTAACCTCGCATTGATAATGGTACTTTTTTTACATTACATTAATAATTTCAAATTTTGACACTTTTATAGTTTGAAACTTTGGCATAATTTCTACCTATTTTAGAACTTGTAACATCAATTATTAATTACGGCATAATGTGATTCAACTTCAAATTAGAGTGTTTGTAAAAAACCTGCGGAAATAACATTTTAAGGGTATATTGACAACGTAAAAAATTCAATGTCTTTCCAAGATTGCGTAAGTTGTTTTAAAAGGTTATAGCTTTTTATTTTAAAAAAAAAAACATCACGAAACATAAAATTTTCTACAATATACTATGTTTTTTCTGGATCATTACATTTATTCTATATAATCTGAAGAATCAAATGTTAATAATCCTCATATGAATTATTTGAAAATATATTCTATTAACAAATATATACTATGATTTTTAAACAGATCATTACACTTATTCACTATTCGGTACTGAAGTATATATTATATTACTACAATTTAATTTTCAACTTCTTATAGTACATTGAATATTATCATGAATATAAAAATTTCCCAAAAAAAAAACATTACGAAATGAGATACAAATCAATATATATAATATAATATACCGTATATATATTACTTCTCAATGGCTCTTCACAGCATCTACATAAGAAAATAAACCAACAAAGAAAAATTAGGTCAACATAAAATTTGTGAATGGTTTTGGTTTACATTGGTTTCTTCCTCTTTCAACCACCCACCAAATATAAACTTGCGATATCGAATTGAAAGCCTTAAGCGTGCCAATTTCTATTAACCAGTATAGTAAGTTAAAAATACTTAATATTCTCGTCAAATATATAAATAAAAATAAACAAAAAAAAAAATTTAAAAAAAATATAGCAAATACATAATTATTATATACATAATGTAAAACATTAACGTGGTTATGTTTTGTGGCCAGTTGTTATCGGTCTTTATTAGGCATACTTTTTTTTTTTTTTTGATAATAACTTCCTGACCGGAATTTTAGAAAATTATATTCTTTAAACAATTTTTTTTTAAATTATTATTTATGACGTTATTTAAATAGGAAAAAATCAAAAACTGAAACAAACTGTTTATACAAAAAAAACTTTGTTTATGTATATGGTGCTTCGTATCTATCAAAATATTTGTCTTAAGAACTTTAAGAGAACCTTATTTTTATGATATAACAGCAACAAAAACATTATGATAACCGCAATTCTTTTGTATAACAGTTACAAAGAAATTTACTTGAACCTTGGTAACCCCAATTTTAATATATATCGTTCGCAGCCACAAGTAAGGTAATAACAACACCTATAAGTGTTCAAAAGCCGTAAAATTTCATTATCAAACAAGAGTTGCGCTACTACGGTATTTGTTTTAAATTAAAGGTACAGTAGCTGCAAATAAATGTGTTAAAACCAAGGTTGACGGTTGAATCTTCTCCCCTTTTTAGAAGTCATTGCAATTTTAAGAAATTGCGAGGTTATCGCAACCCCTATCAGTTTTCTTATTGTAAAAGTAGTATATTGATAAAATAAATATTATTTGCCTCTTGAAACAGAATAATGAGAGCTAGGTAGCTTTTAATAGTATTGGTTTTTTCCGAAAAAAATGTGATATAAATTATGATAAAAATTATATTTCCGGTAGGTAGCCCAAAAAAAAAATTACAAAATAACTTTTTATGGTGAAAGTTTCCGAAAAAAATCTAAATTTCAATTTTATTACATGAAGATTCCAAAATTCTAAATATCTATTTAATGATGTAACTTAAAGTAACTGAATCCGTTAAAACATTGCGAAACTATTGACCCAAATATGAAGTTGCTATTTTTTGTGATCGAACTATAGTAAATTGGGTGTAGATAGAAGATAGAAGTAGTTGTATTGTTCTATAAGTAATATCGCTAGTAATATTATATTCTAATAAACTTACATACAAAACACCCGGTATAAGATTGTTAAACTTTGTTTGATATAAATTTAACAAAAAATTTCATTATTTTTTTCAAACAAATTTAGATATTTCTAAAACTTCAATAAATATTTTTTTATTGAAATTGGTCAATTTAGCAGTTTTCATGTAAAAACTTATTGATTACAATAAAGTTGTATATAATTCCTTTTATTGGCACAAATTATTATTTGATATTAGTGACTATATATAAATTATGATGATGTTTTGAAGAAAATAATATTAAACCTCACAGACTAAAATTTATAAATAAAGAATATTCTGTTCCAGTTCAAAGTAAAAAATCATGAAAGTAAGAATGTAATGCCTATTTAAGAAAGATTTCAATTTAATTTTTCTTTTTTTTTTAAATTGATTTTAATAACAAGGAAAACTATATAAATTAACGAAATATTATGTTACCATAGGTTGATATTTTTTATTTTAGTTTTAGCCAGATTTGAAACAATTAAGGTTAAACTGAAACAGCAGTTAAGTTAAATCACAAAACATATATGACTATCTTAAGTTTTGCTAAAATTAACAACATTTAACTCTGCGAAATCAAGAGCTGCTTGGATTTAAACCACACAATCAGTTTAATTAACCTTAAGCACGCATTAACTGAACATTAACATAATTATTCTGATTAAAATTAAATATAAAATTAATAAAATTTAAATTTATTTAACATTAATCTCTTAAATTTGCAGAAATTTAGTAAACCTTATTGTGGGTTTAATTTTAAATGTGGTTAGAATTCTTGCATGCCGATGCCATTACTTTTGAAACTTAAATTTTGAACATAAAAGTCTTAATAAGTAATTTGTAATACAAAGTAAATAATTACAGATCTAATAAGTAATTTGTAATATAAAATAAATATTGTAAAATCTTAATTAATTGAAATATTGTACAAATTAAAATATAGATAAAATTTAATTTAAAAAAAAAAAAAAATCTAATAATTGTTTCTAATAAAAATATAACCAATAAATATAAATAATTAAACCAATTATACGTTGTTTTAATCTATAATTTTCGTTGTATATCAGTATTTAACATAATTTGTTAACAAATATAGTGGAAGTTACAACTATTAACATTATGTTAAATTAAAATTAAATACAAAGTAATTATTTAATGAACCAATTTGTGTTAATTTTTATCATAATATTTATGTTAAATAAATATTTCACTTCGTTGGCATTCAAAAGTCTATATAAACTGTGTTATATTGCTATTTCTATGCAATGTAGTTTATGACACATTATAGCATAAAATGTATTTATTTATAAAATCGTTTAAATAATAATTTACCGCTGGAAGTATGTACACACAATATGCGAACCTTTTATGATGTTTTATTTTTAATATTATATTTTAGAAGAATTTCTAAAACATCAGAAAAAAATTATTTAGATAAATTAATTTAGATAATTTTACAAATAAAACATATTTAAGGACAATAATAAAACCTTGCTTTTATATCAATTAAGGTATAGTTTAGAAATAGTTATATTTTTCTTAATTCTAATATGAATTTCTCTAAAGCATTGAGATTGAGAAGTTATGCTGAAAAAGTAATTAGCGATAAATAAAGTTATAATATTTACTAACATTTTTTTAAATGTAAATTTGAAATATTATCTTCTGAAGCTTTTGAAGGTGTTTGTTATAATTAAACTTACAACAATAATGAGAATGCAAATTTGGATTTTGTGAGAAAGTTCAAATAACAAAATTAGCGAAAAGAATTTAAAAAAAAAAATCTTGTTTACATGTGGAAGATTGTTTTCGGTAAGTCTTTTTGCAATTATTGATAACATAACAGATCTTGATTGACCTATCTGCCGCACTTAATCACCAAAATAACGGCTATTATCTCAGCTTTGTTTTAAGGTAACGAACGGGAACGGGGTAACCAAATGATCCAGTTGCAATCAAACCAGTACCGTCCATCAGCTGGTTAATAATGAAAATATTTTATAATTTACATATTCATCCAACTATATTTTAACCAACACTGTCAGTTTTCTTGTCTAAAAATTTAACTGGAACTGGCCTCCAGTTTCATTTAAATCAGACAACAACATGTGATTTGTGCAAAGTCCAGTTATTATAACAGACTTTCTGAAACTACCGGCCACAAATTACAGTAACTATAATAGGAAACGAACCAGTGTCTTAAATTTTATGCAAGTCGTGTAATAATTACTATAATTTAGTACACTCATGAAGTAGAGTTCAGAAGTTTTATCCCGCACCCACTGAACCCTAGTTAGTTAGTTTCAATATAAATGAAAAATCAGTCCGAATCTACCGACTAAAACTGTTAGTCGAAACATATATCTCGCTTCAACGGGAAACACCAACTAAAGAACCTTTTTCTACTAGATGGTGGTACGCACAGCTAATATTGTTATGTTATCGAATGCATGTACGTGGATTTTTTTTCCGAATTCAAAAACTCCCACCTCGAAAACACATTTGCGTGCAACAATCATAGTTATTCTAATTACTCGCAAAATTTTGGTATTTATTATAAATTGAAAATTACTTCCCATGCGTGATACTAAATAAATGATAATTATGTTATAAAAGCGTGAGAATCACAGAAAATATAAATACATATATAACTGATGGTAAGTCTGTAGTTTCTATTAAAAACCCAACTTATTTTTCTAATCTTTACATTCTTACATTAAATTATAAACATTAATATTAATATTGCATATACCCCAACATTTTTGCATATAACGATTTTATGCTTTTAGTTTGTTTTAAGTGAAATCATTCTGTCTAATATTGCAATATTTTTATAATTAAATATATTTATTATATTAAATATGTATATCTATCAAAATATATATAAAAACTAATATAAATGAATAACTTTTCGTATAGTATTGTATGTATAGTATTTTGTGAACAAATTTTAAATTAATTTACCATACTTCATCCTTAACTTCAATGATTGATTTCGGTTTCTAATTTGATTTACTATACTATATATAGCATAGTATATATATATATACTATATGTTTATATTTTTTTAATAATTTGCTATTAAAATTATATGCATATATATATATATATATGTTAATCTCTATGGTGTACGGACAATTCGTAGAAAAGCAATTCGTAGAAAAATAATTCGTAGAAAAGCAATTTTGAACAAGTCGTAGAAAAAACAATTCATAGAAAAGCTAATTTAGCTAATTCGTAGAAAAGCAATTCATAGAAATACAATTCGTAGAAAAGCTATTCATAGAAAACCAATTATCCGGGAAATTCGTATAAAATAATACTAAAAAAAATTCTCGTTCTTATAAAATGATAGGTTCCCAATCTCAGCGTAACACAGAGCGGGAACGTGTTTTTTTTAATTTTTTTTTTTTTTTTTTTTTTATTTAAAAAATAATTTTTGTAAGTAGAGAGAAAATAATTCGAAATAATTAGTAATATCAATTCATTGATAAATAAAGAAATTCGTACGTTTTTTTTTTAAATTCTGTATATTTTTTGTGGTTTTTTTTTATATTTTTTATTTAAAAATATTACTATATTTTATTTTTAAAATAAAATATAATTTTAATAAAAAGAAAATAAACTAATTCATAATAATTACAAAGAAAATATCAATTCATATATTAAAAAAAATAATAAATTCATACTAAATAACAATAAATTCTTTTTTATATACTAATATTATGTGCAACTGATCTTAAGTATGTAATTTTAGTATCAGAATTGTACGTTTTAACAATTTTTTGTAGGCGCTCATCATAATCGCGATATTTCTTTTTCTTAGTAGCAGTTTCGCAACCAGCCAAAATTCTTTCTAGTATTAATTCATTATTATTTTGTTCCAATTTTAGACTGGACAAAAATTTCCAAATTATTGGATGTGTTCCAACTAATTTGGAAAATGAATTATGCCAGCCTTCCATATTATTATTAGTCCGTGGTTCATTGTCAACAACGGCTTTATATTGATTCCAATGCTCTATACAATATCTTGGTGTTCTTCGTTTACGCAGCCACAAATCATACCTACCAATATAGGTATAATAATGTCAAATTCACTTGCAAATTCTCCTTCTAGAATTAATAACTCAAAAGCTACGATGACATCTTCAGGTGGTATAAAAGCGAGAGCGGTCAACATTTTAATTTTAAAAGAAAATTCAAGGCCACAATCATAACGTTGCTTTAATCCTTCACTGCAAATCTTCCGGTATATATTTTGCGAAAAATGAAAAAAACAAAACCTTTCTTTAGTTTCAGGAAAAACAGATTTCCAACCATTAACAATTACTAACTCAAAGTCAGACATAATTGATTGTGGCTTGATATTTGGCTTGCTGATTAAAATTTGTATAAAAACAGATGTGTAGGATTCTTGTTTCTTATTTGGAAGTAAAGCAAAAACAACAGGTAGAGAAATGCTATCCTTAATGACGTGGTTGGAAAATACTTGTTGGAATAACAACGGTGCAGAATGGAAAGTACCATCACAGTACCAATTTTTGGAACTAGCTAGAACTTGCTAATTCGAATCAGTTGTAAAAATTAAAATACGCGATTTTCTGATGATCTTGAATCAAACAGAAGGAAATTTACGTTATTGTGGGTAATTTTAAATTCGTTTGGTATTATAAGATCAGTCAAATTCTGGGGATTTGTTGGATCACTTTGTTGCCGAACTCTTCGAATCGTCTTTTTTAATGAATTGGATGGGGGCAAATGCGGGCCAACTACGAACGATATACTTGTAGATGTATACGTACAAGCAACTGTTGGGGGGTATCCCGACAAAAAATTGCTGCGTGTTTTAAATTTGTAATAATTTTACGTTTTTCAACATTAATAGCACTACCAGCATGATTATGTTCTTTTCTACAAAATACTATTTCATTTCCAACAGTGTGCAACTGCATTTTGCCACCATGTTCATTTTGAGCACATTTCCAATATATTTTTTCCTTATACTCTTTGTCTTTATAAAATGTATAACTTTGGTACGTTAAACATTGTATATTTTTTTCAGTTAAAAAAAATTCTGGTTCCATTTTTCTGTGGTTTAATTTAGGAAAATGTATAAAGCAAAAGTACTAAAGACACAATGAAATTATAATGGCAATAGAGTAGTAAAAAGAACTGTCAGTGGGAAATGTCATTTTGTTGTCATTTATCTCTGGAGGTATAAAAAAGTACACATTTATATTGTAGAGAGGTAAATATTTGTTTAAAAACTATAAAATTAAATTAAATATTGTGATAATTTAAATACAAATTATAACAAATAATATGTGTTAATGCTTTTTTTCATTGTTGTTAAATATATATTTTCAGTCGATATTAAAATGCCGTCATATTGTTGTATAACAATATGTAATAATGGATTCAAAAATTCCGATAAAAGTTTTTTTCGGTTTTCAGCAATATGCAACAAGTCGAAGGAAGAAAACTTGTTGTCCATTGAGCGAAGGAGATTTTGGATGGCAGCAATCAACAGGAAAAACTTGAACATTTTGAATGCTCGAATATGTAGCGATCATTTTGTAAATGGTAATGTACTTGTATAGGAAAGCAATATGTTGTTTTTAAAAATATTTAATTAATTCAATATCCAGGCTAAAAGATAGGCTTTATCCAGATTGGGTACCTAATTTAAAATTAGGGTATATAAAGTAACATCAAGAATCCAAAGCAAGCTTTAAGAAGGTACCAGAGGCTAAATAAAATATCATCTAAAACTGGTGTAGCTACTGTTGTATCCCCAGAAATTAGTTTAAAAGCAATTGAATTGGATGATCCTAATACCCTAACTGCTTCACAAAAAGATTCAAGTAAAATATATTTATAATTAGAAAATAAACTTCTTAAATTTGATTATTTTTTAGCATCTCAAACTGAAAACTATGGTGATATGGTAATTTATTACGAAAAAATAATAGCACAAAAAGACATGGAATTAAAAATAGCTAAGACAACGATTATTGAGAAAACGGAAGAAATTAATATTCAGATTAGACACATTAAAAATTAGACACATTAAAGACGACCATAAGAAAACAAAAGAGTAGAACACAATTGAGACTAGGTAACATGACTCCTAGCGGAATTTTGTGAAACCCGAATAACTAGATAGAATATGTCAAATTCTTTAATTTTGTATTGAAAAATTGACAGAGATATTTAAATAAATAAATAAATAATATTATTCAATTCAATTCAAATAATACTTTATTCATTTCTTTTAACTTATAATTTTTCTTAATCTAATAAAGTAAAGATAATACATAATTTTATATTTGCTTATATTTAATGGTCCGCTTTGGAACTCTCTAAATATTATAGTTTTAATTATTTTGGTTTTTATTTCATTTTATCTTTATTTTTTAATTCAATTATGAATTCAATATATTTTAATTATTTGCAAAAAAATTTAATAAAAATCAAATTTAAATTACTTTTTTTTATATAATAAAATCTTAACCTACTACACTTAAATCTAAACAACAAACAAACACTTATAATAAATCAAAAACAATTATATACGAATATATGTTTTAATTTAACCACCATATATACTTCCTATATTTAACGATATCTTTTTTATCATGTTCAGGAATATGAACATCAAATTTTAATTCGTATCTGACTGTGTCTTTGTAATAACTATATATTTTTAAATCTGTTACTCTTCTATTAAAGTGATATAAATAATATTATTTGCGCCAAATATTGGCATTTTTTAATAATTTTGATAAAATAAAATATCAAATTAAATTTATACTGGTCTAAATACTTGGTAAGTGGTAAACTTATACTAAAAAAAAATATATATTATAATCAAAATATTTTTATATCCAAATTTAGAGTTTCCAAAAAGATGGAAAAAATAAAAACACAATATTGCGGAGTGCCACAATGTCGGAGTTATAAAAATCCAACCAATTCGATGCACCAGATTCCAAAAAAAGTGCTGAATAATAAAAAAGAACTCTTGAGGTGGAAGATTGCATTAAAAATGGGGAAACCATTTCCAAAATATTTTGTAATCTGCAGCCTTCACTTTAAAAGTCACCAAATTCTGGTTCCGATTTTGAGAAATAAAAGGCCCAAAGCAAAGCTGTTAGATTCAGCATTTCCAACAGAAAATTTACCACAATCAACGATAAATACAAAGCGATGTATCGATAAGATCAAAACTAGATACACAAGATTAATGATACGACGAAATTCATGGTATATATATATAATCTAGTTTAAATTGTATTTTATTTCAACATATATTTTTTATTAATTTTAGTGTTAAATCAAAATCATCAAATAATGATAATAATCTTGACATGGTACTATTCGAACAAGACCAACCAAGTGAATGTTATGACCAAATTAATGAATCTGTTGGAGTACAAACTAATAATTTAATGTTCGATAAATGTATCCAAGTAACAGAAGACGGGACTATGACGGGAATTTCGACAAGAATGTTACTTGAAAAAATTGTAGAATGTTGTGCAATGATTCGTCCATTAGAAAAAAAAAATGTCAGCATGAGTTTGGAATCTCGGATTTTGCTGACAATGTACCGAATAAAAACAAATGCTTCGAATGCTCAAACGGCGATTTTGTTCAACTTGTCACAAAAAACAGCAAGTTTTTACTTCAAAGATTGTGTTCAGGTATTAGCAAAAGCATTGAAACCTGCAATTTATTGGCAATCTAGGGAAGAAAATCGTCAAAGGTTGCCGTCATGTTTTGCAAAATTCCCTAACACGATCACAATACTTGATTGTACAGAGATCAAAACAATACAGTTTCGTTGCATAACTTGTAGAACCTGCACATACTCTCATTACAAGGGAACTCATACAGTGAAACTTTTAATTGGAGTTTCTCCTTCAGGACTTGTAAATTTCATAAGTCCTGCGGTTGCTGGAAGAACTTCTGACAAAGCAGTTTTTAATTTAACTAATTTATTAGAAAAATTACAAGAAGCTGATGCAGTAATGGTGGACAAAGGGTATGTTATTTTTTTATTTGAATGTTTATAAGTGAATTCACAATTATAATTTAGATCAATTTCTGCTACAGGTTCATGATTGGAGATGAACTTTCGAAAGCAGGAATAGAAATGATTCGTCCACAAATAATGACTATTGGAAGAGAAAAATGTGATGCTGACAACGATCGCCTAATAGCTGCAGCTCGAGTTCACGTGGAATGACGAATATGTAGATTAAAAATATTTAAAATGTTATCAGAAAAAATTTTATATTGAAATCTTTCCTACATAGATGACATAAGAACTATTATATGTGGTATTTCCAATTTAGGCTTACCTATTTTAAATGATAACAAATTTTAAATTTTTTTAAATAAGTTTTATTAAAAATAATGTTATCTATTAACAAATTTAGTTTCTAATGAACAATATATTTTCTTTATATTAAATGTAGTAAGTCTTTTTTTTCTTCATTGTACTTCAGGGTTTCTTATAATTTAATAATTTTAATATATAAATAAATGACAATATACAAAAAAAAATATGTGTAACAAACACTAAATAAACATGTACATTTCTTCAAGTACTTAACAAAAAAAAATTATATACTCCAAAATAATTTAATACTAAATAATAGGAATTCAACATGGTACTTTAAAATTTATTTAAATTTAAAATTAATTAATCATTTTAATTTTAAATTTAAAATATATCTCAGTTAATTTTTTAATATATTTGTCAATAAATTCATCATCTCTAGGCACATTGATTATCACAATACTTTTTGAGTATAAACTATAAATAACAAAATCACAATTTTTCAGATTACATATAGATAATCCTAGCTGAACTTGTCCATAATATTTATGTCTTTTATTTAAAACATAAAAATCGTCAAATGGCTTTAAATATAATAATTTCGGTAAAAGACTCAATACAGACAATTGTTGTCCTTGTACCGGACATTTAATTTCAACAAGTTTCCATTCACATCCGTTATATGATACGCCATCTGGGCTGCATGCTAAGTAGGAGAGATATTACAAGCCCACATTCGAAAAGTAAATATAGCTTTTCGTATTCGATTTTCGCTAGCTTTTCGGCATATTGACCATATCTTGTAAATTCGTTCCCTTTAAAATTACTCGAAAAAATCGATGACATTTTTTTCCCCCAGTTTGGAGTTTTTTTACAACTATAAGTAAAAAGAGCATACGAGATGCTAGCAGTTATTCTTAATTTTCTTTCAATGAGCCATTATGCACTTGTTTGATTTATAGTGCTCATGCAAATAAATATAGCTTCATCAATATTTTTTTTAAATTTATTTTCAAATTTGGACTTTATAGTTTCATCTTCATCCAAATATTTCTTCATAAAAGGAACAAATTGTTTTAAATATTTATTTTCAGAAAATAACATTTCGTAAAATTCTTTATTATCATTATTTTGTGTGGTCAATATAATATCCGATCTATAACGATTTTTCATGCGTGCTAATTCTGATTTTGGCGCACCTACAAATTAAAAAGTAATGAAATATAATAATAATTGTTATTTGTTATTTTTACCTTGAAGCAATTTTTCAAATATTTGCTATATGCAGATGCAATCCCTTTTCCAATTTTTCCCCAATTTTGCTTTAAATCTGTGCAGCTAAGTGGGTACAAAATTGGATTTCTAATGGATACGGTAATATGTCACATAAGAGTTATTATTCATTACAACAGATTCAATTTTAAAAAAAATATGTACCTATGAATAAAAATCAAGCACGCTGCAATATGCTTGCATTTTTCGCCAATGCCAGCCTTGCATGAACAAGTACAAATCCATTCTGAAACTTGCGACAAAAGGTTATCAAGTTTAACTTCATGCGGCTTTTTGGTCATTTCAGATGTTTGGATGACATAACCCAAAACTCTGTTTTTGGCAGGTAAAGGAGCAACACCTAACAAATAAATCCAACCAGAATCTACAATATTCTCTCCTTCTCGTAGCGGTCGTACTCGTACCGTTCCTTTAAAATATTCTGCGATGCTGTCCAAATACAATTTCATTAATATTCCGTCATCGATGTTATTATTTAATAAACTTGAAAAAGAATTATATTTAAATTAGTATTATTGCCTGGCTCTATTTATAATACATTAACAAATTAATTAAACTAAAACAATACCTCCTAAAAATCAAAACTAAGAACATATATGCAGTTCATAAAATTAAAAATTTAATTGGATTGTTAATCTTATGTACTATTTGTTTACATTTTTAATTAAGATTTTTAGAAGAAATTTGGCTGTGTCATACTAAACTTGTATTCCACTTATTTTTACCACTCTACCAAAACTTAAAACAAATATTTATTTAATTAAATGCTTATGGTTTTTTTAATATTTCCATATAAATTTATATACAACGATCGGTTGTCAAAATTCTATCTCTGAATTTGAGTGCTAATTTTTTGCGCTTGGAGCGTGGAAATCACTTTACCTAGTCCCAATATATATTGTAATTGAAAATCCAGTATTGTCAATATCATAATACTGGAAGTATACAAAGATCAAAGAAGCAAATAAAGACAACAAAATAAGCAAATGAGAATTAAACAAAAGAGTAGAAAAACACAAAATAAATTGTAATTATAACCGAAAATCAATTCGTAGAAAAAAATAATGGTCGGAGGGTTTTTAAGGGCGCGCGCCTTCTACTTTTTTACTTTTATTTTTTTCTACGAATAAGTTTTCTACGAATAAGTTTTCTACGAATTATTTTTCTACGAATTGCTTTTCTACGAATTACTTTTCTACGAATTGCTTTTCTACGAATTGTCTGTGAATCTAATTCTATATATTAAGAAGAATAATAATATTTCTATAATATACAGAAGTTTTGATTTATACTTATATACAAGGTGCCCGCGCTACGAGTACATTAACTTCGGGAGGTGATTGGGAATGACGAAATACGTAAAAAATCGTTCTACAGGGATGTCTAAAATGCACCGTTATCGAGATTCAGGGTGACTCATTAAAAAAATTAATTTACATTTTTACATAAATTGCAAAATCACGCAAACTATTTAATCAAGATTCTTCATTTTTTTTTATTCGACAGGTAATTGTCGTAGATTCATTTTGATGTACCATTTGATGATGTTAAGTGTTGCCAAGGTGCAAAATTTTGTATCTCAAAATTGGAATTTTGTTTTTTTTAGTGAAATAAAAATATCTCCAAAAAGTTACGTAATAAAATATTTTTTTTTTAAATTTTAAATTAACTGCCATTTTATTTTTTTAAAGGTACCTGACGTACAAAAAAAGTTACAGGTCAAAATTTACCTGTAAATAATTACCTGAATTAGACAAAAACCCTCTTTATGTAATAAAATAAATTTTATTTTATTAAAATTTATTAAAAAATTTTACGCGATATGTACGTACATTTTCTTTCTTAAAAATAAACATTAAGAATCTTGATTAAATAGTTTGCAAAATTTTGCCATTTATGTAAAACTGTAATTTTTTTTAAAAAAAAAAAGTTAATCACCCTGTATCTCGGTAACGGTGCGATTTTTTTAGTTTTTCGTCATGCCCAATCACCTTCCAAAATTAATGCACTCGTAGCGCGGGCCTATATAAATTAAATTTATATTAACCAAAAAGTTTTTCTATTATACCTGTATCTGTACATATTAGTTTATTTTGTAGATTTGTAAGCTATATGACAAACACAACTACCTAATTAATCCGTTTTAAATGGCTCCCGGAAATATCGCCCCAAACAAAATCACCCCAAAATATAAAATGAAAAATCGCCCCAAAATTTCAATAGTAATTGGGGCGATATTTATAATGAAAAATCACCCCATTTATTGGGACTTAATTGTATTTTTTGGGGTGATTTTTCATATTATATTTTGGGTTTTTTATCATTATGAAAAATAACCCCAAAATATTAAATTTAAAATCACCCCAAAAAATTAATTTTTCAACATTAATATATATATTAATGCTATATAATTTATATATATTATTATTATTAATTTATATATTAACTTTTACTAATTACTATTAACAACATAAAAGATATTAATATAATTTTTAAACCAATAAAAAATATTAAAAAATTTAAAATTATTAATATTATTATAATTAATATATAAATTTTATATTCTATTTTTAGTTAATTGGATATTGAAGTTTTTGTATAAAATAATTTTTATTTATATTTTCATGTTTAATACAAACAGTTTACATACATATAAAAAGTTTACGAATAAGTCTTTTAGAAATTTTGTCTAATTTTGAAATTACTATTAAGAATATATATTGATGTTACCGGCACAAATAAAGATTTAAATATGATCTTTCTAAAATTTGCACCAGCATTTCATTTTAAACATTTGCGTCTTTTGTGAGTCTTTATTTAACATTTTAAAAATTCAAATAATATTTCCTTTATTCTCATATAATTTAAAATAAAAATTATACCATGAATTATTAATATTCTTTTTTTTTTCTCTTTTTTAAACTTCCCACATATTATTTTGTTTTTTTTAATAAGATTATTTTCGATTAATTAGAAATTCATTTTATTTTTATTATTTTCACAAAACAAATCATATAAATATAGAAACTCATAATTTAACTCTAAAAATTACACTTATTATAAAAAAATTATATTCATATTTATTATATGTATAACAGAATAATTGAGTGGCCTAGTTTCAAAACAAACAACCTCCACTTTTCGAAAAAAAATAGATTTCAACGTTTTTTATAGGTTATGATGAGCTTAATGTGATTTCCAATTATCAAATTCGAAAGTCAATAAATCCCTTAGTAATTTGCCCTTCAATTTGCGATATTTTTCAAAACTGACAAAATCCATATTTTATTCAAAACTCACTATCTCCAGACAACGTTACCGCGGTACTACAATTGGAGCAAAAATACTACATTTTTCTTCACATTACTACATTTTTCAATATTTTTATTTTTACTACAATTGTATGAAAAACTTCAAAAAAACAATACTTTTTCATTATTTTACTACTTTTTCAAATATTTGAAATTTTGTGATTTAAAATTTAGTAAATCAAATATATTTCATTCCAATAAAATATCTTTAAAAACTTACTTGTCTATAGGGAAGTGGTGTTAAGAAATAAAATGTAGCCTAACGTAATAAAATCTAGCCTTACGAAACAAAGCTTATGAAATAAAATCTAGCCTTAGTGTCATTATGAATTATGAATTTTAAATATCAAAATGTCAAATTCAAAAAAAACATCGCAAACACATTTTGAAAATTGTTAGTTAAACCGAATTTTTAGTATAGTTACTTTACAATAAAAAAGTCTTTTTCATAAAATGGATAGGTGAGTTACTTTAAATTTAGTGAAATATAGCTACTTGATAATAAATTTATAAAAATATTTTACAGATATATAGTTAAAACAAAAATTTTATCAAATGCTTCAACTTCAAATCAGAAACACGATGATGACCAATCTCCAACACATTATAATAGTTCAGCATCAGATTCAGATTTAAGTACATCGGAGAATGATAGTGTTACTTTGATCAACTCACAAACATCATCGACTAATTCAAATAAAAATAAGCTACAAAAACAGAAATTCAAATCAGAATGGATTCAACAATTTCCATTCATTGAAATGGAGCCACAAAAAAAAGCACCATTTTGCAAGGCATGTAAAAAAACATTTATAAATAATATTACACATTTGAAAAGACATTCTTTGAACAAATTGCATATTAAAAATATGGCAATGGCTGAAGAAAATTTAATATTAAGGCGACGAAATGACGAAATTTGGAATACAAAAGAAAAAAAAAAACTAAGTACAAATGTAACTATTGCTGAAATTAAACAGGTTATGTTCTTAATAGAAAAAAATTTGCCCTTCAAATTAATGGAATTTCTTGGCCCATTTAATACATCTATATTTTTGGATTCATCAATAGCAAAAAACATTAAATGTAGTAGAACAAAATCTACTGAATTAGCGTATTTTTTGGGCAGAGAAGGAAAAATGTTTGTGTCGAAAAAATTAAAAAGCAATTGTTTTAGTATAATTGTAGATGAAACAACTGATTGCTCAATTGAAAAATCCTTAGTAATTGTTGCCAGACAATTTGATGATATTACAGGAGGAACCAAAGATTACTTTTTCGGATTAATTAAAGTAGCTGAAGCAAGTGGACTAGCAATTTCGAATTATATTTTAATGGAATTAAAAATGTATGATGTCCCAACAAAAAATATAATAGGATTTGCTTCAGACAATGCCAGTGCAATGGTAGGGGTGAATAACGGTGCAGTTGCACATTTGCGAAAAGAAATTCCAAACTTATTTTCAATTGGTTGCCCTTGTCACTCAATTGCATTGATAAACCAAGCTGCGTCTAAAGTATTGCCTTGTTACCTGGATGATGTTTTCAAAGATTGCTATAACTATATTAGTAAAAGTTCTAAAAGGCTTTCGGATTTGGAAGAATTGCAAAATATTTTTAATATTGCTGAACATAAACTGCTAAGATTGTCAGATACCAGATAGTTATCTTTAGAACAAGTAGTTAATAGATTAATTGAACAATGGACTGTTCTAAAGCATTTTTTTCTAAGAGCTCAAGCAGAGGAAAAAGAATCCGCAACGATTACAAAAATTGTTAAAATATTGCACCACCTTAATGATGACACATTTATCTATTTAATTTTCTTGAAATTTGTACTAAATAAAATAAACATTTTAAATCTTAAATTTCAGAGTGAATCTTCACAATTAATTTCTTTAATTTCAAATTTTAAGATTCTTTTACGAACTTTTTGTGGTAATTTTTTAAGGCCAGATTACATTAATTCTTTTCCAGATGATATGAAAGATATTTCATTTGCTAATACGAACTATCATTTGCCATTAAATAATGTTTATATGGGTCTAGAAGCAGAAAGCTTTACAAGAAAGAAAAACTATACTGAAAATGATTTAGTAGATATAAGAACAAACATATTAAATTATTATATAAAATTATGTCAACAAATTGTGAAGAGAATAGATTTTGGAGATAAAAAGCTATTAGCTATATCAATTTTTAATCCCGAAAATATTATGTCAATTGAATCTGAAAAAAATGGAATAGTAGAAGCTGTTTTTGTATTTAAAGATTTTACTGATAATGGAGAAGAAGTTATAGAAGAATATAACCTTTTATTATGTAAAATGAGAAATCCTGACTTCAGGCAAGTTTATGGCCAAAAAAATTCAAATCTGAATTCAATTGAAGTTTTTTGGACAGAAATTGGGAAAATCAAAAACTCATTTGGTGATGTTAAATTTAAAAATTTATTCAATTTAGTTAAAAAGATTTTAACATTGCCACACAGTAGTGCTGCTGCTGAACGGTGCTTTTCAAAATTATCATTAATGAAAAATAAATTGACTAACAGACTGCATGTGAAAACTTGTGATATGAGGTTAGCAGCTATGAACTTGCTTCAAAATAAAGAAGCTAAAGATTGGAAACCAGATGAAATAATGTTGCAGAAATTGGAACATAGTATTAAAAAAGATTTACTAAAAGACTTATAAACTTTCTGTATATTATATATTTATTTTAGTTATTTTTTGTTATTTTATGTTTTTTCCTTATTTTTTGTTATGTTTTCTTATAATTTTTTATGGTTTATTTTATTTTTATTATTTGAAAGAAAAAACATTTAATTTTTTTGAATTATTTTTAAATAAATGCTTTGAATTTTGTAATAAGTGTTTTGAGTTCTTCTGTATTTGGCTGTTTTGTTTAAATTTATCAAATTTTGAAGTATTTTTTCAAATAAAAATAACATACTACATTTTTTTCTAGCATACTACTTTTTATACTACATTTTTTTCCATTTTACTACATTTTCTGCTACATTTCTAACTTCGACCGCGGTAACCCTGTCTCCAGAGTTAAATAGGTAAAATTGTAATAAATTTTAAAAATAGAATAATAGTTTTTATTATTACGTTTTTGCAATTGCAACTGACACATAACGGTAACTATTTGTATGATTTCGAGATCTTTGTTGTTTTTAGCAATAATTATTTTTGTCATTTCAAAGTAATTATTTCAAGTGCGAACATCGTAGTGAAGTTTTATATAGTAAAGTTGTTAAAATAGTTAATTTTTATATAAAGTTAAAAATAAAATATGGATATTTTTGCAATACCGGTCCGGTTGATACAAATACAAGAAAAAAAACAAAGAAATATTAAAAATTGGTCCAGGGAAAAGGGCAAAACCATAAGGTATGTATTTATTTTATGCATTATTACTATACAAATATAATTTTTTTTATGAATTATTATTATTCACGTATAAACATTTTTTTTTTCATAATCTTAAAGTCTATAAAAATTACGTGCATTGATTCTTTTTGATTCTTTTGGCCGTTTCTCAAAGCCTCATAAAAAAGGAAAGAAAATTAGTCAGTTAGTTCTGAGGGAGATACCAATTAACCAAGTTAATGTTAATGCTGAGAAAAAGAAAAATATGGACGCTTTATTGCATAAACATTAAGGCAATGATTGGATGACAATGCAGGTTTTAAAATTCTATTATGACATAATACATAATCCCTATAATGAAAATTTTGAAGAAGATAATAATGATGCTCATATAATTTGCGAACATACTGGAGATATACCTGAATTTCGAATTTAAAATATTAATATTGTTTTGTAGCTATTAAATAAAATGAATTTAATTATTTCTGTTTCCTCAAATAAAACTTTTTATTTTCAAAATTAACAATATTAATAATATGCTCAACCTTTCGCTCATTTTGCATTGGGTCTTATTTTTCGCTGTTTAGGAGTGTCTGTTTTTGTTTTCGCTCTCATTGGGTGGAAGCAATTATTGTATAATAATTATTTTAGAAAAGTTTAGGTAAATAATAAAATTAACGCTATTTTTCAAAGTAAATTCTTTTTGCTTTAGTATAACCTTATTTTTTTACAGTTATATTTTATACGGTTGTATTGAGATACGTAAGTACTGTAACCTTATAGTTTTATATCGTTACTTAAGTACTGTGAAATAACCTAATATTTTCTACAGTTTTCAAATCGTCTGAATGCTCCTAAACAGATGACTGTCTGTCCCATACGTCTGTCTGTCTGTTCTGAAATTATTCTAGAATTTTTTTTTATGTTTTGTAAATGTTGACTAAGAGAAATATACAACTAAAGTTCATTTCGTGTCATATTACAGATTAATATGTCGAAATATAAAACAATCAAACAGCTGTCTAAGCAGTCATTAAAACGACGATTATTCCAGTCCAGAAAAATTAATAACACAAATAATAGATTATGTTCAGAAATCAAATTAGGAAATCGTTCAAAAATCGAACTTGAAACATCTGAAAGATAAAAGATATCTGATGGAGAAAATTCCGCTTTATTTGATATATGTATCTGATGAAGAACATTTTAAGACATTGTCTGATGAAGAACGCTCTAAGATATTATCTAATTCTGAAATTGAGGAAGAAAAGTTTAATAGCAATCAAATTGATATTTTAGATTTATGCGATCAGGAATTCCCTGAATTTCTTTGCAACATATTTTACATGTTGCTCGTACACCAGTTTTATTTAAATTTTTAGGCATTTTTATAAACTGACTCCAAATACAATCATTTTTCCGTCCACTCATAATTTGAAATTTTCTCCGAAAACACGTTTTTTATTAAATTGAATTCAAATCAAGTGATTTTGATTTTTTTGATTTTTTAAAAAAAATCAATCAAAATCCTAACCCTGAAACGTGCTGTAGAACATAAAGCAAATATTCTTCGGAAACTAACTTGCTCATATATTAGTTTCCCATGAACGTACTAAACCTACCAAATACAAATTTCTGGAGTATCAACTAGATAACTAAATGAAACTGTGTATGCAATATCATTGAAACTGGGTGAAAGTTAATGTATGATATTATAGAGTGTTGAACTTATGAAAAGTAATTACGGATTTTTACATGGACCCCCTGAACTACCGACTTTAAATTTTACTGGCGTCGACTTTAAATTTTAAGTACATACGGAAACTATAATATGTACCAAAATTTATGCTAATTAGTTAATAATTACGATATGCTAGATCTAGAGCATACGAAATTTTAATCGGAAATTTTACAATGGACCTCCTGAAGTTACAGACCTGCATCTAGTCTAGATAGACTTGTGCACAATCATAATACCAACCTACGTGCCAAAATTCATCCAAATCTGAGACATGAAATTTTTTTTGGCATTTTTCCGTAGAACAAAAACACATAGGTTCCCACATAAATGGGGAAATCTAACATGGTCCTACTGAAAGTATTTTCTTGTAAAGGCACCAGGATGAACTCTGTTAGAGCCTGTATGCCAAATTTCATTAAAATCTCACGAGCGGTTCTAGGAGATGTTGCTGCGCACATAAAATGGACACCAGTCCCCCGACATTTTTTTTTTTGCATTTTCGGACTCCCAGACCTCGGAAACGCAAGAGAAAAATTTTGAGTGAACTTTTTTTTCTACCATCCAAACTATCACCAGACTTCATAGTTCTTCCATATCTTCTCGTAATATTAATTTTTGGAGAATAATTGTAAAGGATATAGAAATTATGTCACTTACTTTTTTAAACTGTCGCCATGCTAACATCATTCCATGTCGGATCGTGTTTCATTTAATAACATTTAAGTTATTATTCCACATATCGACGGCTTATTGTCAATATTTCTATAAATGTATATTAGATTAATAATTATTATGATAAAGAAAATGAAATAGAGTGAACAATAAATTTTATATTTAATTTATAACAAATAAATTAGTTTTATTCAATTAAATATAAAATTAATAAAAAGCTTTATTGAAATAAAAATGTAATAATTGTGGTTATTATAATTTTTCCACATACATATCCGAGGTGATTAATGGAATTTTTCGGAAAATGAATGTTAAAAAATAAACCTAAAATTCCAACAATTTTTTCAGGTAATTATTTTATATCTGGTTTGTTTCCGTAGTTGTTGTACGAATATTTTATATTTGTTGGCAGTTCGGCAATTTCTATAATAAATAGCTTATTCGGATATACATAAATAACTTTTTATGGCTGTATTATATCTAGTATTTATTCGAAGTAATTTTTTATATATTATAATATAATAAATTATAATTATCATTTTTATGATAATTATAATTTTTATTGCTTTTTTTTATTATTTTAAAAGTACAATATTTTCATTTTATTCATCAAATTTCTGCCAAAACATTTATGTTTATTTGAAGATTTAGTAATAAACAACATTACTAAAAAACAGCAGAATTCGTTTTTATTAATTTAATTACATATATGTACATATATTTAATATGTGTAAATAATTAATATTAAGAAAATAAATATGCTTTATTTTTATTTACAATTAGCTAGCATAAAATTTAATATGCATCTAGTCTTAATATAACTTAATGCCAATATAACCATATGAATTTAAGATTTTGAATAATTTAAATTTGTATCATTGTTTAATGTTATAAGGTAAGAAATTCTGTACTGAGCAAACTTTAGGAAAGATTGTGAAATATATGATGAACACAATTTGTATCACATTATTCTTTATGTTTATATTTAATTTGTAAATTTATTATTTTCTTTAGTAAAATGCAATGATTTTCAAAAAAAAAAAAAAAAAAACATAAATTATTCTGATCAAGGACCACTTTTTAAATCAGTTAAGAATTTACATATTATTCATCGACATAAATATATTTTTTTTTTATATATTCATTTTCGTCCTCCGCAAGTTCGTGAAAAACTGGATGATCATTAGAGCTCAAATATCAATAATTATCATAACTTAGATATATGACCCTTAATTTTTTTAATTGACCAAAACAAAAAATTCAAAACGTATTAAGATTATTAATTGCAAATAAAATAATATATTAAAGTAACTAATTTTGATAATATATAGAAAAGAGTGTGGAGATAGTTGTCTTAATAACGGAATATACATATTTAAAAATATAATTTTTAAACTTAAATTCTTTGTTATTTGGCAGTATTCTCCTTCCAACTCAATTGGTAAAGAAGAATAAACTAATCAGTTTTTTATAAGAATAAAAAGATTAGTTTAACCACAGACGATAAATATAACAGACCGCCAAACTGATTTTAAAAAATTACTATTTCTTCTTTTGCATTCTAAATAAATTTATAGATATTTCTAAAGGATCCACCTTTTAATAAATTTGTTTTGTTTGCACTAGCTAGCTTCACAGTACAAGAAAGTAAAAAATGAGAAACTGATTTTTCTCATTATATTTTTCTTTATTTTTTCAATTTTATTTTTCGTTTTCTTTATGGTGTTTTCGTTTTCTTTATGGTGTTATTTTGCTTGGGCAACAAAATTTTAATATGTAATTTAATTATTTATAATTTATATACTGATATTGTATTGAAAAGTTAGCTAAAAATTAAAAGAAAAGTGTTATAATTGGGAAAAGTGTTATCAAAATCATCTCAGTCCTAGTAAGTTATTATTTATCGAAAAAAAAAATTGTATTTTGAAAATATTGTTTGTACTTTGAATTAATAATTGGGATATACATTCATATTCATATTCGTATGTATATTATTGCTTTTCGAAGAAATTATTTTATGTATATTGATTCTAGGTTGGTTCTTATACATATGCGTTTATGCGATTTAGATTTTTTTAAAGTACATACATATATTTTTTAATATAAGATTATAAAATTAATAGCATAATTAAAAATAAACTTAATATGGGAAATAAATGTGCAATTGCTTCTTGTGGTTATCAAAACGGAAAGATGCTAACAAACGATTTTTTAGATTTCGGAATAATGCAGAACAGTTACAGTTTTGGCTGTCGGCAAGCAAATGTTTGGCCACTGATACAATGCGAATTTGCAGTAAGCATTTTAATCCAAAATTTGTTGGTAAAAAGTTTTTAAAAAAGGGAGCAATACCAACTTTATTTCTAGATAATATAAATGAAAAAGAAATCCAACCTTCTAATATATTTTGTTCAGAAAATAATAGAATTGACGATGTTTATGAATTTGATAATGACCGTGAAAATGATTTTATTTATACGGACAAAAATGATATGACGATAGAAGAATTTGGTCAAATCGAAGTTCCAATTTTATCTGTATTTGCCGATAATAATAATAATGATAGTAATATTAATAATAAAAATAATAATACAAATAATGAATTTTCAAATAATTGTATCCAAAGAGTAAAAACAGAAAATATTTATCAAAAACTGTTATTAGAAAAGACAACAAAAATTAAAGAAAGTAATCGTAAAAATAAAGTCGCTAAAAAAGAAATAACTAAGTTGCAATTGAAATTGCGGAAGTTGAGAAAACTTCAGATAGTACAAAAATATTTTGTACAATGATTTTAAATGAAAAACAAAGTAAATATACCACAGATGAACGGACTTTAGCTGAAAGCATTCATTTAAGATCTGATCGTTCTTATAAATATTTAAAAAATGTATTAAGTTTTAAATTGCCATCAAAATCATCATTAAGCAATTGGACTCCGATAAAATTTTTAAAGCCAGGTATTAATAACAATATTATAAAAAAATTATATTAATAACAATATTATAAATTAGCTACTTTTGTGTTTGATGAGATGATGATTAGAAGGTTCTTAAAATATAATGGGCATAATGATGAAATACAAAAATACAAGTTTTTGTTGATACTGGAATTAAGAGAGATCAAAAGGTTTGCTAAATATGTTTGCGTTTTGCAGATAAGAGGAATAATTGCTAGTTGGATGTACGTTTTGGCTTACGCGGCTTCTAGCAATGGTTTACCAAGTGACGAATTAATTAAACTTATTGAATTGTTTATAAATATTGCTTTATCTATATTATCTATAAGACTAAATATCAAAGTAGTTACATACGACCAAGGATCACATAATAGATCAGCATATAAAAATTAACTGTTACCGAAGATAATCCTTATTTTACTATTAAAGACCACAAAATTTATGCTATTTATGATTATCCTCATTTAATAAAATCCTTCCGAAATACGCTCTTAAAAAATGATATTCGAACACCAGATGGCAATGTATCTTGGAATATCATTAAAAAAATGTATAGCATTGATTCCAGAAATCCTACTAGCTTGGTACCTAAATTAACAGCAAAACATTTTTCCAAATAATTTTGAAAAAATAAAGGTTAGTTATGCTACGCAAGTATTTAGTGTTAGTCACACATGCTCAGCAGAAATAATTGCCATGATACAAGAAAATCAGGTATGGCATTCCCGAGTTTTATTTTGACAATCTACTGCGCATAACGTCACAAATTATGGTATAATAAATGCATGTATAAAGTTGACCAAAAAATCACGTTAATGCTTGGATTAAAAGAGAATTGCTGAATGAAACTTAAAATATTTATTTAAATAAAAGAATAATAAAAATTAAGTTAATTCATTTTTATTTTATTAGATTTTTTTGTAAATGTTAATTTAATGAACAAATTAACTTTTTATATTAATAAAAAAAAATCATATGGCTAATTGCAAATAGAAACAATAAAGTTTTAATAAAATATTCTAAAATATAATATAAATATTATATTTTATGTTGTGATTTTACTGTATTTTCGTTTTTTTGCTTTAAAATTATCCACTATTTCTTTATTTAGTTTTCTTATTCTAAAATACATCCTTGCTCTTCAGAAAAGTTTTTTAATCTTTATATCGCAATCTATATGTTGCACCAAATCTATTAACTTTTGCAAATAATTATTTGGCTGCATTAAATATTTCTTCGAGTTTTATCATATAGTCCATCTTATTATTTTGTGTTGGTTTTGAAAGACCACCTTCACTAAGATGATTTTCCCATGTAAGAGCCATAGTTTTCAGCATTAACCCGAATATCTGGTAATTGGTGTTTCAGTTTATGGCAAATATATCCAGCCAAGTTTTCTAACCCGTCATATTCCATTATTTTTAATTCGTGTTCTTCAACACATTCTACGGAGCTCTGAATATTTTTCCTATTAACGCTACTGAAAATTGATCCTAGAAACGAAAAATGAACATTTAATAACAATTAAAATAAATTAAAGAAATAAGTTGTTACCTGTAAGTGTAGGTTCAGGTACTAAATATGGGGTATCACCAATGGATACATTACTATTTTCAGATAAAGCCCCATCATTATACCCCAAAATATACGATCTTAAACGATATTTAAATTCTTGATACATCTTGGTTTAATCTATATGTTAGAATGTACTTAAAGCCAAAACGTTCTTTTAAATCGTATATCTTTTTAAAATGGTAATAAATTCTTATTCCCAATAACTCATTTCAGACGCCATTTTGGTCATATCCGTGAGTATGTCATTTTGAGATTTTAATGCAAGTCCATAAGCGTGGACACGTTCTCTCGAATCGGATGAGTATACCCTGTCGTTCATAACATCAAACCAATCATTTGTCTGGAAAAAATATTATTTAAGTATAAAATACAATTTAAATTGGAAAACATACAAGCTTAATTAAATTGTAGCATTGCTCCCAATTTTCATCTTCTATAACTCCTAATGTTATCGCTCTGGATAGCGCCTTAGCCACAGTATGTGAAAAGAGTTTAGTAGCTATTTTAACTTTCTGTCGCTCAGCTCCCACCACATTTAAATGTTGGCTTGATATTATATGAATAATGTTGAGCTCTGATGTTGTACAGCTTAGAAGTTTTATTATGATGTCTTTCTTGATATTTCTTCCATTTATAACCAAACCCGTATCAAGAAAATGATTTCTGATTAATTTTATCAGATGAGGAATATCAACAAACACATATATTTTATTATTTCCAAAATTAAACCTGAAAAATATAAAATATATAAGCACACTATTTTTCAGGAATTCAAAAGTTTTACCATGGTTTGTCAAATTGAATATTGAGCTCTTTATAAAGGTCTCTATTTCCACCACCCAGGTCACTAGTGATTGCAACAATAGTATAACCAAAATCTTTGGCAGCTTCTATTATTTTAAATATTATATTTTTTGAAATTTTACAATCAAAATAGTAAAAAATGGGTTGTTTCCATTTGTATACAAGACCTAAAATATTGATTAATAACAAATTAATTATGTAGATATTATACATTAAAAATCTAAATTTTGTTCATACCCCTCAGCATTGCAACTTGAGCGTATTTTGCTGGTTTATAAATTGTGTCCGAACACCTGTCATAGCAAAAATTTTCTTTGACTTTCATCTCGTCAAAATAGAAAATGTAACGAATAATTTGAGTAACAAATTACCGGCATCCACGACAACAGTAAATCCGGAAACAAAAAAAAGAATATATAAACCACCACCAGTAATTTTCAGTAATGTAGAGAATTATTCGTCGATGAATCAGGCACTCAAAATTAAAAATCTCGAGTTCTCTGCTAACCTCTTAGGTAATAATCAGATAAAAATAAATGTAAATTCAGAGTCGGATTATAGAGAACTGACATCATGCGATCCGAAATACATCAAGAGTGATTTGTTAGAAAAAAATTTAAAATAATAAGTGTAGAGAACAAAATAATAAAGAAAAAAATTAATGGAAAAAAATATATATAACTAAATTACCACTATTTATGCTGACCTTCGAAAATGATGAAGATATCAAAAGAATATTCGATATAAGACATCTAAACCACATGAAAATCAAAATAGAAGCACTTAAGTCAAACAACATGATTCCGCAATGTAAAAGATGCCAACGTCATGGACACACTCTCAAATATTGCCAAAGAGATCCGGTCTGCGTAAAATGTGCTGGCAATCATCTAACTATTGATTTGAAATCGAAGTGGAAAATAAAGTCAATTTAAAGGTCAAGTTAAAAAATGAACAAGAACTAGAAGAAGAAGTCCTAAAGTTTACTAAGGTAATACAGAATGCAGCATGGAACAACACAAGAAACATAATTCTACGATCTAAAGGTATAAATTATCCAAGAGAAATCAAAGATCTTGTAGCTGAGAAAAGGCGTGCTAGAAAACGATAAGGAGGGATCCGATTCATAAGAACTTATTAAACAATAAAGAACAGCAACTAAAAAGAGAAATACAGAAGATTAAGGAAATCAACATGGCGAACTACCTGGAAAACCTCTCAGCAGATAAAAAAAAACAATTTCTCTCTCTGGAAAGCGGCAAAAAAGTTTAAAGCTCCAATTTCACATGATCCGCCAATTAAAAAAAGTGACGGAACTTGGGCAAGAAATAACTTGGGAAAAGCTCAGTTTTTTGCAGAACATTTGGCTAATATATTCAAACCGAATACAGATAATGGTGACCATACACTGGAAAACCATGATAATTTTGTATACAAGGCAATCAACTCAGTCACTCCAAAAGATGTATCTGAAGCTGTCAAAAAATTTGCAAAAAACAAAGCTCCAGGATATGATCTAATAACTGCAGAAATTCTAGCTCAGCTGCCAAAAAAAGGATTAGTCATGTTAACCCAATTAATCAACGCCAGCTTTAGATTAAGAACGGTTCCAGACTCGTGAAAAGTTGCAGAGGTTATTATGATACAAAAGCCGGGTAAACCACCAAATGACGCCGGTCATGTCAAAAATAATGGAGAAGTTGTATCTACGAAGCTTAAAACCAATAGTCGAGGAGAAGAAACTAATACCTTCTTTCCAGTTTGGTTTTAGACAAAGCCATTCAACCATTGAGCAAGTGCATCGTATTACCAACGCAATCGAAAACACCATAAATGATAAGTAGTATAGCTCAGCAATCTTTCTAGACATAGCACAAGCTTTTGATAAGGTTTGGCATGAAGGTTTAATACATAAGCTGATCTGAAAAATATAGAAGCTGGAGTACCACAAGGGAGTATTCTAGGTCCAATGTTATATCTTCTTTTCACTTGCGATCTGCCAACTCCAGAAGAAGTACTTCTAGCTACTTTTGCAGACGATACATCAATAATAGCTTCAGCAAGTAACTTAGAAAATGCAGTGCAAAAAACTCAACATGCAAACAACGTTATCCAGAGATGGACAAATAAGTGGAGAATTAAGATTAATGAAAGTAAATCTACACACATTATCTTCACAAATCGGAATATCGACCAAATTCCATTAATTCATCTAAATGGTAACATAGTACCGTATGCAAATAATGCTAAATACCTGGATACGAAGCTGAAATGGAAGGAACACATTAAAATTAAACTAATCGAACTCAACATTAGATACAATAAAATATACTGGCTCATTGGTCGGAAATCGAAACTTTCAATATATAATAAATTACTTCTATACGACCAAATCATTAAACCGATATGGTTGTATGGAATACAACTATGGGGGTGTGCTAGTCAATGCCACATCGATAAGATACAGCGGTTCCAAAATAAGGTAATCCGAAATATATGGTCAATGCGCCGTGGTACACAAGGAACAAAGACTTGCACAGAGATCTAAAGCTAAACTATATTTAAAATGAAATCAAAACTATTGCTAACAGGCATCACACGAAAATGCTAAACCACGTAAATGAAGAAGCGGTGTCCTTGACAGCGGATTCAAACAGATTCAGAAGACTTAAGAGAAAAAGACCGAGCGATTTACTCTAACGTAAAATCTTTTCTGGAAGTTAAACCATTTCCAACACATACAACAATTTTTATTTTGGAAGGTCAATGGACAATCTAAAATTTACACAAACTTAGCTTAAGAATTGAAATATAAACTGATGGTTCGCCGTAATGGACCAGTTTTAGTTCTACACATGTGAAAAATACAATCAAAAAAAAAAAAAAATCTCGTCAAAGCTCAGTACACAAACTTTTTGTGCTTCAGTCAAATGAATTGCTGCTGCCATAATTTTGATGACTGGGTCTATTATTCCAGTAGAAATATCTAGTTTGTGTGCCCATGTATTCAGAGTTCTGACACAAGGTAGTGGAAAATTTCAGCTTCAACGAAACTTGAATTCGGTTCAGTATTATTAATTAATAGCTCAGAAATATTTTTTTTTGACCTCTTAGTTGACATTCGTTGTGTCCGATCAAATCCAAATATTTGCTACTATATATACTGGGTATTGCGCCCTTTTTTAATAGAAGTTTATCTGCTAATCCTAAAAAAAATATTAATAAAACTACATATATAATTATATACACAAATATTTTTACCAAAGTCATATTGCAAATAGTTTGCATAATCTTTTGGAAGAAAAAGCTCAATGCAAATTCTTGCTGTTGCAGTATTAAATTTATCTTTTCTTTTGCAAAAAAACACCCAACTCTTCAATAAATTTCCATTTTTTGAAAATGTATGCTAGCTATATATGGTTGTTCGAACAATTACAAACACAATACCACATTTTATTAATGTTTTTATTATTATTATAAAAAAAAAATCCTTTTAAATCACAACCAAATTCAATAGCACTACTTTCTGTAAACAAAAACTAATTTTTATTTAGCTATCTTGTGATGTCATTTGACAGCTACGAAAATTAGAGTGAAGTTGGTTGATATGCGCAATGCTTTATCTTGTTTATTTGTATCGTGAATAATTACTATAACTTTTAAAAGAACAGTCTGAATTTTCAAATTGTGAGGGCGATGACGATGAAATGATTTTAGTAGAGGATATTCCACAAAATTTGAACAATATCGACAACACATACGGTGCAGTAGTAAATCCAGATACAGAAAATTTTGAGTCTTCATATAATTAATTCAATTCCTGAAATTCCAATAGACAAAACTGATGAAAATATTATCGCAATTAATTCATTTAAGTATGTATGTAGATATATAATTTTTAAAATAAATAATAAAATTAATTTTGAGAATTGTAAGCAAACGATGACAAAAGAAAACGAAACATAATATGATTTAGATAACGAATGGTTTTTATTTCATAAAAATTATTCGAAAACAAATTTTTCTTTGCTAATCCCATCAGAAATTTTCTTCAAAGTGTGTAATTTTCATATAAAAATATTCGATAATTTTTTCAGTTTAAACTATTCTATTCCTAATATTAAAGAAAAAATTTATAATAAATGCATTGAAGAAACAAACAAATCACAAGATATTCAAAATTGGTTTTTGGATGAAACGTGTGCTGATACCGGAAAAATATCAATACGGCTCAATAATTGAAAATATCAATAATTATCAATCCAGATATAAGACCCCCAAATTTTTTTAATTATCAAAAACAAATATGCAAAAATTATTAATATTATTAACTGCAAATAAAATAATATATTAAATTAACTAATTTTGTTTACATAAAAAATACCGATTTATCTGTAATTTTGAAATATTTTGGTTAATCATAAATTCCGAGAAAAAACACTAAAGGAACACTGGTGTTATACAAACTGCAAAAACGTTATCATCTTATACAAAAACGTAAGATGATAAAGGGTGTGGAACTTGTTTTCTAAATGACGTATATTTAAAAATGTCGTATTTATACTTTAATTCTTTGTTATTTGACAGTATTCTCCTTTAAACTCATAACTGATAGAGGAACAAAGAACAAAAAACTGAGTGATTTAACCTATTACAATTTTATTTTATATTAAGAAAACTAATTAAAAATATTAATTTATCTTAAATGTATAAACACAATAAAACCTATTCTTTTGTGGTTGTTAGGATGTTTCTAAATTATTATAAAAAGGATTCATCATAATTAATTTTTTATGTTTTTGGTTTAATTAACAATATTTTGCGACAAAAGAATATTTTATTAGCTTTTTTTAATAAATAATTTTAATACAAAACAAAATAATTTTAATACAAAATTTTAATACGAACTTATAAAATTTTAAGGGTCCTACACTTTCAAGACATTTTACGTTATTTATGCAAACTTTTAAGCGTACATTTGTATTATCTTTCCAGTATTTAAGGATCTTCATTCACTATGTAATATATTAGATAGTTTTTCTGCAAACAATATTTTGTAAGCACCTTTTATAAAGATTAACGGTTAGTGGGTAACTAAACCATAAAATGCAATTAGCTTTCTCCTGATAATGTGGTCGGCTCTGCCAGTGCCGACTTTTAATATGGGTAGATAAGGCCAAGGATATCGTGGTCCCTCAAGCAAGAGTGAGCATCATTAGATGGTGCATGAGCTGCTTTTAATTACACTTTTCTTGCATGATTATTAAATTTAAATTTGTTGTTTAAAAGTATAGCTAGATATGTAATATCATTTTTTAAAGGTATACCATCTTACAACTCACTATACCTTTAACTAATTTTGGTGAATATTTAAAATGTTAAAGTTCAATTTTTCTATAAAACATAAATATATTTATTTAGCGATAAAATAACTCAGCCTAGCATTCGTTCAATTTTTAAATTTCAATCTTCAAAGTTTATTCTAAATTCTTCAACCTTCAGGATATACTCATATATGTTAAATAAATCTTAAAACGGACGTACGGACACGTAACTAAAGATTTGATTTAACGGATTTTTTTATGAATATTATCCTACAATTTAGGTTAAATAAATATAAATCACGCTATTCAAATGTTAATTTTTTTTTTTTTTTAAAGAAGAATAAATTTAATTAAATAATTTTTTCATGAAAGTTTTTTAATTTAAACTTAAATAATGATACTTATCTTCATATTACTTTCTTTTAGAAGATTTATTTAAGATTATATAGTAATTTAAGTGCACAATTAGTTAATTAAATTTGGTTTTATTTTTCATTTTGTAATTGTGCACATTTTTTCTAATAAAAATCTATGAGTTTAAAGCCAACAAAAGCATAAGATATAGAAAGGAAAACTAAAACAAAAACTACAAAAATAAATTAATTCTTCTTTGCAAGCAAAAGATAGCTAGGATAGAAGCATATACTTAGGCAAGAAAAAATAAATTAAGTTTTGATCAAAAAATTGAAGCAATAACATTTTTCTATATTATATAACTAAACTGATAAATTTAGTTTTTTTATTTAAATTTCTGAATTCTATTCAAAATGAACTAAGATTACAATTAAAATTTCGACTTTTACAAAAAAGTGATACGTTACACGATATTTTTAATTGCCGCATTTTCCAATTACTCTATAATAAATTAGAGTTATAAAAACTGTAGAAATATAAAAACTCTTCATTAACTTTTCGAAAATTTTATAAATTTTACACTGCTAACACAATTGATTATTATAAAGTATGTTACGACCGGAATTTTATTGTCACAAAATATATACCGACCGCTTATTATATTATATCAAATTATACAAATGTTGATAACATTAGAAATTTAATAAATATTTTATAAATAATGCACTATACACTATGAGTTTTATTCAACCAATATTCGCGTTTGACGTTTAGTTTAGATTTGAATTTCGTATTTGAAATTTGACAATAATCAAACTAGCCGTGGTGCTAATATTTGTTAGAAATAAATTATTGATTTCCATTGCAACATCCGAGTTCCGATAAAATAAGGATAAGAAAGTTTTAGGAAATTATCGAATTAAGTGGAACCCTAGGACAGCAATTTAGGAAATCAAAAATTGAGAAAGATAGTAAATGATACAATTGATTTGAAAGGATTTATATAAATAAGGAATCGAGGGGTGAAAGTATGCATATAAAATAATAGGTAGAAAATAATTAAGATCGGGTGGAGTAGAGATAGTCGGCGAGTAATTATAAAAGTTAAAAGATGTGTTCAGAAAAATAATTTTTTTAATATCAATGTTTCTAAACCATCTTCCACAGCTCGTCATTGGATGAACCGGTGTGAAATAATTAACTGCAACTCACTTCCAATTGACCTTGCTGATATAAAAGGATCCTTTTTAACAAGTCGTATGATTGCTTGGTCCTCCGTTTGGTGGTTTTCCGTGGTCTACCACCTCCATGAATTGTATTTATCGAAGCAGAAGAACGAAAACGGCTTATAATTCGGGAAATTACGCTATGGTGAATACTCAATACTAAATTTTATTGCAAGAGATGTCACTGATTTACCTTTATTAAAATTATTTATAATTTTTTCTTTAAATTCCGCAGAATACTTATTTCGAGCCATTTTAATTATTTAAATTTTGAATAACAAACGGAGACGGTGATTGATCAATAACAACTATAGTAGACCGATTCAAAAATTCTTTTTAAAACTTTTCTTGTGTTTCAAAAATAACGGTCTTCTAGTTTAACGGTTCTTATTGTAGATAATTTTTAACAATTAACTAAAACAATAAATAAACGATATTATGTGCTTTAGTTTTGTCGCGGGATTTTTAGACATATTGCTACTTTTTTATGAATATTTTTGTTTTAAATAAATTTTAATTTTAAGTTTTTTGCTATTTTGTTAAACAAGTATATGTTCTTGCATTATAAATATAAAAAATTTAAATCAATTTATGTTTTAAAAAAATATTGAACAAAATGCAAACAAGGTAAAGTCCGTGCTTTAGTTTTGTCCGACACTGTATATATATATATATATATATATATATATATATATATATATATATATATATATAAATATTATAAACTTACTTTTAATTGAGTCACGTAAGAAAAATTTATATATTTAAATAAATTAAATAGGAAATCCAAATTCTTCTTAAAATTTTTTAAAATTAAATAATTATAAAAATTTTACGCTTCGAATATTAATTGAATATATTTATTGAATCCTCTGGAAATGGTTTATTTTATAGTTTTATATTTGGATTAAAACAAATTATAGTATAATATTTTAATGATTTTTTGACGTTAAGGAATTGGTGTCACCGTCCGTCAGTTTGTTGTGAACTTTTCAAATTGTTATTCAACATATACATACCGCATTGGAAATGTTTTGACAGATTTGGAATCCAAACATCTGTTAATGGTAAATTATAGTATCCTGAATAAATTATAAATACTGGTAATTGTAATATTAATAATAATGATAATAATTTTATTACATAATTGTAATATAAATCAACAAGAAAATTATATATATCCTGAATATCATCATCATCATCGTATTCAAAATAATACAAAAAATAATATACCAATTAGAAATAAAAATATTATGTAAGTGTAAAGGCTTAAAAATATAATGTAAAATTGTAAATGATTACCAAAAATAATGTAAAGTGCTATAAAAGTGATTATAATAAAATATCAACAGTTTAAATTATAGAAATTTATTATCCAAACGGAGGTAGAGTTTCAAAATACTTCAAATATTAGTTGCATAAATTATCTATATGTTAATTATTTTTTAAGCTACAACATGAGCACTACTAATCGTTAATATTAAACCATTATTTTGACCATTATCTTCATGCAATAATGCACTGACTTCGACCTGTCATAACAACATCAATTTGCTGTAAATAGCAATTGTAATTTAAAAAAAAGAATATATTTTCGGCAATTTTTAAATTACATTTCAAGATAACTCTTATTCATTTATACTTATTTTCTGTAAACTGGATTATGAAAAATTTCATAATATCGGCTTCAGAGAAGAATATTTGTTCATCTTCATATACCAGTAGTGAGCTTATGTATACCTTATTATTAAACTATATTCTTTTCGAACCAAGAATAATAGTCTAATAATAAGGTTCATAAGTCATTGGTAAAATACACGCCATTTATTATATTGTCTTTGACCTATTAAGTGTCTTTCCATTTCGAAGTATAGATATAGTTTATTACTTAGATACTGTACTGAAGCTTGCAAGTAGCACATTACCAGTTCTTTTAATTTTCCTATCTTATTTATTTATTGTTATAGTTACTATTTCACATTGTAGTAAGTAGATATGATATTTATATAGAGAAAGCCATGGAAACGGAAAAAACAAAGGAAGACAGTATATGAATAATATATTCGGTTTTGAATAGGAAAGATGCGGCTTAATGCAGCAATGCAAGAAAATATATACCATCGAAAAGCCAATAGCATTAAGTTAATGTTTTTATTTTGGAAGGCGTGAAAATAAGTGTTTTTCTTCATTTATAATTTTCAGAATTGATTGCTTTAATAAGTATAACAAATAATATAAATTTATTTCGTAAAACTTCTAGGTGGACTTATTACAAAAGTGTAACATGTAATGAAAAAGTTTTTGTTATTAAGTTTGTGTACTAAAAATTATTAACATGATGATAATTTTAACATTTAGGATTTAATCACAATGAATCTCAGATAAATTTGAATCCAATTATAATCAGAACTTTGTAAAAAAAGAATAGTTTTTTAATTACAAAACTTGTCAGTTATTGTGAAATTATATTTCATGATTACAAAATATTTTTTTTTATATATAAACATATTTAAATAAAGTTTAAGTAAAACTTTGTATGATTAATTTTTCTTTTTGAATTATTGACATAACAATAATGAAACTTTTCCAAAAAATGAATACAGAAAAGAAACAAAACAAAAAATTTATTTATATATTTTAAAAGATATTCTTGAACGATGACAATTTAATTTATAAAATACTAAATCGCATAATCTAGTTAGAAATGAAACCGATAACTTTATTACCTTTAAAGCCTGATTTATAACTAACGTAATGTGAAAGCACGCAAGAAATGTAACATTTATAACAACGTTTGAAATATATGTAAGAATTGTAAAAAAAAAAAAAATTAAATTTTACTTTTCTGAGGAAAAAAAATTGGTGCTACATATGAATTTTGACATATAGTATTACAAAATAAAAATATGTAGTTTGGAAAGAAAAATGGTATATTAAATTTATTAAAAAAGTCCTGCAAGCACAATTTAATTTACAATCAAATAAAATATTATTTTTATTTTAATAGTTTACATAAAACTTTTTTCCTTAATTTAGATTTGACTTAATTTGAAAGTAAGTTAAATGCACTAAAAATTTAACAATCATCTAAACTAAGTTTAAGATTTTTGATGGATTATATTATTAAAACTACAAAATATAATATATTTAAGCAGTTTATTTAATTTTATAGTTTCGTTGTATATAATGTCATTCTAATGTTTCACGACATTTTATTTATTGAAGACATATTTATAAACGTATCTCTAATGTATGTAATCATTATAAAGTTTTTACCAAGATTTCATCAAATTTACTTTCATTTAACTTTTTACTTATAAACATATTCGATGTATGTTGAACAAATTTTTTGTTGAAAGAGAAATAATATAATAATATATTTCATCAAAACTATAATCTGATCAACAGAACAAATTTATTTAATTTAAGAAACTACACGAATTCATTTTAGATTATGTTCAAAAGTTGAAATATAATCACAAGCAATATGTATAGGTAATAAAAATTGTTTTACGTTTTTAAAATTGAGAAAATTTGAACAAATATAAAATTTTCCTGAAAAGATAAATTTTCTGAGCTTACATATATCTATAAATTTTGAAATGTGTATGGTGATGGGGTAAGTAGATTTTGTCGTATTTCATTTTTATAATACTGAAATATCAACAAGAGAAGACACAAAAGAATATTATTTGTTAACTGGATTTAATGTGGATAGAAAAGGTTTTCGTTGATAATATTTTTAGATGTTGCAAACTTACTATATTTAACTTAACAACATGATTTTCTTTGAATTATTACTTTTCTTTACATTGTTTCATGTACCAACTATCATAAATTTCAGTTGAATTTTTACTAATCAAAAACTAATCCTTTAGAAGTGAGATTGTGAGTCTGAAAATGAAATAGAGTAAAATAGAGTCCTGAAAAAAACAGTTTTACAGTCACGTAAATGAAGTCTTACATCCATAAAGGTATTATATAAATAAAACATAAGTCAAAATTTCCAAATCGGGTTTTAGGTTTTTTAAATTCATCAAAACCGGAAACCGGTTTCAAAACCGGTTTTTCTTAATACATAATATATTAGCTAATGACGGAATAATAAAAAATATTACAAATTATTAAATGAAACAAATAAAATATCTTCAACCACTAATGATTTGTTTTTTTTTATTAATTATATAAAAATCAACACAAAAAGTTTAGAATTCAATTCATTAACAAAACTTATATAAGTAAAAGCAGCAATAAAAATAACTAGTTATTAATTTTTAATATTGCAATTAAAATGACACCTTAAGAAGCATAAAGCATCAATGCTACTATTGTTTAAGCGACATCTGATTTTTGTGCAAAATTTACCAGCCGTTGAAAATGTACGCTCGGATTCTATACTTGATGGAGGAATAGTTAAAAGATAATTATATGCTTTCGTTAGCAAGTTTCCTCTAACGCCTTCGGATTAAAAAAAAATCATTTCTCTTTTTATTTTTAGTACATTAGATCTTGATTTGCTTGTGTTTTAGGTTTTTTATTTAGCTGGTTAGTAATGGATAAGTCTAATTTTTCCTTCATTGATAAAGCAATAGGAACAGGAAAACTATTTGTAACATTATTACAGTCCTCCTCGTCATCAGAGAAGATTACGAGGTTAGTGTCATTTTCAACGGCAGGTAAATTTTGCACATTATCGATTAAAAGCCGTTGCAAAATATCAAGAATTATTTTTGAAATTGCAACTTTGTCAGGATTACGGAAACTATACCCGTTTGCTGCTTCTTCGGATATTTCATGGACGTTGCTGAAAGCATTTTGTAGGTATACAATTACACCCGAAATATCAGTGCGGCGCTCTTCAATGTGAAATCTTAGCGCTTCATAAAATTCTTAACCTAGTGAAAAATTTGTCTTTTGCATATTATCAAGCATAAATTTCAAAGTTGCGTCGGCTGATAGGAGATTTGCTTCTTGCCTACCTAATGCTTCGATAGCTAACTTTACAGGCAGCAAAATTGAAATGACTTTACTAATTAAATCTATTTCAGCATCTAAAAAACCAAAATTGGCTTTTATATCTATTAATGCTTTTTGAATGGTTGAAATTAATTTATAAAAGCGTTCCAGCATGGCGAACAAACTGTTCCAACGCGTACGACAGTCTAAGATTAAATTAAGCTATATTCCGAACTGACCTTTTACATATTTTTGGAGTATTTCATTTTTCAATGGAGATTTCCTAAAAAGTTTTACAGTTTTTCTGATTTTGGTTATTAGGGAATTCAGCTCGCGGTGTGAAATATTCGTATTAGTGAGTATCTCATCAACATTACCATTTAATTCTCCATCATCATTATTACTAATTACTAGAAAACCAGTATAATCACCATTACATTCTTCGTCGTCTGAATTTAAATCAGCAATTGTATCATCATTATCATGATAATTATAAATGTTGTCTTCATCTTGTAGTTGTATTAAACTATAACTACTATATAAAGAAACCTTAATACCGGTATTAAGGTTATAAAGAAACCTTAATACCGCGAGCTGAATCCCATGAATAAAACATAATTGTTGTTTGGCATTAATTAATTTACTAATTTTTTTCATCACTGCCGCACCGTCTGTAGTAATACATACAATATCATTATTTAATGAAAGATTAAAGTCTTTTAGTTTTTTTTCCACCATTTCGACACATCTTTCAGAAGACAATGAGCAGAAATACGAACAAGTCCAAGATTCCAAAATTCATTTTTGGCGTGTACGTTAATATTAATGTAACCCCTATTTCTGATCTAATTTCTCGCTATTTAATGTTAATTTTTTGAAGTTATTTGCCATACTTCCTTGCATAATTTTACTATAATTGATCCGCAGTTCTGTTGAAGTACAAAAACTATTAAAGGGGAAACCATCAACTGCTGCCATTTTAGATACCACAAAATGCAACGAATTATTACTATCTATTGTAAAATATTTTGTCAGTTTTTGGGTTTCCGGGGATTTCCGGCGACAGTCCCCGATTTTAGTTTACTAAAATGAAAACATAAATATATAAAGTTAAAGTAGGTAACTTATTATTTTTATTTTAAATATTTAAATTAATAATTTATTATTTAGTTAATTATTTTAGAAGTTATTTTTATGCCATAGAAAAATGTCAAGGAAAAGAAAATGTAATTTCACAATTGAAAATGAAAAAGAATTTCCTTTCATCTTAAAAACAATTGTTTACGGGACTCTTAAATGTAACGTTTGTTTGGGAACATTTTCAATCAGTAACAATGGAAGATATTCGATAAACGAGCATATTGCTACAAAAAAACATAAAAATGCATTAGCTGCATCATCGAGTTCGACAAGGCTAAATAGTTTTTAAAAAAATATTAAACCAACAAAAGCAGATCACAAAATCGCTGCTTTGGAAGGTACTTTTGTTTTCCATGCAATACACCTATCCCCCGATTTACACGGAAGATTGGTTCCTCAGAAAACCGTGTAAATCGAAATTTTTGTTTTTAATATGAAAAACCGTGTAAATCGAAAAAACGATCAAATGTGTATAATTTAGATATTATTATTTACACAGAAATTAAAAATGATTCATTTATTTAATGGTAAATGAAAAAATCATTTGTTAAAACGGAAATTAAAAATGAATATAAAAACAAAAGGTATATTTAATGCCAAACTAAAAATAATTCATTTATTAAATTAAAGAAAAAGAAAATTGAAAAAATAATAAATATTAAAATTATAACAAATTAAAATCACTATCTTCGCTATCATAAATCATAAATCTTTGTTTCTTCGTAGTCGTAGGTGTAATTTCACTTTCATCACTCGAGATTTCACTTTCATCACTCAATAGCAATTGAATCAACGATTTGCACGCTTTTGCTTCCGACCATAGACTGAACTAATTATGTAATATGAAAGCTATTGTGAAAATGTATACTCAATGTATATGCTGCATTTTTGGGAATTCCCAGTTTTTGTTTACGACATAACCATAGTTTTAGGTCGATGGATTGCACAAGCAAATTAGTCCGAAAACTGAGTGATACATCTAATTTTAATTGTGCACGAACCAAAACTGAAGCTATTATGAAAAATGTTATTGGAGTGTGGGTAGGACAAAATGTTGAACAACAAATTCATCACGCAAAATTTATTACTATTTCTGTTGATTGCTCAAATCACAAATATACTAAATTTCTGCCAATATTAATTAGATTTTATGACATAAATGAACGAGAGCCAAAAACATATTTACTAGATTTTTTGGAATTAACAGGAGAATCATCAGATATATTGATAGTTGAAATATTAAAAGTTTTAAAACATTATAATCTTGAAAATAAGATTGTGGCTCTATTGGCGGACAATACCAATACAAATTTTGGTGGACAGAAGAGAAGTGGAAAGCAAAATGTCTTTGAAAAATTGAAAAATGATTTAAAACGAGAAATTTTTGGTTTGGGGTGTATGGCTCACGTTCTCCATAATGCCGCCCATGTTGCATTAAATGTGATGAGTATAGATATTTTCAGATTTGTCAGAAATATTTTCAAATATTTCAATATCTTTACCGTTCGAGTTGAACGATTAAAAGAGTTTTGCGATTTTATTGGGCAAGAATTTGAAATTTTTTTAGGACATTCGAATGTCCGTTGGCTTTCATTGGTTCCAGCGCTGGGGCGAATTATAAAATTGTATCAATCATTAAAATCCTTCTTTTTGTCGGAAGAAAATTGTCCGAAAGTTTTGAAAAATCTTTTCGAAGATGAAAATACAGAGGTGTGGTTAATTTTAGCTCATAATATTGCGGAAAGGTTTAATGAGACAATAAGAGCTATTGAAGGGCAAAATAATTCTGCAATCCAATCTGCAAATAGTGTGAACGAATTCATTGAAATACTTAAATGAGTGGTAACTTTGTGCCCTCTGCCGCGGAACCACTTTTAACAAAATATAAAATAACATGTCAACAATTTTTAAAAATTTCTAATCAAATTTATAAAAAAGGAATAGAATATTTGGAAAAATGGACGATTCATAATGAGGGTCTAGCCAATTTATGCCCCGTATTATTAAGTAGGATGCCAGACAGGAAAGAAATTGAAAGCGCCGCTGAATTTCTAATAGACGACTGCTCATTGGTTCATATAGATAAAGATGGTTTATATGATGAGATAACATATTTATTGAATGTTATAAACAAAGGATAATTTTGATGATTGGACACAAAAAAAATATGAGACATGCCAAAAATGGAAAATAATATTTGATTATTTTGATGGAAAACATATACCAATCTACAATTTAAAATTAATTGTCGAGCTAAGTCTTACTCTTCCAGGTAGTAATGCTCCGGTGGAATGAGTTTTCTCCCATATGAACTATGTGTGGAGCTCCGAAAAAAGCCAAATGAAAATTGATACGCTAAAATCTCTTTTAATAATAAAATTTAATACGAATGTGACATGCGAAGAATTTTATGCGAAAATTAAAACCGTTCCGAAGCTTTTAGATAATATTCACTGCTCATCCAAATACTGCAAAACTATGATTTAATTAATAAAATGTTTTTCTGCCTATATAAGTATTATAAGCAAATGCAATAATTTTTTTTTATGATTTATAAAATGTGAACTGAATACCAAATATATTATTTTTAATTTTATTAATAAAATTTTTTTTTTACAATTTTTGTCGCCGATTTATTTCAAATATTTATGGTCACTTTATTTTGGGTGGAAGATATTGAACTTGAAGTTGGTTCGTTATTTCTTTTTAGGAAATTTATTTCATGTGTGTCTCTTAAATGGTTATGTAGAACACCAGTGGATCCTCCAGAATACATAATTTTTGGTTTTATCATATTTGGATAAATAAATACTATAGGAATATGATCAGTAATATGGAAATATAAATTAAGAGAATAATAAGAAAAACTAATACAATTAACTCGTCGTAGCGCAGGATTATTTTCTTACTTAATATAGGTAACAAGTTAGTACTTTATAGAACTGGAAAACTTTTACATTTAATCATTGTATAAATACAGGACGCGAATTTACAATTCTTAATTCTTAATCCACGATACATTACAGTATTCCTTGGCTTAGTTCATTCTGAGCCAAAATTTGTACAAAATTTAAAGGCAAAAAATTTAAAGGTCGACGTATTTTTGGCCAAATTTTGTAGTTTCCAAACAGTGTAGAAATCATAGATCCATTTATTCATAAAGCATTTATATTTATAATCTAATGAACCATAATTTCTACATTGACCCATTCCGAAACAATGAACCTAAATATATATATATATATATACTTTTTTAGTCATTACAGTAAAATAATGGGATGTACTATTATTTATGCATAATCGTAAAATGATTGATGGTCCAAAGAGCCTTAAAAACCCAATACTATTTGAGCCGTACTATGTAATGTGATTAAGTCCACTTATTGAAATTTTTATTATTTTGGTAATTTCTAATAGAATAAATTTTATTTATTAGATTTTACTGCTCATTGTTGCTCAGAATGAACCAAAGAATACTGTAATGTAATGTATCGTGGATAAAGAATTTTAAACTCAGCCTGTCAATACATGTAATTATGGATATTCTTTTTTGTAATTTAGCATTTATAAATCAATGGTTCAAAAGACCTTTTTATAATATCCTCTATATTTTTTTTCAGGTTTTTAGAAAATGTTATATGCATAAAAATAGTAACATTAAAATATGACTAAAAATTTATATGTGCAAATCTGCAAAAAAAAAAAAAACAGGAAATATTTAAATATATAATAAGGATCAAAATTGAATATATCTGTATCGATTTCTGTCTATATCTCTAAGCCTTTTATATAGAAAAAATATTCATTCAAAGATAATCGATTCTGATGAATAAGGAAAAGGATTATTTTGACAAGAATACATACAAGAGAAAAATAAAGATTGATGATGGCAATTAGATATTATGATTATTATATTAAATTGAATTTTAATGTTCCTTTTCCTTATTTAATGAAATTGTGATTAATTTTAAAGAATAATTCCTATTTTACGTACATAAATTTACTTTTCTAAACCAAAAATATTATTTAAAAAAATGGTCAAAGATCGTATAATTTTTGACAAAAGTCTGAAGTTTTTGCAGAAGTCTACTAAATTACATTAATTTATTTATTCTTCAAGTAGTAGACAGTTTGGTTATAACACACAAAGTGAAAGTGTCCGAACTTCGAACAAGACAAAGTTGCAATATTTTCAGAATATATTTTGTTTGTAGATCATACTTTGAATAAAAAAACAATAAATAATAATTAACATTAAAATTTCTTTAAAATTTAATAGCATTAAAAAACCACATCTAGTAGTTGTTATATCTTAAGTCCTGACTATCCTTTTATTGATATCAAAATAAAACTTATTTACTTTTACATAATTTTCAAAAGATTATATAAATGTAAATATGTTTTTTGTTACATTGACAGTATATCGACACTGTCAAAAACAATATACCAGATATTTTCCATAAACTATTGTACAGTTTGCATAACAAAATTATACACTAAAATAGGGGTTTCGTGTTAACAATCTTTATATTGACCATTATGCGGGGGGTTTTTTTTATTGTAAAAATTCTTTTCATCTTCCTTATTATATAAAATTTATTTTTTATATTCGTTTAAAACTTTAAAAATTTAGGTTGGGAAAAGACAATAATTTTTGTTGTTTCCATAAAAGAAATATATGTGGTATTTTATATTTTGGAGTTGTTTTAAGTTTTAACATTTTTTCCTAGCTAGAAAAGAAAGTTTTCTCATAATAAAATTCAATGTTTTAAAAAAATATGTTGTTTTTTTGGTAAGAATTGGTAAAAATGCAAATATTTAAGTTTTTTAAATATTAGTTAAAGCAAAGACAATCACTATAAGATGTAGGATAGTGTTCTAAAACCGCGTAATATAGGATGGATTTTTCAAAAAATTATGAAAGCTTTTTTATGAAATCGAGATTTCATATTCGAGCAGTTACACAATTACTATGTATGTTGCGTTGAATAATAAGAATATGAGTTAAGTAAAAATTTTTAATTATAATATAAAACATATTTTTGATTTCTTTAAAGACGTTCAATTTTAAATTACAAAGGTTCTGTGTATTACATTGTTGAACATAACGGCGAGTTATCTGCTCCCCGTTTTTATCAAAATATAGAACGAATGATAAAACTGTAATTGACAGAAAATTTTAAATTATAGATGTAATTATTAACTGATTTCAATGAAATTTGGTACGTATATTAGTTTTGTAATGTAGTTGGTGCCTATAAGATTTTAGGGTCCCTATAAAATTTTTAAATTCTATAATTATAAAATACATTGTATATATTCAAAAGATATTTCTTAAATAACTTTTTTTATTAGAATATTAAAAACATTGTATGTATGTACATTATAAAAGAAAATTGTTTTCTTCTTAGAATGTATTTTTTTTAAGAATAAAACATTGAACTTTCTGTTCATATTAACGAATCAATTGAACTATAAAGCTAGTAGATAGTAAATTCATTATTTTTAACTCTTTGATTATAGAAATTATAGCCCTAAAAACGACAACATATTTATTAAAATGATGATCATACATTTTTTAAACCCTTAAGATTTTTGCTGTTATGTTTTTCATTATTATTTGCCGTACAATTTTCTTTATTTCTTTCATCATATTTTTGTTTCTTAGCAGAACGATAATCATCTATGTACCAATTGCAATGTTTTCTTATCAATACTAAAATCATAAAATCAAGTGCTTTAACCCTATGTTTAAAACAATCATTATGTTCCTAAAACCAACTCGGGAATATTTTGTTTGTTACAGCGATGCATTTTTGTACAATATAACGCTTTATTTGTAATATTTCGGGGGTAGTATCAAAACATTTTTTAAACACCATAATTTGCAGTTTAGAAATTTCAAAAAAATTATCTGTTGGAGCTACTAGATTTGCAAAATCTGGTGCACTGTTATATGTTTTAAGATATATAAGTAATTCCGATGGTTCACTAAATGTCTGAGTTGTTTTAACCATATTATCTGTACAGTTATTATATAATTTTTTAAGTTGCAACATCAATTTTAAATAACAATACCCTGCAAAATATCTAGTTGCTACATCATTTGCTGTTGTATTTTTAATATTGTTATCATAATTTAATATTTCTAAATTGTTAGATATAGATTCAATTTCAAATTTTGGTAATTCATCTACTAATCTGTCAACACATTCATCGTCAGTAGTTTCAATTAAATTTATATTTGAACTCTCTTCAAAAACCGCAAACCAATGAACATTTAAAAATTCATCATTACATTCCTCGGAGTTCGAAAATGTAGAATTAAATAATAATTTTATTGATATAATCTTGACAATTATTTGATTAAATTCAAAAATACTTAGATTATTTTTATTAACATTTCGTGCTCTAATTTGGGCAAACAAATTTTCCACAGGATCTTGATTAAATTTTGAAATTGAAATGTATTCAAAATCATTATGAAATTGCGTTACATTTATTATTGATTCGATACTCATAATAATTTCATCAAAACAATATGCAATTGATTTTGAATTTTCAAGAAGTATTTTGGAAATTTTCAGAACAGGTTTTCCATTTAATATATCGAAAAGATAATTAATTTTTTTAATAAATTTGGCAGTAGATAAAGCGGTATCATTTAATTCTGTTGGAAATTTTCCAAGAGATAAAAGTGTCATTATACCTGCAGAAACACTATGACTTAATACATGCACTGCTAATCGAACGTTCATTTTTTCAAAACACGATGGATAGATATATTTTGAAGTTAATTTAGGCCATATTTTTGTAGGAACTTTTCCATCTTCCTTAAAAAGACATCGAATAACATTCATGCTAACTAATCCATCATTAGCATTATATTTCTTATAGTTTTAAAAAGATAAGGAACATCAAACGTTTGTATATATTTTATTTCCATTGTTAAAAAAATATGGTTTATCTACAGAGGCACCTAGTTGCTTTAAATACAAATTTCTGTTTGTAGAACCTTGGTCGCAAGTAAGTGCTCTTACTGTTAATCCTAAATTACTGCATGCTAGTAAACATTTTTGAATTTCAATTATAAGCAGTTCCGATTTAAGAGCATGATTACTAACAACGCAATTAATAATTTGTTTAAATTTTCCACAAATACTGCGAATCATGAAAACAGAAACACTAGTAGCTAAATAAAATTGTTTAATCTTTTCTCGCTGCCTAATCTTGATAACCATCAATAGAATCGCTACTTATATTATATGTTAATTTTTTTTTTATCTAATTTAATTACTTCTTTACCAATTTCTTCCAATACTCTTTCATTTAATCCTGGAGAAAGACTTTTAATTTGAATCCAACTATGTAACGTGCTTATATGAGGAAGATGAAAGCCAAGAACGCCACGTAAAAATCTATAGGACGACCGAAAAAATATGCACTGTGATAACCATTTTTCACTTTCGGTATATATTTTTAGAATTTAAAATCATTTTTGCGAATATTTTACAATTTTCATTAACTAAATCTAATTCATCAATTTTTTTAAAAAATATCAACTATAATTAATATTCTTTTCACTTTTGTTTCTCCTATTCAATTTTGACAAAATTTTGGAATATCGTCTAGCACCTTCTCTTTTTTTTTAGTCAAACAGCTAACTTTATTTTTTAATTTAGTTATTTCTTTTTTATAAAAACTAACTTTTTTCAATGTTTTTTGTCATTGAAAACAATAACTTTCATTAAAATCACATTGCTTGGAAATTGGTGAATATATTAAAGGCATTTGATTTAATTCTTGTGGTGACAAATCATGATTATCTAATCGCATTCCGTAAGTTCTCGTAGGTAAATCATGTCTAAATTGGGGAGAAGGTGATCTACGTTCTTCCAATACAAGATTGTTAGTAGTGTTTTAATTACTAATGGTTAAATTTATACATGGAACAGCATTAGAAAGTAAAAAAAAATTCCAATTTCATTTTTTTTTAAATTATTTTCTCAAATAAATGGTTTTTTCTCACTTTTAATAATAATTTCGGAACATTTACATTTTTCTAACCAAATAACATATTTATTTGTGGAAATTTTTGGAAACACAAAAAACCGATGATTTGGAAATTTTTTACGAGTTGCATTACAATGCATACTAGGGTGTTTGCATTATCAGACTTTTTCTTAAAAAAATTAAGTGGTCCCTTATCTAATGGAAAATAGTACAGTGTGTGAAGGTCAAAAAAATAATCGCAAGCTATTTTGTATGAACAAACTGCGGGTATGCATTTTCATAACAGTTTTCATCAGAATTTTTGGATAGATAAAAAAACTCGTATGAACTGTTTTAAGAAAAGTCTGATAATCATAACACACCTTAAACAAATAGAGTTATTATACAATATAAATACCAATATTTTTTAACAAAGAGAAAAGCTGTTTTCAATAACATTAAAACAACAATAAAGCATACCAGCAAATAAAAATCTCTTGGTTAGTTATTGAAAAGGGCAAACTGGTCATTGTAAAAGCTTTTTTGAAAATATAGCTTTCTAATAACCAGCAAAAGCTATATTCATACGATTCATACGATTTATTGTTCTATATCCTACATCTCTATATAATTGTCTCTGGTTAAAGTTAATTTCTTTTCAATTTATTTTCAACACGAAGTTACGAACCCCCTTAAGTTTTTTTTACTCCCATTTATTATAAAAAATGATTAACTGAATTGATTTTAACACAATAAACATTTTTATAATCTTTGAATATTTTACATTTGAAGAATTTATATTTAAATATATAAACCTGCTTATTTGTAATAAATCAATAACCGAAAAATATCCATCAGCTAGTAACGAGCCCCCATTTCACCAATAACGAGCCGTTTTATTTTTCCAGTAACGCGCCTGTAATTTGGAAGTAATATTTTAATAAGAAATATTAATTTAAACATATACCAAAATTATTACAAAAGTAAATACAATATATTTCTTTCATTCATTCGTAGTTTCAATACATACAAAAATAATTTTCAAGCTTTCGCATAGCTTTGACTTTGAGGTGATCATGCACGAACAATATAATTGAAAACATACAGTATTTTGTTCAACTAAACTTGGATGGAATTGAAATACCTCTTTTATATAGCAATAAAATACGTCGCTTGTCATGCAGCCAGGGCCAAATTTCATTCATATAATATATCGGGTACATTGAGAAAGTATAATTTGGGCTCAAATACGCCACATTGCGAAGGAATAGTCCGGTAACATATCGGGTACATTGTAAAAATATAATTTGGGAGCATATCGGGCGAATTGTAACAAATGTGCCTTTCACTATATGCTTTTATGATCTGGTAACATATGGGGCACACTAACAAACTAAAAATCTATTATTTTATGAAAGTTTTTATTTCAAAAGCACTTTGATTTTCATTTTAGTAATAAAATTCATGTTTTATCGATTTATAATAATTGCCAAAAAATCTATGTTACGGTAATTAACATATTATAAATAAAAAAGAAACAAAAAAATTGAAATTGACAGTTGAGTTTTCAGGATTTTTGATTTTTTGGTGCAACTGTAATTGATGATCTTTTTTATTAAGACTTGTTTTGCGTTTTTAGTTTCTGCATTTACATAATTTAATACATTTTCAGTGAGCTTGATCACATCATCAAGTTCCAAGAAAATTAATTTTTCTATTCCGAAAAGCATATTTTCAAAACAAATAGACAATTAATAACTTTAAAAACAGAACCTATCCAGGAATACTGTCTTATTAAGGAATAGTGAATAAATGTTCATAAATCTGTTTAACAGCTTTGTTGACATTAAGATGTTTGAATGAATATAGCCGGAAAGTCTGAAACAAATAATATAATGTTAATAAACATTGTATTTTTTCTTTTTAAATTTTATTAAAATTATTTACTATCTGTTCCAAATAATAAAATTCTGTTATCTTGAATTAAACATATTTAGTTCCGATATCTAATTCATTGGTGTTTTTGGATATAAAAATGCAGAATCTTTTTTTTTTTTAATTTTCGTCGTATTGCTTCTGCTTGCCACTAAAAGAGATTCTAATAATTCATTCGTTCTCTTCTGAATAACAGTATTTTCATTCAGAGATTCTTCTAGACGAGCCATAGTCTTTCCTTGCGTTTTATGTGCTTTTTTAATTTTTTTAATTTCTTGCAGTAAAGGGATAATATTTGTTATATTTTGGTTTTCGTTGCTATTGCTAATATTATCAATATAATAAGCTGTTTCATTTTCAATTATTTCATGTAAATAATGTAAATCAAAATTTTGGTTTTTGTTACAATTGATATTGTCATTTGCATTGACTTTTTCAAAAATGTCATTCAATTTTCCATCAAGGTTTTCACATTGGGCTGCAAAAAGTAATTCATTTTTTTAATATGTATTCCTGGAACAACAGCTGAAGTAGGAGCGGTTAATATTGTTGTATCTGTATTTAAATTACTATTTTCAGAGTTTTCAAGAACTGTATAATTGTCTATCGAATTCATTTTCCGTACACAGACCTGATCCACAACAATCGCCGTTGAAGACAAGTTAATTTCTTTAGTAACAGCTGATTTAACTTTTTTTGTACTATCAAATTCTTTATTTAGATCAATTTCTTGAAGTGGTCGTTTTAAAAATTCCTTCACTCTTTCTGTTTCTGAGCACGTATTAAATGAATAAAAAATTTCGCTATTTTTCGCCTCAGCATGTGTTGCTAAAAAAAGTTTGTGTGTTAATAATATTCTTTAATTTAATTCTTTTGGTTGTTTTCTGTTTCTCAAATCCTCACATATATTATTCTTCAGGACTTTGCATGGGTACCTTGCCCATGATTCGTCTACCGCAGCTTGTTTTTTTAATGCGCTTTTATAGTTTTTTGGCCAAAAAATAATGCCATTTTTAATTCAGGAAAATAGAACTATTGACACTTCGATTTCTCCATCGGTGTTGGCCGTCTCAATAATGGAATACATCTTTTTTCTTGTAAATGTGTAATGCAGTGCATATTATATGTCAAATTATATTTTCCGTATATTTCTGATACGCCTCTAACAAAATTCCTCAAAAGAGTTTCCGCAACATCCAACTTTGTTACAAAATATATTGGGTGGCAGAGAATTAAAGTAGCTACACTTTAGCTACTTTAGAGTAGTCTCCTTTTCGACGCATCATAAAATTGGTTTCATCGCCATTATATACACGGGAAGGGTCCTTCATAATTTCATCGAAATTCCTATTTTTTAAAATATGTGGCAATTTGTTCAAACCATCCACGGATATTTGTTTCAGCTACTTTTGAACTAGCATCTATTATAGGTTCACGCGTTTTTATCCCTAATTCCGGGTGAAAATTCATTAAATAGTCGTACCACTTGCTTCCTAGAAGATTGTTTGTAAACAGATTGTACCTAGGTGAGGTATCAAGAAAATCCTTTACAACATTTTGCACTTCTTCTTTACGACGGGGAAATCCGTTTTCAGCCACTGAACAATTTAATGTTCCTCATCTTTTTGGTTCGGTTATGACTTCTATTTTGCTGCATTATTGTACAATCCTTTTTTTTTATTTCCGCAAGAGCAACATTCACCAAATTTTTATCATAATGCCTTTAAGCATTTTTCTCTATAATTGAATAAAAATTACCACTATATAGAAAATCAACATAAAGTTTCTATATTAGTATTTACTTTTTCAATGGAACCTAAGCTCAAATGGTTGCAAATTTATAGAATCTCGTAACAGGTCAATTTAATTACATTTATTAAACTAATAACGAACGAGCCCTTGGTTCGTTACTAGAGACTTGGACTTGGGAACATTCATATCCAGTAACGAGCACCTAATTTTTTTTTAAAAAATTACCAACGTTTCTGTGAATAAAATGTAAAATTATTAGTCCAATGAATGGCAATTCACACTATGTATATATACTATTTACACTTCTTAAGGGAATAAATTTATTTTTATGTTTTTCGCACCATGAACACACACGTCTTCACACCTCAATTTTACTTGCAATATATTTTTTTATAAAAATTTTGCGCCTAACATAGTTATATCATATTAAATGTCAGGTGCGCTCGTCACTGGTAGGTGGCTTGTTACTGGGTGTATAACCTACTTCTTAGTATATTGCATAGCATCTTAGCAGGAGTAGGTATGTATATGGCGTAGTGTGTTTCTTATATCCGCACCTATTACTAGAAATGTAGACACTAGAATAGAAGATAAAACGGAATTACTTTAACTTTCATTTTATTTAATACTTTTGGTTCCGAACGAAACTTTTACCATTTGTCGCATAATTCTATAATATTACAACAAGTAGAAAATGTCACTGTTATAGGATATCAGTCGATACAGCATACGTAGTTTCCGTATGTACTTGGCGCCTGCAAAATTTAAAGTCGATACCTCAGTGGGTCCATCTAAAAATCCGTAATTACTTTTCATAAGTTCAACGCTCTATATCATACAGTAACTTTCAATCCGATTTCAATGAAAATTGGTACATAGGTTGAGTTCGTGATTATGCATAGGTTGGCCAAATTACAGGTTAGTAGGATCAGGGGATCCATGTTAAATTTCCGATTTTTTTTTTTTTTTTTTTTTTCATGTGTTCTACAGCATATAGTAATTGTTAACGGATTTCAATGATATTTTACATATAGGCTAATTTTGTGATCTAGTTGGCTCTCCTAAAATTTGGAGACCTTCAGGGGGTTCCTAGAAAACAGTTTTAGTTTCCGAATTTTATATAATTACGTGTTTTATAGCATGTACTTATTATCTGATTTTAATGAAATTTGGTACAAAAGTAGACCTTCCGATTATGCATGTGTTGGCCATGATAAAAGTTAATACCTTTAGAGGGTCCATACTAAAATTTCCGATCAAAATTTCATATGCTCTAGTCTAGAGCATATCGTCATATGGTTCAATACTTGTCGTATGTTATGATTTTCCAATTTTGGCAAATTAACTTTTAAGTTTAAACAATAATAACTTTTTATTTCCACGGTATTATTTTCTGAAACTTTTACAGAATGTGCAAAATAGTATTAGTTTATAAAATATTTGGACTGCAGTCACATAAAATAATAATATCATATAGATTTTTAATTAATTATGCAATATTAAAATGTCTTATGTTAGACTTTGAACCAAATCCATTCCTACCTCAAAGTCAAAGACATACGACAAAAGTAAAAAACATACGGCAATAATCTAGATTGTATATTGGTAGAATATTGTCGTATGTAATTAAATATGAACTAAGTAAATAAGTTAAACAGTGATGGTTTTTCTTTTTTTCATTTATTCTTAAAACTAAACATCACAAAAATATACCAATTCCTGTAAACAAATTAACTCAAAAAAGTATCCTGTAAATAAAATATATATGTATTTAGAAATAGATTTGAAAATATGTAATAAACACCTATACCTGTAAATTTGAAATCCAAAATTAAATCACCGTAAAATGGCATTATAATAATCTTTATCATCAGCTGATAGAAAAGGTTTTTTAGCTGCAGAAATTGGCTTTGGAGGAATATTTGGAATTTCTATATCAAATAATTTTTTTTTTTTTTACAAAACGACCAGTTTTCATTAAATTTGCTTCCTTATAGTTCACTTGCAAACCAGATGTTTTATATTTAATTACATATAGATTTGAGCAATTATATTGAAGAAATTTAGTTTTTGTAAATGGAATTTCTTGGAAATTTAAATCGCTTGAAAATTTATTGAAAGATTTAAAATCTTGTGGAGCCATTTGTAATATTTTTAAACAAACATTTGTGTAATTCATTTTTAATAAATTTCGTATTAAAGATAATGGACTTCCAATTTCAATATTTTTCAAAAAAATTTCAATTACGCTATGTACCGCGTCAACATCTTGGATCAACGAATGGCCAGATTCAGAATATTTTTGCTCGATAATTTCTATATGTAGGTTGTTGTGCAAAAATTTTAATATGGCAAAAGATGTTAATTGATTTCTATTTTGCGGAACGCATGAATCACTCCATAGAATCAATTTTTTAATCAATGGATAGTTTTTTGTAACAGCGTGTAAAATTTTACTTAAAGCACTTGCGATATCATTTCCAGCCCTTCCTCCTGAAGATTCTGACCAAATGCAGCAATATGTTATTTTTTTATATTTGGTATTATCAAAGTACCCGTTAAATTTAACGTATTCAATTTTCTTTTATAATAAAAATTTGAAGCATTACCACGAGGTAGCGAAAATACATTTTGCAGATCATAGCATAAAACTGCAATAGTTTCATCAATATTGTTCCGATCTTTTTCCCTTTCAGCTTTCATATATTGATGTTGATTTCGGTGTTCTTCATAAGCAGCTTTCTCTTCTAAAGTAGCGTTTTTATTATTATTTTTATTTAAAAAACATTTGTCACACAAATCTTTTTTTGGTAAAAAAAAAGAAAGTTGAATTTATAATTCAAAATGTTTCTATAAACACCTATATTGACAGGATTGGAAGTTTTTTCTTTATACAATATATACATTTTACCTAGATTTAATCCGCTTTCCAAATATTTTTTCTTAGTTCCTTGTCGACAATAATGTGACTCAACATTAGGAAAACTGGAAATATGCTCTATTATTTAGTAAATTTTATGCTGTGGTGTTCCCCGGGGATATTTACCCCTCATAGATTCAGTAACAATACCAGTCTCTGGATTGTGGACTTTATTGAAATAATAATATATTTTAGTTTCACTCATATTGATAGTACTTAAAAAAAATGTCTTACAGACTTGTTTAATTTCGTTTTGAGTTTTAAAAAAATATTGATAAGAATTTTTTTTCTTTGGTTCATCTAAATTCTTATGGGTACTTCTGCGATATTGACACTTTTTTAATTTTACGAAATCACTAATAAAAATGTCTTTTTCCGCAGTTGATAATTTCCAAAACTCTTCAAATATTTTCTTACGATTTTCTTCGGAGAAATAAAAAGATTTATATAGTTCAATTAAAATTTAGACAACATAAATTGATATTGCAATAATAAAACACTTACTAGTTTCAGTATTGAAATTTGATTACGATCACTAAGATATTTTGTTATTGCCTTTTTTGGTTTGGTTTTGCAATTACATTTGAGCTAAACACATTAAAATCATAATTAATTAAGAAAATAAATAATTAGATAATCTTATGTACTCATAAACTTTTTAAATTATTTCTACTTACCTACAATTTTCAATTGTATATTCATAACTTAACATTATAATTTTCCATACACTTGAGATGAATTCACAGAAATAACAAATACCAAACGTCAATTTTTTTAAAAAAAATAGCGACAGTTTGGCTTGGAATGAAATTTTTGCATACTACAACTACAACTGCAAAGTGAAATGTAACAACAATCGGTTACCCTTCAGAAAATTTGGCAATCAATATTTAGCAGTAAACACAATAGTAATTGAATTTTTGAAGGTTGATATTTTTTCACTTTGAATTAAATTTTTTTGAAAAGCTGATTTTTTTTTAAAGTAAAAATAAAGTAAAAACAAATCGGCGAATAACAAGGCGGTAATAAAAGTCTTGGAGGGCCAAAATTAAATACCGAAAGGGCCGTATCAGGCCCGCGGGCCGTATGTTGCCGACCCATGCTCTACATCATACATTAATTGGTACCCAATCACAATTATATTTCAAACACAGGTTGACTTTGTTATCTACTTATTGCTCCAAAAATTTGTATCAGGTAGCTTTATTGTGTTCATGGGAAACTAATATATGAGCAACTTAGTTTCCAAAGAATATTTCATATGTTCTACACCATATAGTAATTATTATCAGTTTTTATTTATTTATTTTATTTATTTATTTATTTACCAAGCAAGGTACATTTCAATGAAGGTACATTTCAATGAAAAATGAAATTTCAATGAAATTTGGTACATTGGTTGGATTACGCATGTGTAGACTAAGGTAGAAGTTGGTAGCCTGAGGGGGTCCATGCTAAAACTCCAATTAATATTTCATATGTTCTAGATCATATGGTAAATATTATCCAATTTCAATGAAATTTTGTACACAGGTTGGATTCGTGATTACGCATATTTATACTTATTATTAAAGAAATAAAAATATAATTAATTTTTAAATCAATAAATAATAAAGATGAGCAATTTTGAAGAAAGCACTGTTTGTTACAAAGATAATGTTAATTACAAAAAACTTTTGGACATAAATCGCTGTTAAACATACTACGAGTTATCTGCTCCCCCTAGTTAGCAGCTTTTTTTTATATAGATGAAAATTACAAATTCATAAAGTTATCGGAAACCCGATTCAATTATCTAACAACAATCTTCTTGAAAAAATAGAAAAATGAGAAAAAATAATTAGTAGTAATGGTTTCAATTACCAAAATTACCTATTATAGACAAGCTAATTTTGGTATACTTTTTTGTATACTTTCTTAAAACACCCTTTGCTTTAACTATCATCTTCCTGCCAATTTGTACCTAAGGATTATTATGCTTAATAAAGGCGACAACGTGGACTTATTTAATTTTAATTAAATTGATTATTTTAAGTGGATCTGTCAGTGTGTCAGTTATTTTAAAATTGGTATTAAAATATTTGGTTTTGTGTTTTATGTATTAACTTTGTCTATAATCTAAAAGTAAATTTAAATATAATTTTTTTTTTTTTTTTAAATATTATATAATTTTTATTATTGCGAAACAAGGAATTTTATAATATTCTGAACTCGGAAGCTATAATTTTTTTTTTTTTAGCTTTACATACTTTCAAAACTTAAACTTAAAACAGATTTTTTTTTCTCCCCATCGCAACATTTTAAGTTATACTTTTTCTATTAGTTTTATCATATTTCAGAAACTAGTGATAACATTTTCTGCAATTCATTAAATTAAATTAAAGAATATCATGGGATGGTCATAGAAATATGCTAATTTTTTACAGGAAACTACCACACATAGTACTACGTTTGACATATCAAGTAGGTGCAAATTCTAACGAAGACTACCAATTTCTATATAACACTTTCATAAGGTCTTTCATTCTATGTACAACTTATAGGTTAAATTTCCAAATCCAGTTAACTATATTTTGTGTTTTTAGGAATATAACACGGCATCTCATACATTACTGTAGTGACACACTACTATAAATAAAATCAGTAATTCGACATCAGTTATTATTCTAATTAAAATAAAAAGTAAATTTACAATCACGCGACATTATGACAAATTTGATTGGGTAATAACATTTCTAAGAAATGTAATTGATAACTCAATTACATTTCTTAGAAATGTTATATCGAAGAGTAAGATCATTCTTATCGAGTCGATCAAAGTGATAGTGATAACGAGCAAAATTTTATCAAGAGTAAAAATTATTAGTCAGTGTGAAATAAAATAAAAAATAAAATTAGTTGTCTTTAAAATAAACTTAAAATAAATTGAAATATGTATAAATATTAATAAATAACAATTATTGTATAATTAAATATTATTAAATATTAAATAAATAAATTTTTATAAGTTAACATTTAGTAAAAGACAATACAGTGTTTTAATTAAATAGACAGTTTATAAAATAAAAAGTGTGGGTATAAGTACAGCCGCCACGGCACCATATACCTACATTACTTTATAATTTAAATTAATTATTCAGTTAATTAATTAGTGATAATAATAATATTTAGTTAAATTATTTATTATTTAAATATTTCTATAAATTTTGAAAAATCATTTACCTATTTTTAATCAATTTGTTAGTGTAGTGTTACATAATAGAAACATTTCGTCGTCAAGAATTCTTTTCGATGGGAACATTCATATGATACCAATTATCGGGATTTCTTTTAAATTTTCATTATATTCTTTAAAAATGCACAATTACTCAGCCAGAAACTTACCTGATAATATAATATAAAATATTCATATATCAATTTATGATAGTTCTTCCTATACGTCATAAGGAAATTTCATTCAAAATCATTATCAATAAATAAAAAGAAAGATAACAGCGAAAATGTAGGTATACAATTTATTACTTGCAAATAAATACTAAAAGGATATCATATTTATGGTTTTACTCCAAATCTTTTTAATGGAAGGGTTTTGATAAAAAAAGCCTCTTTAAAATGAAAAATTATATAAATATTCAAGTACAAAAACAAAAACTATTTTATCTTAAAAATTTAGGAAACTTTTACATAATCAGTCAATATAATATCCTTCCTTTGGGTTATATAAATACAATAACAAAAAATATCTTTGTAATAAACTGTAAAATAAATTTTCAATATGAATTTTTCATATATGATTCTTTCATGGTGAATAAAATAAAATGGCTTCTTTCCCCTTTTTAAATATAATAACATAAGAATGACATTGCAAATCAATTTCCGCCAATTATTCATCCTGTTGTATTATAATATTATACAGATGTGTGTATCCTGTTTAGAGATTAATATTTTTATATATTTACAGGGTCTTTGGATTAAGATAGTTCATAGCAGAACGATAGGATCATTACACTTATGAATAATAGAAAATTAATCGTTATGGAATTTAAACTTATGAAGTTAATATTAACAAACTCAATAATATATCTTTTAGTGATTTTAAATTTATTTGTATACTTAAATTATCAATTTGCTTATGTATCTGAATATTTCCTATATGTTTTTGTAACATTCCCAAACAACCTGTATAAATACAATAGGAATGATTTTTATAGATAGGGAAAATGATAAATATCTAAACTCAGTTTACATCAGTACACATATTATACTAACATATACGTATGGATAGCTGAAAAAAAAAAAATTATGGTACTATCGTCGTCATAAAAAGAGTTACATAGTCAGTTACGTGCTTGTCAAAAGAATCATATAAATTAAAATTTAATTATAAATTTTGTAAATTTTAAATAATTATTTATATTCCACATCATATTACATTTATTATTATAATTTTTGAACAATAAAAATTAAAAAAAAACATATTTTCAGATCTTCTATTAACTGTTTTTATGAAAAAGGCTTTATACATAATTTTAAATAAAATCATTAAGCTTTGATATAAATAATAAATACATAAATTATTATTTTCAAAGTTTTGTACGGCGGTGAACCATGTTTGGAAATTTCCATTTTGTACAAAACACTTAAAACAAAATTATACTAATTTATATTTTATACTTACTTACTCATCTTTGGAGTACTCAAAGCTCTAATTTTTGTTATTTATTTCTTAGCTATTGAAATATTTTAATTTATTTATATTTGTATTGGTTAATTATTATTACTAATTACTATACTTTATATATCGAATTTCTCAGGATAAGTAAAGATATCTTGGGGTTAAATACGGGCGAGAAAATAGAAAGTGAACAAATACTTATATCCAGAACAGCATGATCATGTAATCATGGAATTGAAGATGGGTTTCTATTGGACGATCTAACATTTGTAAATAGTTTCATTGTTACAAGAAAGTAAATATTAATTTATATATTATAGTAATTTTTTTGATATGTGTAGTATAAGTATTTTAATTTAATTTTTTAATGTACAGTTTTCTGAAAGCAACTTGTCATAACAAAGTACCAAGTACAAGTACGTCTGGCTGGGTATCGATAAAAAAGCATTAGGAAGTATTTCTACACTAAGTTCTATTCAGAATAGTATACTGTTATTAAAATAAAAAAAAAAACTGTTTTCAAATCTAAGTGACAATTTACTTCCATGCAATGCTTTGCATTGAACTTCCTTGACTATATAAGAAAGCTAAAAAATAACAAAAATAAATCACTTCAACAATAAAAGTTTGTATATTACCGGGGTACTTAAATCCATTTATAAATCACACTTAATAAATCTTACCTTACAAAATACAAAAATAAGTTGCTTCAGCCTGTATTTTATTAAATATTTATTGGTGCATTAACTGTCGGGTCCATGCTGAAATTTTTGATTTATACAGTATATATAATATAGTAATAAATTAGTAGTACTAATTAATTTGAAATTAAAAATAATTGGTTATTTACTGCATATAAAATTTACTATATATTTATTTCAAGATTAATTCAACTAATTAATTCAGTTTGTGTCATTTGACCATCCAGCAATTATTTGATTGAATATAAATTTATACATTTTTATACATAATTATAGATGTTATAGACATAATACGTCATAAACTAATAAATTAATACTGTTTACATTATCTTACATAAATAAAAAAGTGTTGACCCTTTTTGAGCTTGTAATAAAATCGGATTATAGTTTAAAAATTATTTTGATATCATTTTAAAGAATTTTTTTGTAAAATTAGTAAATTTTGTATCTATACGAATTGACAAAAGATCTATAAGAATACCTAAAGACAAAATCAAAGTGAAAAATATTTTAAAAAAGCTTGTTAATGTGAAAATGTATTCGTGTTATCTCTTTGGTTGTGACCAGAGCAGAAATTTTACACACACTACCATGAGTTTTGGAAATTTCCTTTTCATATAAATTTTGATAAGCGCTATCTATAATGAAAAGTCGCATGGCTTTTTTCAGATCACACCAGTACCGAGATTTAGCTAAAAAAGTGAGTAAGTGAGTTGATCTCACTTTACTCACTGCTTCTACTCACTTTTTGGAAAAAAGCGATTTAGCTAAAAAAGTGATTTCACGAACTTCGAAAAAAAAATCGAAAATCATTTTTGACGTAAAATTGTCTTTTTATATGACAACCATTGACGTTTTGATTTGTTTACAATTTTTTTATCAAATCAACTAAAATTAAAATAATATATAAATATTAAATACTTAAAAATTACTAATTAAAAATGATAGGAGTAATAATATATTATCATCAAAAGCATTATTTAAGAGTGATGAGAAGACAATTGAGGGACACAACTAACCCTTTTGATATTCCCGAAATGCGGTAAATAATAAAATTTATAATATTTTTGGTGGTTATTATAATTTATAATTGTTTTTTTTTTTTAGTTTCAGAGAAATTTACAGATTCCCCATAAACTTGGCGATTGATTTAGTGGAAGAACTAAAACCTTTTTTAGTTGAAAGTACAAGAAGAGATGGTATTCCAAGTCATTTAAAAGTAAGTAATATAATAATATTGTAATCAAATAAATAAATAAGTAATGAATATTATTTGTAAATTATAATTGAATTTGTTGTACAGGTATTATCAGCGATGGATTTCATTGCTTCTGGTTCATATCAAAGGCGAGTTGGACAAATTTTTTTAGCTGGCATAAGCCAGACATGTATATCAAAATTTGTTAACAAAGTGGCGGCTGCCATAAGTGATAATTTGGTAGAAAAATATATTCGTTTTCCTCAAACACCTACAGAAGAAATGATTGTTAAGCGGGGGTAATTATACACTTTTTATATACTCGTATATTAAAAAAAAAAGAATTATTTTTTATATTTAATGAAATTGATCCATCTTTGGAATTTTCCGGAATAATTGGATGCGTTGACGGAGGGCATATTCCAATGGTTGGATTGCGTGTCAATATAGAAAGGCATTACGTAAATAGGAAGCAGTCAAAATCAAAAAATGTTCAGTTTGTAAGTTAAGATTTTTTTATGAATTTTAATATTTTTTGTATTATTTTTCATATTTATTTTGAAGATATGTGATGCAAATTTGAAATTTATTGGCGTGTTTGCCAGATATTCGGGTGCAACCCATGATGCATATATTTGGAGCGTTTCTCAAGCACGCATATATTTAGAGAATAAATTTAATCTCGGTGAGAGGTCTACGTTTTTGTTAGGTAATAACTTATAATAATAACTACCAAATATTTGTTTTACCAATAAAAAATATTGTTTTAGGAGATTCTGCTTACCCATTGGAGCCATGGTTATTAACACCATATCGCAATCCGTCAAGCCCCACGCAAGAATGGTTTAATAAATGCCATTGCAAAATTCGGTGTACTGTAGAAAGAGCCATTGGTACGGTGACCAATCGTCCCTTTTTACAAGGGACAGTCCCTTGTTTGAATATGGCATTCCTTAAATTTAATTTTTTTGAAAGGGACGCGAAATGTCCCTTGTTCTGTCATATTTTCCTTAAAGTCCCATATTTCTGTGCCGCACGTTTCAATTTTTCATATCTTTTAAATCTCTGAATTTTTGTAACTGCGTTGCTACTTTTACTATTTTCTAGCTATTATTAACTGCAGGGACAATGCAATTTTTCTTATTGTGAATAAAAAAATTTCTTATTGTGAATATAGCATACTTATTGTGAATAGCAATTTTTCTTATTGTGAATAGCAATTTTTCTTATTGTGAATAGCATTCGTGAGAAATGTCAAAAAGTTAAAACGTTTATTTTCAAATAAATAAATAAAGATTGTGTTTAAAATAAGTTAATATATTAGTTTTTGTGTTTATTTAAATAGGTAAGTTTAGATAAACTTTGAATGTTCTACTAATAACTAATATCTAGTGAGTAATTTTTTTAAAGCATGATGCCACCAAAGCGGAAATGTGTTTTTAATATATTATTGGAAAAAGAATATCCATTTATTAAAAAAACTGTAACTGATAGTGACGTAAGATGTTCCAAATGTGGTGGAAACTTTTCAATTGCGAGCAGTGGTCGCTGGGACATTTCACAACATTTAAAAAGTGTGAAACACAAAAAAGCTGATATTGCTGCAAGTAGTAGCAAAAACTTAAGTTCACTTCTAAGAAATCGAAAATTTGATGACAGCGAAAAGAATTTGGCTCTTATTGAAGGTGTCTGGGCATATCATACAGTTCAACATAACCACTCATTTCGTTCCACTGATTGCACGACCAAATTAATTAAGAAATGCTTCAATGAAAAATTTGCTTGTGCAAGAACTAAATCAGAAGCAATTATTTGTAATATTTTCACACAATTGTCCTTGAAAATAATTGCAAATGATGTATCTTCTGTGAGTTTTTTAACAATATATTCAGACTGTTCGAATCATGGAAGCATAAAACTATGTCCAATTTTGGGCAGATACTTTTTACCAAAACAAGGAGTTGTTGTAAAAATTTTTGAAATTAAACAATTACCAGGAGAAACATCTGACATTATAACAACTTATATTAAAGAAGTTTTAATAAAATATGAAATAACCAACAAATTATTAGCTTTATGTGCTGATAATACCAATTGCAATTTTGGTGGTGCGGCAAGAAAAGGGAAAAATAATGTTTTTTATAAAATGAAAGCATGTATTGGAAAAGACCTAATTGGTGTAAATTGTGCTGCTCATATCGTAAACAACTGTATACAAAGTGCAGTAGAATATCTTCCAATAGACGTTGAAGTGATAATAGTTAAGATTTATTCTTTTTTTTACATTTACTCGGTACGGATAGAAAAATTAAAGGAATTATGTGATTCCATAGATGTTGAGTACAAAAAGTTATTAGGTTTTAGTAAGACTAGATGGCTTTCTCTTAGGCCGGCTCTAGAAAGAGTACTGAAACTATTTCCAGCATTAAAATCTTTTTTTTTGAACCAAGAAAAATGTCCTACCATTTTGAGAAATTTGTTTACCGATGCATGTGCTGAAGTATGGTTAGTTTTTGTACATTCACAAAGTTCAATTTTTCATAACTATATTCTTCAAATCGAATCAGAAAATATATCAATGATTGAGGTTGCAATTATCTTAAATGAACTAAAATATAAATTATTACAAAGAAGAAATGAAACTTTTTTGCCCTTACAAGTTAAAAATCTAATTACTGATTTAGAAAAAAATCAAGAAATTGATATTTCAAAATTTAAAGAAAAAGTTTTTACATTTTATGATACTTGTGTAGAATATTTAACCCAGTGGACAAAAGAATTCGAAGATATACTTGTTGCTGAATGGATTTTATTGCGAGCAGTACCGTGTTGGTCAATAGTTGAAAAAAGTTTATTATACTTTTGTGCAAAAATACCAAATATTGAAGATACGGAGTTATTTGATGAAGTGTCTTGCATCACAAATTTTGCAACTGAAGAAAAAATACAATATTGGAATGAAAATAATAAATGTGGTGATAAAAGATGGGTGGAAATATTTCTACATTTCGACGAAAAAAAAATTGATTACAAAAATGTATTGAAAATTGTCGAGTTTTGTTTCTGTTTGCCAGGCTCGAATGCGCCCACAGAGCGAGTGTTCTCCATTATGAACAATTTATGGACATCAGAAAAATCCCAAATGAAAGTAGAAACAGTTCGATCACTGTTAATATGTAAGTGTAATTTTGAAATGAATTGCTTGGATTTTTATAATTTCTTAAAAGAAGATAACGACCTTCTTAAAAAAATTCATTCTACTCAAAAATATTAAAGGCATATATTTTATTTCTATTTTCTAAACTACAAATTATTTCTTTTCTATATCTAACTGTTTCTACTTTCTTAAAATATTCACTCTACTCAAAACTATTAAAAGTATAAATTATATTATATTTTTATTCTCAAAAATAAAAGTTATTTCTTTTCTAGAGAATAAATAAAATGGATTACATATTTTCGAGATATGGAAATAGAATTTGGAATGTCCCCATAATTGCTTACAACTAAACCAAATAATCGAAATTTAAAGCTAATGTTTGTATAGGTGCCAAAAAACAAAAATTTATGTGTTCTTTTGTATTTATAATTTTAATATCGATATCACAAAATAAAAAAACTATTTCACATCTAATAGTAAATATTTCAATATAATCTTATTAAGAATAATAGTTTAAACTGTAAGTTTGTTTTAACATTTTCTAAGGATAAATTAAAAGAATGTTAATGTTTTAAATTTGGAAACTGTTTTATTTCTTTGAAAAAATGTGTCGTCCCTTATTTTTGTCGTTGAAAAATGGTCACCGTAGCCATTGGGTTATTAAAAGCAAGATGGAGGTGATGTTATTGTAAAATTTGTTTTTATTTTACCTAAAAATTAATTTGTTTTTAGATGTTGCTGTAAGGAAAAACCGCTGCGATATGAGCCACAAAAATGTGGAAAAATTATTAATGCGTGTACTATGCATAATATGTTAATAGAAAATAACTTTCCAATTTCCGTCCAGGCCCACGAGGAATTACAAATTGAACAGGAAATACTAAATCACCGAATGGAAACAATGCAGAGTGGTAATTTTGATGAAGATCCTGATTTAATGAACAATTTAATTGTTATGAGGGAAGGTCAAAATATTAGAAATAGAATTGCGCAACATTTATTTGAAGCAATCAATTAAAGAAATATTATTTATATGTTTTGTGAAAAAAAATTGTCAATTTATTAATATTTTTTAATCTATATACTAATTTATATATATATATATATATATATGCATATTTTATCCATGTATCACATTTTAATCAGACTTTAATAAAAATTTATATTAATAAAAACTTATTCTAAATATTCTGGAGTTAAAATTTCCACTAATTTTTGAAGCACCTCTGTATTTTTTTTTTTAGTTTCAATTAGCTGACGAAGTAAATTATTTGTTTCCGATGATTCTCTTAAAGCGGTTTGTACATAATTTTCAAGCCTCTGATGTATGGTTTTCAAACGCTTTTTTTTGGCAAATTGGATTCATCAGATCGAACTTTTCGAAAAGAAGTAGATGGTACAGGATCGTCACAATTATGTTATTGTTGTTCTTCTTGATCTTTATGTTGTGATGATGGAATCTCAGCACGGACAGTCTGTAATATTAAAAAATTATGATTTCATCAAAAAAATTAAAAAAAAATATTGTACCTTTTGCCCAAATCCAGCTTCGTTGGTTTCGTTATCACCAGCGAAATAATCCACACCACAAATATTAAATAACTCCTCCACCATTCTTCTGAGATTCGGCAGTTAATTTCCTAAATCTTTTTCAAATCAACCCAACACTATAATTTTTTTTCAAAATAGATTAGTAATATTTTACTGTATAACTTTTAACTTACCTTTTGCCATTGTGCATTGGATTTAAAGGGAACCACAAGCGTTCAATTGCCCCCTCAAACTTGTCCAAATGTCGTCTTTCTTTTTGCTCCCAGCATTATTAGGGAATTTTCCCTATAAAATGACATAATTTGATTTCATTAAATCAATCAGCAGCTTCTTTTGATGTTTCGTGATTTTTGAAAAAAGAAAAAATGTATGTAGATTTATGTGAGTGGGTACAAAAAATTAATAATTTAAAAAAAAAAAAAAAAATATTGCTTACCATTTCAAAATTTCACTATTTCACGGCAAAAATATTAAGTGAGTAAAATAACAGCTCACTGAACTCACTTCACTTGTCAAATTTATTAGCTAAATCGCTTTTCGCTACTCACTGCTCACTACTCCCTACTCACCTACTCACTTTTTTAGCTAAATCTCGGTACAGATGCCGGAAGCATCGTGGCTTTTTTTCTGACAAGTGACAAAATGATTTTTAAAAAAAATTTCAAGGATTACTGTTTATTTAAAAAAAAAAAAAATTGTTTTGATTTAAAATATGAATTATGAAATTATAAATTCCGGGGTAAGTAAATCATTATTTTGTGTGTGGAAATAAAAATATTAAGTTATTAACTGATTTATAGTGCGAAAAGAGAGGAGAAATGGCTGTGTTGATAGATTTCATAGAAGACAAAAAGTTTCTATATGACACATCCGACGAAGGATTTCGAGACATTAATAAAAAATTGGATGCAGTGAAACCGTTGGCAGAGGAGCTAAACGTATCAGGTAGTAATTTATTTTAATATTTAAATAAAAAAAAATATACTATCATTTTTTAGAAAAAAAAATTGTCCAAAAAATTACGTATTAAAAAAAAATATTCTGAGGAAAAAGGAAATCTGAGAGGAAAAAGTGGAGATGGTGGTACAGATTTTAATAAATAGATTTGGTTTGACAAGTGTAGTTTTTTGGAAACATGTACCACTGGAAATTTAAAAACATCTTCATCAGCAGTTCCCTCAGTTTCAAAAATACAACAAACAGCAATCTACAATATATTCTCTCCTCTAAAACAACTATATAGCAAGTTAAAAACCAAAAAAGAAAAAGTAAATTCAGCTATTGAAGAACTTCAAGATATGTTAAATTTTAATAGTTCCTCTAGGATAAGAACAACTTCGTCATCCTCATCAACTATTTCGACAACAACTTCGTCAACAGTATCTCGAACTACATCAACTACTAACAGATTAACGGATTTATCCTCATCACCAGCTTTATTATCATCAGCACCTCAAATTACAACAGAGACCAATAATAATCAACAAAACACCACCGTGGTATCGCAAAAAATTATAATGCCAATAAATTCGCTAAAACAAACTGCACATAAAAAATTAGATTTTGCCCACACAAATTTAGAACCACACCTACACAATTTTGAAAATTTTGACAGTGCCTTTGAAATCCAACTGAACAGTGGTAGTGTTGGACAACATCGGTCAACAACATTTGAAAGTTCATCAGAATCATCAAGAAATTTAAATAATGGCAGCAACAACACAAATTCAATAATCCGCAATTCAATAAAGGAATCTATGAATTTATTTCTGAATGAATTGGCATCTGAAATGAGTACAGAGCAGCTGTTAGAATTTCAAAACAAGTTTAATTTATACAATATAATTGTTTAGCTGTTTTATTTATAAATTAAAAAAATATACAATATTGTATACAAATGAAAAAAAAATTATCTGTTTTCAACTTGAGTTGCTAAATAATCACAATAACTATCTCTATATTGTTGACATATTTGTGCAGATCTGCCTCTCGCGATCCTAATATTTTCATATACGCAATCTTGTGGTACAATATGAGATACAACCGGAGTGTTTTTATTTTGCGTTGCTTTTATAAAATTGTGCAAGGTTACACAGGCCTTAACTATAAGCTCAGCATTTGTTGTGCTTTGTAGGATTTCCTCTCGAAAAATCCGAAATCTATTTGCAAGAATTCCAAAAGCTCGCTCGATTGTACTTCTTGCTCCTGAAAGCTTTTTATTGAATAGCTGCTGATGCTCTGATAGTCCTCTTGCACCATATAGCCTCAGTATTTTTTTTAATGGAAATGCCTTGTCACCAATGAAAAAATGATGGCATGTGGTATTTGACTCAGGTAAAAGTTTATCAGGAGGCCACGGAAAATTTTCATTTTGTATCATTGAATATGAAAATATATTTCCATCCGACTGCGATCCATAAGCACCTATATCGACGTATATAAAATTGTAATTAGCATCGCAAACCGCCAAGAGCTCCACACTGAAAAATTGTTTATAGCAGTAGTACCTTAAATTAAATAAAAATTAAATGTATTATAATGTTTCAGTAAATGTGGCAATTATTGTATTTACCTAGATCCAGAATGTGGAACTTTTTGAATTCGAATATGCTTTCCTTCTACAGCTCCACAGCAATGAGCTAATCCATACATTTCATAAAATTCGTTACTAATTTTATTCAAATCATTCATTTGAATATAATGTGGTTGCAAAATATCCCAAATTGCTTGTCAAACTTCTGGAACAATTTCCTGTACTGTAGATTTTCCTATAAGGTAATCTAAACCTATTGATTCTTGGGACTGCCCGGTTGCTAAATGTCGTAATGTCACTAAAACTAGAAGCTCTGGAGACTGGAGGTAAACTCTTTCTCCATATATTTGATTTTTCAATAGCTGGTGTTAATATTTTTACCAAAAAATTAAATTGCGTCGACATTCTTGTATGAAATATAAATTTTTCTGGGTACTTTCGTAGCTCGTCCGTTATATTTATATATTTTCCAAATCATCTCTTAATATATTTGCCAGCGCCCACCCCTCCTATTTGTTGCATTTTCGGAATCGTTCAAATTTACTGTATGAATTAGGTTTATAACACGAAGTATAAATTCATAATCTTTTTCATATCTTTCCAGATTAGTAGGAAAAATATTTTTATATTGCTGATAATAAATATTAATTATCCTATTGCCTTCGGTTTCAATAAAATTCTTGCAATTATCTGATAATTTATCCTCAAATGTATTGAGACGTTCAATAAACCTGATTCCCTCTTCGAAAATTACAAAATTGTTCCACTCTATTTCAATTATTTCACTTTTGTTTGCACAAATATAATAATAAATATCTATTATATGCCTGTCACAAGAGACTTTTACAAAACTATTTGTGTCCGATTCCATTTTTATTTATATTTTATTTATTTATTACGACTTGATTAAAATACGACTTTATTAAAAAAAAAATGAAAAACTTTGTTTACAACAATTTAAAATGTAAAATGTCTGAAATGTCAAAGCTCACTAGTACATAGAGAGTCTTTTTCGGGAAATCCCGGGAAATTTAAAGAAAAAATATTTCCCGTTTCCCGAGAAATATACGAAATTTCCCGGGAAAAAAAATAATTCTTTGAAATAGCCAATTTTCCTGGAAAAATCTTGAGTTTTTTTTTTTTATTTTTGACTTTTTAGTTACACATGAAAGAATAATCTTTTAATGGAAAATAGCTAAAAAAATGAATAGCTAAAAAAACTTCTAAGCACCGTAAGATATACATATGCAGAAAAAAGTTGCCACCAACGTATTGCTATTAGATGATTAATAATCTACTAGAAACTACTATAAAATTAAAATTTAAATATTTATTTTTTATTTAAAAAATAAGTTTTTAAAAATGAAAGGCAATTCATAGACGACGATTTTTTACTGAAAGATTCGAATTTGTTCGTTTTTTTTAACACAAATTGTTTAATATTTTTTGTTAAATAAATTTTAAAATTTAATTTTATAGTAATTTCTAATGAAATATTTTTTTATAATGAAGTTATTCTTTTTGTTATGTTTATTTATTTCTTATTATTATTATATTACTTTATAAAATGAATTTAATTGTTTTTTTGAAAAAAAAATGCTTGGTTTTCATTTATGCTTCAACATTTTTAACTTTTAATTCCTATATTTTTATTTTCCCGGGTTTCCCGGGAATCCCGGGAAAAATTAAATAAAAGTTCCCGTTTCCCGGGAACAAAAATAATCCGGGAAACGTGACTCTCTACTAGTACATACAGAAAAAAGAAATCAGATATACATATCTTTTTTTAGACACCATACAACGCAAAAAACTCCATACAAAACATACATGTCAAAAAAGGAAAGGAGTTTTTTCGACGGAAGGAAATTTCTGCTATGATCGGTACATTTATTTCCTTTTTTGGTACAAATAAATATTTACGTTTTTCTGACTTTAACGATAGCAAAGTCGTTACTTTAACGATAGCAATTCTCGCATGGATATGTCAAAAAAAATGTTCTCGCAATTTCAATTCATCGTCATTCCATATGATTATTTGCTTCCCATAAATGCTACAATCGCCGCCGATTTTCGGGTATTAAAACGCAGCAAATACGCACATTGCATAGCAATTAATTAAATCCATATGCCATAATATTAAATATTCATCATATTCATTTTTATGTCGTATATTATGTATTGCTCAATCCTTTATTGAGTTTAATACAAAAAAAAAATCCTTTTTCTTATCATAATTATGAAATTAGTAGACGTACAAATTATTAATAACATTTTTTATAAAAAATTATAGAAAAGATATAAACAAGCTTTTGATCATCAGTCATTCCACATTCTTCGTGTGTCATGGTTTTGACTCAAGCCTTTATAACCTTAATTACGGAAACTAAAAAAAGGTTTAATATCCAAAGGGCAAAGGATTAAAGATTTTATATTTTTGTTAAAAATAATTTATATTTTAAAATGTCCTTTAATTTATGATATTTTTTTTTCAGGTCACTAATTTTATTTGGATTTAGGTTATATTCCTGTGTAATGAAAATTATTCATAGTTTTGGATATTTTTTAATAATTTAATTTTGAAGATATTTATTATAAATATTATGTAAATTATATTACCATATTTTTTTGATAATATATTTTAGGCAATATTATTTTTATAGTTTTTGAAAATATTTTAGTAGTTCTACCAACCATGATTGATTTTTGATTGTTGTATAAGTAAGAATATTTATATTTATAAACTTAAAGTTTTAAACTTTATTAAAATTTACATTAAAACTTGGTTCTGTGCTCTCTAAAATTTTTTTGGGTAGAATGCCTAGCTAAAGTCTAGTTAAGGAAAATTTAACAGAATTTTCATTTAATACTACTAGGCAGTTATTTCTGGAAACTAGAATTGATGAATATGCCAAGTAGCTATAGCTAGAAATCTAGTTAAATTATAGAAATATATAAACTTTAACTAGGTTCCAGTTGTGTCGATTACAATCCCGTTCTAGTTTTCTTAATAATTTAACTAGAATTATTATGAGTGTTTAAAAACTAGAAATTACAGTAAAAAATTTAAAAGCCAATCTAGTGTTTTAAACTAGAATCCAGTTCCCACAAATAGAATTCTGCTCAAATGATTTAGAATTCATAAATTTTTTCTCATGATTTTTTAAATCTCAATCGTAAATACGAATCTCGGTCTTACAAATAGAATTCTAGTAATAGTAACCGTAATACTTTATACCACGCATTTATAATTGAAAAATTCACACTCAATGTTTATATTGTCTCTCCCACATTCTCTTGATCGCATTACATAATTGCATTGCATTGTAATTGTGTTGTTTGTTGTTATTATAGCATTCAGTTTCAGTTATAGCCG